>JAGHMJ010000026.1:137947-196221 GCA_018749465.1 Paracanthobrama guichenoti
AGTTTTGTTGTGCTTTGGTCATTTTTTTTCTGTTTAGCTTAAACTTAATTTTAATTTTAGCTTTAGTAATTTTAGTTCTTCAGCTTATTTTATTTCCAGGGAGTTGCCAAGGCAACATTTCTAATGTTATTCATGTAATGTTTATATTTTATTTCAATTAACAGAAACTATTTTTTTAGTTTATAGTTAACAATAATAGTATTATTTTTATTTTTATCAAATAACAATATTATACTTAATAATGATAATAATAGATTTTATTTGTTAAAAATATCATATTATTATTATTAATAATTAAATAAATGAAGTGAAATTATTATGTTTAGTTTGTTAATGATTTGCAATTTTTTTTATGTATCAATGTAACATTTTTGTCACTTCCCAGGCATTTTTCTTATGTCAGTTTCATATTTATTCTATTTCACTTCATATGTTGTAGGAGTGACAGCTGTGTTGCCAGGTTTAAGTAAATGGATCGATTTCCACGCTCACTTTCATTGTGGACAACCATCAAATTAAGAAGCAAGAGGATCTCGTCATGAAAATGGCTAGGTAACTCTTCTTTATATTTCACCAGTGACCTCTACATGACCTCTCTACATGGCATTTATACTGACATCAAGTGGATGGTATTGTGATGTTTTTTCTTTTCTCCTGTAGGTTTATTTTTCTTCCACGGCTTCTTTGATGTGAAGAAACCCACCCCAGAAATCCCAGAGACAATGCAGGCTCTCTAGTGCCCATAGATCAACAAACACGATCCACGCTCTCTTCAGCCTTCTACAGGTCTGATTTATGTTCTTCACCTCCACACCATACACGTTTCATTATGTTAATATAATATTCCCATATTGTTTATCACCAGCTGCGATTTTACATGGACCCTAAAAATCCATTGTAATCGGACTAGTGGCACAATCACATGTAACCACGTCAATCGGAATTAATTGCCCAGATTTTTAGGGGTGATTTATTCCTTTTGTAATCCGATCGAGGCGACGTAAATGCTTGAAACTGGAGAGGACTGCGCATGTAATGACGTGTGACACGAGCTGTTCCTTCTCCTGTTGAATAAAGTGTCATAAATGAGTGAATCCTGTCATTCTGAGATTCTCTTTCCACTCATTGTCTGTGAAGTGGAGCAGGACAATGTCCCACTAGTCCTTGTTTCAGACTTTAACTGTTTCAGGCATTTTTACTGCTTGATTTAAAAACAAGCAACACGGCTCAACGCTTCATGTGCTCGTCGTCTTCTAATCAGAACCGAAATAGATACATGTTAAGTCTGCTTTTTAAAACAAAGAAAAGGAGGATGGTTAGTATGCAACAACAGCGGGAAACTTGTATATTTGTGCCGTGGTCAAAAGATTAAATCCGGTCAGAAGCTTGTGGAAATATAAAACGCACACATCAACCTGATCACTTTATTTAGCTTCATGTAAACACTACGTTCGATTCGCCAATCGGAATGAATTCATTCAGATTAAAGCAAAAGTGTACTTGCAAACATAGCTAATGACTGTAATTCGAGAGGCTGCTCACTGCAGAGCAAATGGAGTGGAACGTGATGTATACTAAGGCTCCAAAGAGGAGGAGCTGAATGTTATTTGACTCTGCAGTGAGTTTGGCATTCTGCAGTACCCAGTGCTCAACCATTAGCTGTCAATATTACACACTGCACTTCTTTAAATTAGATTTAATAATTATATACTTCATCCTCCAGTCTTCTGCAGGGCCTGAACACAATGGCTGTGTTAGGAGATCCACCTGGGAGGAGGAGGGGCTGAACCCCAGGAGGATTCTGGGTGTTAAAGCAGATGGAAACATGTGGATTTACTGTGGTGCAGTAGTACGCCTCCATGCTGCTCAACCAAAGCAAATGCGTGTTCAGAGCGTTCAGACCTTCAGTTCAGAGCAGAGACGGGGCTGATAGGTGACGTATCCTACAAAACACTACTAATAATGTCTGTCATAATACATTGAAGAGCAAGGAAAAAAAAGCTGTTTTCCAAAATATGACGATTTAAAAATGTAAACGAGAGATGCTTAGTGATTTTTGTGTTGTGTGTGTTCAGTATGCTGGAATCGTGCAGAGGCCTTGAGGAAAAAAGCTAAGAAGTCTTCTTCACCTGAACACACAGCGTTCCAGCACCCTCTTCCTTCTCATTGGGATTCAGATGTTCAAGGTTTGAATCTTCCTGCCTTAATAAATGCCTGCTGCTTTAGATCAGGAATTCCCCAAACTTTTGTATCATCCAAACCCTCTTGATGTAAAAATATTGTAGCAGAGATCGAGCCCCAGGGGAAATGGTGCGGGATTTATGCATGAGTTTAATCTGTGTTACGGTCAAACATGCACAGATCCACACAGAGGTGGAATTTGGATATTAACAGTTGATTATAACGGATTATAACAATTATTAATATCTAGGCTTGATTCAACTTTTAGAAATTTCTTTGATTCTAGACTTGAGTTCAAAGGATGGATAATTGTCTCACCAAATACCTCCTTTTAATAACTCTTAAACAACCTCTCTCAACAGGAGAAATATCTTTCTTTTAATTTGTAACAGGGTCGGTTCACCGTAAAAGGACCTATGTATGAGCAATTCAGGCACAATCACGTGTGAATATATACATTTTAATAAATCAACAAACAATAAACAAACATACACAAATTAACTACAGAAAGAAGGAAGGAGAGAGAGAGAGAGAGAGAGAGACAGAAGGCAACGTGATACTCATCGACACAACCTATTGAGCACAAGCAAGGAATCAGTCCAACTTATTGGTATAAGCTCAAGACTTTATAACGACAGCTTAAGGGATACTTGCATATGTTTCCTTGGTCGCGAGTTCGTGCGTTTAGGAGAATTCCGCGATCCGGTCCGTGTTTGAATCTGGCAGGGGTGGGTCCTTGGAATCCGCGGGAAATTCAACTTTGGTTCCTTTGTGTGATGAGATCCGTTGGAAGATGGCGAAGAAGAGGAGGAAAGCCAAAGAGGTGGCAACAGGAAGCAAAAAGAAGAGAGGAGAACGAAGAAGAGGGCAAAATGAAAAAAAAAAAAGCGAGAAGCGTTTGTGGCCCATCTTTAAAGGGCCGCGACGGGGAACGCCTCTTTTGTCGGAACAGCCAATCAGAGCAGAGGAACTCAGAAGTGGGAAATCTTCCTTTGTCTTGGGTCTCGCTTCATTAACATGTTTATGGCTCTCTCTTAGATAAGCAGACTTGGGGTTTTGCATCTGCATGACTTTGGGTTTTGGCATAAAAGAAAGAGTTTGATGCATCATAGTACCACACAACACACCTAGCACGGCCTACAAATTGCGAGACAAAGATTTTGAGACAAGCATGGGGAGTTTAACTTAAGAGTTAAAGGAACGGGCGAGGATTGACGTCATTCTTCCTTAAGCATTCACTGGCTATAAGTTTCTAACCTATCAAACACATCTAAAATGGTTATAACAAAAAGCATGCATACATACAGGGACCACAGCACACCTAAAATGAAAAATACCTAAGTTAAAAGTCATATAATCTGTTCGGATGTCCTTTGGTATGTGTGAGGGAGGGGCTGTTTTATGACGGTGAGCTGCACGAGGCATGGTTTGTGTTCTTTTAGGGCCGTTAACCTGTCAGTCTGTAGACTTCACGGCGCCGGTCTTGTTTGAGTCATTATAACTAATCAAAGTATTGGTCCGTTGATCATTTATGAGCACCATCCATACGCTACAATATCATCTTGAGACTTTGTTAATATTTCACAAATTTTACAACACATTTGCATGTTCATGTTTTTCTGATGTCGGTTAATAGTCACATGACATGCAGGTAAACAGATAAAATATTTTATTTAAAAAGAAACCAGTCCCCAAACTCCTGCATCGGATAAAAAAAAAAAAGCAAAGCGGGTGTGTATTAGTGTGGTCAAAAATATTGATATTTCGATATGTATCGATTACTGAAATATCTGTTCCAATATTCCTTTTCTGAAGTATCGATACCACCTCCTCTCACTTACACATCTCCTTTACACCGGTTATATAGTGCTTGTACATAAAATTTAGAAATTCCTGCAGGTTTCATGCTCACACCAAAACTGTGTACACCTCTGATAAAGGCGCCACTCTCATAAAGCCACCTCTCAAATGGCCCGCAGGTTCTAAGTTGACTTTTTTGGCTTAAAGCGGTTAAATGCGCACAAAATTGTCAAAATGCCCGTCTTGCTGAGTATTCAGGTAAATGCAGTCAGTTTTGTAAGCGTAAATGGTTATAGAAAACGCATGTTGTGTAACAGCATATCGGATCGGTGCATAAGCTCTTAAAGTGACGGCAGCCTAATAAACCTGCTGCAAAACACAGAAAATCACTCGCTGCTCTTGACTGAATAAGTTTTGTAACTTTAATTGTAAGAATTAATCTGAATAACTATTAGTGTTTTTACATTTGATTACTTTCATGTATGTAGTATTTCTTACCTAGATACTATAATTTGTCTCTTTATACTATTGTAGTTATTTGAGCAATCGTTTGCAATTTGTTCTTATGTTATTACTGACTGTTTACTCGTCTTGTTTTGTGAATGTAGCTCAACGATTCAAATAAAGCCTCCCTGTGATGTGTTTAAGCTATTACAGCAAAATCATAAAAAATCATGAGATAATAAATTATATATATGGCAGTTTTCCCTGGGGTATGGTTAGGCCTGTCGCGATTGATCGATACAATTCGACTGCGTCGACTCTGATAATTAGTTGACATAAATATTTTTAACCGACTGGGTAAGTTAAGATATGATTATGATATTAGTACCGTACTTTAAAAATGACAGCACTCTAATAAGAGCAGTATTTCTTCATTTGCATCGATGTGTGACAGCAGGAGTCAGGACGTGTGTGTGAGCTCTGCTTCCACCGTTCACTAAACGACAGAAACACTGGGACGGGCTCGCGCTGCCGGACTCTGACCTGAAGCGCTGCGAGTCGCGACACACACCTTTCACTCAGACAGATTGCAAAGTCAGTTTCATGGATTATTGGGTTTGAATGGTCAAAAATATATAAAATGCAGGATGTTCACACTGACGTGTATAATTCTTCTTAAATAAAGCGGGCGAAATGGTTAAAAGCAGATATTCTTTTTTTTTTTTTTTTTATGTTGGTTTTCAAATTTGTACCTTTTTTATATTTTTACTCTTAGTTTTACATTTTGTCAAGGGCTTGTTTACATTTATACCATTTATACTTGTTTATCCACTGTATGAAGCTCATACATCACTTTTTCCACAGCTCGTGTTGCCTGTAGTTTTTTGGCCAAGTAAATCTCTTGGAAAGATATTTTTGCGGTGTTTTGTCAGCAGAACACTCCAAAAACTCATTAAATAGACCCACTGAAAAGATGTACATCTATCCATCACAGCCTTGCTTTAATTCCCGTTAATAATCAAAGGTGACGCTGCTGTGAATAAAGTCTATTGTTCATTTATGCATCTAATATCCTTGTTGTGCATAGTAAGATCTGTGTTAATACATATTCATTTTGCTGTTTTTGGATATGCAGTACAATAAAAACTAAAGTGCTTTACATTCCTGTTCCAGATGAACCAAACAGAACGATTGTGGACTGATTTCAGAAAATTCTGAACTGTTTTACTGCCTATATTTTGTGATCTTGACACAAGTGTTGTTGTTCTTTCCTCACTTCAGGCTCCAGAAGAAAGTTTGGAACTGTTGAATGATTTGCGTACTTGCATGGAGAAAGCTCAAGCTAAGAAATCCAAAAAAGAAGAAAGCGAGTAAGTTGGAGCGGTTCAATGCAGTTAATGGATTTAATGAAATACGGCCATTGTTTTGGCTTCTGTTATTGATTTGTGATCCATAAAATCCTGCTGTGTTTGTTCATTGTGGATGTTGTTAAATGAGAAATCTGTTGTTTATACACTAATGGTATTTGTGTGTTACAGCTGGCAAGAGCTCAGATGAGGAGCCGCACTGGGTGGAGGTGGTTGTTGAGATCCTGTTGTCACTCTTGTCTCAGCCCAGTCGACTCATTCGTAGTGTGTGTAAAGCTGTGTTTGGTCAGTATCTGCCCTCACATCACCCAAGGAGCTCTGAGCTCCATCCTGAATGTAAGAGACTTTTTGACTAATTAACAGTGCTTTATTACTGTAGTATTATTTGTATACTATTGTAGTATTTATTAATATTTTAAACGTACAATTTTTAGTAACACTTTAGTTTAGGCTCCAATTCTCACTATTAACTAGTTTCTTATTAGTAGAGCCTGACCGATTTATCGGCCGATATGAGCCTGTCGCAGATATATCTGCATCGGCGTATATGCCACCAATGTGAACGCACGCCCACACGTCTCACAGCGCGCGAATATTCACACAAAATGTCTTAAGTGAGCGTAAACATGAAATTTTCCAGTCACCTCCAGATTCTAGAGATACTGGATTTGGGATTTTCCTTAGTTGTCAGTTATAATCATCAAAATTAAAAGAAATAAACATTTGAAATATATCAGTCTGTGTGTAATGAACGAATATAATATACAAGTTTCACTTTTTGAATGGAATTAGTGAACTAAATCAACTTTTTGATGATATTCTAATTATATGACCAGCACCTGTGTGTGTGTGTGTGTGTGTGTGTGTGTGTGTGTGTGTGTGTGTGTGTGTGTGTGTGTGTGTGTGTGTGTGTGTGTGTGTGTGTGTAATATACATACATGCATACGTACATACATGCATACGTACATACATGCATACGTACATACATGCATACGTACATACATGATGCATACATACATACATACATACATGCATACAGTACCACTCAAAAGTTTGGACACACCACTGGGAAACTGTGTCCAAACTTTTGACTGGTACTGTACTATAATATACAATATTATAATATAGAATATCGGCCACTATATCGATATCTGACTTTTTTTTGCTCCCTAATATCGGTATCGGCCCCCAAAAACCCTTATCGGTCGGGCTTTACTTATGCATATTACTAGGATATTGGCTGTTTATTAGTACTTAGAAAGCACATATTAATGCCTTATTCTGCATGACCATATTCTACATCTAAACTTAACAACTACCTGACTAACTATTAATAAGCAGTCATTAGGACTTTGAGGCAAAAGTTCTAGTTAATAGTGAGAATTGGACTCTAAACTAAGCGTGACCCAATTATTAATAGTTTGCTTTTAATTGTAGTTTACTTACAGATTCTGTTAATGTGAGTTTAAAAGAGCTTCTTCATTGTCTTTGCTAACTAGTCTAATTTAGAATAAACAGACAGGTCTTGTTTTCATAACTTTACATCTTTGCCACCCACAATGTGCACCCACAATGCATTTAGCTTCCTTAATTTCTGAGCAAATATTTTTGAGGAAATAATATAGGCGGACTTTAACAGGATTTGATTGGATCGTGGATGTTAGTCTGTGATTATGATTGGTTAATTCTACATTTCCCGTCCACGTGAAAGTGATTATGGTTTAATAATGTTATGAAAAACTTTTTTAATGTACATGTGATTATCCATGCAAAATAAGATCATTTATTAAGTAACTAAACGGGGTCTGTTTTGATTTCTTGTTGATTTTAGGTTCTGGACCCAAACAAGGATGAGGATGAAAGTGGCGTTGTGGTGACTGATGAGAAAGAGAAAAAGAGGAAACAAAAGAGGAGGAAGACGTAGATGATAAAGAGGATGATGAGGAGGTGAGACTGATCATTGTATTTATGGCATGAAACCAAAATAGCAATACCAAGATAGCAAATTTCAAATTTTCCTTTCTTTTAAATTAAATCAGGATGAAGAGGGTTCTGATTCCTCAGATGATGATGAGGATGAGGATGAGGATGAAGCCATGGAGGAAGGAGGAGAGGTTGATCAGAACTTCCGCTTGGAGTTGATGAAGGTTCTGCAGGGTCAGAATGCCCTGGTATGAACAAAGAAATGAATTTACACCACCAGAACGCAGGCCTCAGCGATACAATGACTATCACCGATATGATCACGATATCTTTTTTGACGATATAAACTTTAGTAAAATTGTGTTAAATGTTAAATAGTTTACCTTAAAGACAGTAAGCCAAATTCACGCACGTCTCACGAGTATGACAGCAGGCAACTTCATTGATCGTAAGCTAAGAGCTTAGTCAGTGCTTCCAAAGGGAGCTTTTACTCACTTTCTGTTTTATAACTCACAATTTAACCAAAGATAACTGTACAGGTGTGGAGCAACAGTAGCAGATGTTTTGTTCTCGTTTAGGCCACTGAACAGGATGGCAGTGATGACGAGGAACTTGATGATGCAGCTATGATGAAGCTGGACGGAAGCCTGTCTTCTCTATTTCTGGAGCAGAAGAATAGGATCCAGGCCAAGAAAGACGAGAAGAACAGAATCAGCAAGGAAAAGGTCCTCGTGCGGGACTTCAAGATTAAAGTACGGCCTGTTTATGAATTTGATTAATTTAATTATTTAATATTTATCTTATTCTTATCTATTTTTATCTATATGTCTTGATGTATTGTTTTAGTAGTTGTCTGCTTGTATAGAACAAATTAATTGTATGTTTTACATACAAAAATGCATTTTATTGTTATGGTGTTGTATAAATTAGCAAGGTCGAGTTTAGTTAATTAACTATTTTTAGACTATTTAACTAGACCTTTTCTTTCTTTATTTTCTTTCTTTCTTTCTTTCTTTATATATATATATATATATATATATATATATATATATATATATATATATATATATATATATATATATATATATATATATATATATATATATATATATATATATATACATACATACATATACACTGACTCACTCACTCACTCATTCATTCATTTTGATAGTTTGCACTGTAAAACCTTCTGCCGCTGCAGACTTTGGCTGCCGTGTTGCATCTAGCAGTTTTTTTGAGCAGGTTTTTTCATTCTGTAAACCTGTCCGATTGGGGTCAGGTGAATCTGAAACCAGCCTGTTTGTTCAGGGCTTCCTTAAGACTGATTAGTGAATGGTCGATTTTGATAAAATATGTAGTTAAAATATGCAGGTTTTGTCCTAGTGGCTAATTGAAGTGATTTGGTGTGTTATTTTCAGGTACTGGACATGGTGGAGATGTTCTTGAGCAAACAGGGGAGCAGTGCTCTGGTTCTTGGGATGGTGGAACCGCTGCTTAGTGTGATCGAGAACGGGATGAGCTCTGAAACCAGCCAACAGGAACAGGACTACCTGCGCAAGGCCGCAGACATCTTCAAGTGAGCTGTGTTATTTTGTATTATTTATATACTAATTAATATTTTGAATTGGCTTTTATCTTTATATTTTCAGTTTTCATGTAAACTTGTTTTAAGGTAGGGTTGGCAGTTTCAGAGAGGCTAGCAGTAGCAAGGTATTTTTAAAAAGCATAAGGTCACACCCTCCCTTTAGAGCGTCTCCAAAGCCACGCCACCTCCAAAACGCATGAATGCACACAAAGTGTCATGAGAGATGCCATTAAACTACTTCATGTCTCAAAGCGCTTAAGATTACAATAACGATGAACATAAACAACTTACAAAGCTCTAGTTGTACCACCTGACTGCTGCAGATTCATTTCGGCATTGATGGTGTTGAAGTAGAAAATATGGATGTTGTGTCCGTGACGTCACCCATACGGTTCTGAAGAGCAGTGTTGAAGAGTAAAGTAGGGTCGAGCTGGCCGTTGCCATCTTGGCAGCGCATCACACCAGGATAACAGAAAATGGACAATGAGGCGGGACGTGCACGGAGCTGAGGTGACGTGATGACTAACAGACAGCGGCTAAATGGCTATCCACCTGTCACTCAAGTGGCCACGCCCTTAATTATGCAAAACTTTAAGGCTTTATATAATCTAAACGAATGAGTTTAAATTCACCCCCCTCACAGTTGTCATGAAGACCAAAACCACAATTTGTACCAGGCTGTAAAAGGTTTTTTCTGCTGTAAAGTTTTAACATGGGGCTCAATGAGATTCTAGTGGTCAGTCGATGAATTGCAGTTGAAGTCACTTCCGTATTGGCTTCAACAGAAACTGGGGGAGGTTGCCGCTGATAGAAACGCATAAATCTGAGTCTGAGGACGTGAACAGCTCCGGGTACAATGTCACGGGTTGCCATCTTGTAATTACGGTTATGCCATGGCGTGAACGCAGGATAAGCATGTTTTGGTTCAGGAGTCACTCTGACTGACGTCTACAACTGCATTAAAAAAAAAAATTACTATATAGCTTTCATTTATTTCGGTTTTCATGTAATAGTTAATATTTTATTTAATCTTAGATTTATTTGGGTTAATTCCTAGTGAAACCTCACAGAAAACATGCTGCTTATTTTCTTCATGTCAAAAGCTGTTGATTTAATTTCATGCAATTCTTATAGTTTATCATTCTGTCTCTGATTGTCAGGAACCGGCTCTGTCGTGGCAAGTATTACTGCAGGGAAGTTGATGGACGAGAGGTGGAGCTTCATGAAATGTTTGAGCGTCTGATTGGCCGAGCTCAGAAACTGACAGACCTGCCTGTGTCTCTGTACTACTTCAGGTGAGGACTTCTGGGTATTGATGCTTGTGCAAATGTTGTAGATGTTGCGAATCTTCCACCTGTAGTATACAAACTCTCATTTGTGTTTATTGTGATTTTATATTTTCCTTTCAATTGCGTTGTTGTTTTGTAGTGCTGCTCTCTATGTGCTGAAGGTGTTGAGAGGCGTTGTGAGCGAACAGGACTCAGAGGTAACATACAATCTCAAATTGACACACCGTTGCTAATCTCCAAGTATTGAGGTTTATGAAATAACTTTGTGCTAATTACAGTTTATGGGTAAAGTGGATGTTGAGAGGGTCACAACTTGCTTCAGGGATGCGTTGACATCTTTCATGACGAGAAGGAAAAGCCCTCTCACTGGAGCCATGTTCAACGACCTCTTCAGCAGGTTCCCTGTGAGTAAACGGCTTCAATTGTAAGCTTAATTTGGGGGGAAATCTAGATTTTTGTCATCTTTTCTGATCAAATAATAGTGGGGGGAAAAGTTTAAGAGCTTCAGGTTTGCTGTGCTTATTTGTTGGCCTAAAAAAAAAAAAATTGTGATTTTTTTTTATATAACAATATGACTGACATAATATATATTTTTTTATGTGATTAAATAAATTTTTAAACAAAACAAGAAATGTTGCTTTTGTAAAAATACTATTTCAAGTACTATTTGATAATGAAAACAATTTTATTTTACAGTACAACTGAAAAATTACAATACTAATATTTATGTATTTTCCTCCACACGTATTTTGGCGGAAAACCACATGGAGGTCTCGAGCCTTTCCTTGGTTGATGGTTATAAGCATTTCATTTTGGTGAAATTGTGACACATACTACGCTCCCAAATGCACATTATAAGCAACCCAAACTTTACTGTGAAATGGAAATATATTTAGTTACTTGAATCACAGTTTTTATGATAATCGCAATAAGCCATATTGTGATTTTTGATTTTATTCTGATTGATTGTTCAGCCCTATTTAAAGGTAGGTGGCTTATTATCAGTGAGACTGATAAGACCAGCATCACTTTTGCTATCGTCATAGTTAGTTTGGGAATTGTTCAAAGAATTAAACGTTGATTGATCTTTCACACCACTTGAATTTTCTTGAAAATGTAAAAATGTAGTCTCTATCTCATGAAAACTGTTAATGGGGCATAAGTGATCCATTTGTGGTGTGTTTGAAGGTGTTTTTTGTGAGCCTGTTGGACATAGCTGTGGAGAACATCACAGGCGGACTGAGGGAACATCAGCAGGTAAAAAGAAGCCTAATCCAAAATCCATGTTACGGCATTTTCATGGACAAGAATATTGAGATAAAATCCTATACTAGTTCATTTGATTATTATGTTTAATGTTTTTTTGTTTTGCTTTTTTCCCCAGAGTCAGGCATGTGTCATGGTGCTGAAGGCCCTGCAGTCTAAAGATGTGAAGAACCTGTCTGATGTCCAGAGAACCGAGCTGCATCAGAAAGTTGCAGATCAGTTGGCAAATGTAGGCTTCCTTCAGCTCATAGCTTGAATCTCAAAATGCAACATTGAGAGTATCAGTTGCGTCAGCAGACGCTCAGGTGTCGTACTCAATTTCAAGCAAATCCAATTGAAAATGAATACACTACCGCTCAAAAATCTGGGGCAGTAGGATTTTTTTATTGTTTTTAAAGAAGTCTCTTATGCTCAACAAAGTTGCGCTTATTTGATCAAAAATACAGTAAAAACAGTAATATTGTGAAATGTTATTACAATTTAAAATAACTGTTTTCTATTTGAATATGTATTGAAATATAATTTATTCCTGTGATTTAGCAGAGCTAAATTTTCAACAACAAAAATCGTACTGACCCCAAACTTTTGAACGGTAGTGTCATTTTTATTTTATTTAATGCAGAGTACCTAGCATTATTTAAACATTAATTTATCAAATTATTGTTTAACTAATTAATACACCAAGGTAATGGCTCATAGCAGTCAGTCATTTTTCAACAAAGTAAATATCTTCAAAATAGACGTTGTTTATTCACTTTATATTCATATTTTAAGTGCTTTTGGCTGCTTTCCTCGAGTGTGCATGTGCATATCACTAATAACTAATTTATTTCTTCCAGAGTTTTGAAAATGTGCAGTGCAAGAACAAAACCGTTCGTGAAAAGATGGTGAAAGTGCTGGAGCTCTGTCAGTACCTTTGTCAAAACGGTTCACAATCAGGTAACGATTCAGTGTTTTTACTAAACCTTGTGCTTGTTCAGATGGCAATTCTGTGTGATTTTTAAAGGGCCTTTGCTTCTTTCTGAGCAGAAGATGCAAGTTAACCTGGAGGCCCTTCAGAATATTCTCATGTCCATGAACGCTGAAGGAATCCTGCAGAAACCAGGACAGCTGGAGGACACATACTGGAGCGTGATGAAATTATTTGGCATTCTGTGAGTCACATTACTAACATTTATTTGGATTATACTTTTGAGCATGTGTGTGTGTCCGTATACACATACATGTACATTATTTCTATTTTGAGTAAATGCTGTTCTTTTTAACTTTTTTATTCATTAATGAATTCTGAAAAAACGATCACAGGTTCCAAAAAAATTAAGCGCACAACGGTTTCCAACATTGATAATTAATCATATTAGAATGATTTCGAAGGGTCATGTGACACTGAAGACTGGAGTAATGGCTGATGAATGAATTCTGCTTTGCATCACAGAAATAAATTATATTTTAAAGTATATTAAAATAGGCAACCATTATTTTGAATTATAATATTGTGTGTGTGTGTGCGTGTGCGCAGCGTGCGCAAGCGTGTCGTGGAGCGGCATGTTAGGAATGGGTGATGTGGCCTAAAATCCATATTGCGATATAGAAACAAACGCAACTCTCGTCTTTTCTACAAGATATATGATAAGAAATGATACAAAAATACCAATAAGGTAAACCTCCTGAAGTGAATGTTGTGAGGCGGTAGAACAGATTAGTCGTGTTACCTCTCTTGGTAACTGTTGCCCCACACACTCTACAGTATAGTTTGCTGCTGCTCGTCGGACGGCTTAAATGCAAATAATGGATGTTTCACCAGCTCCTACATTTCACTTTCAGCCGCGTTTACTCAAGATGACGAATACGATGATGCGTTGCAGCTCGTGGCTCTATTCTATAGAGAATTAAAATCTCTATCGTAGGCCAATTTTGTATCGTTTATATTGCATATCGTTCATATCGCCCATTACTAGCGCGCAGTAGGCGGCTGTTTGTATAGTTGCATTAATGTGAGCTGAAATGACAAGAAAATATTACAAGAAAAATATTTTTTTAATTAATATTGAGTTTATTTGCAAAAACAGATTTTGATTTTCATAAATCATGTTTATTTATTGTGCATTCCAAATAATATAAATCAAACTGCAGTTGAGTTGTTTTGATTTAAATAACTAAAAATACAGAGTAACTTACAAAATTAAAGTTAATTGAAAGTTATAGATTATATTTTATATTAGGTTAGTTTTAAGCAAAAGCTGAAAACTCCACATTGCATTTAAAACACGCGCACACACAGACAAGCGTTCTCACTCTCACACACAAATTCAACGCATGGACAAACAAGCATTCAGCATGCAAGACGTGTACGGCGCACAAGGAGTTGTAGGAGTTGAAATTATAAATTCTCGACCACTTTTTAGTCTGCTTTGACAAACACCTCAGCCAGCGTGTGTCTTTTTGACTTAGCAGCCTTATTGTCACCTGACTTGAATACTGCGCGCTATACTCACTAAAACGGACTCATCGGCTTGTTCACAAACAGCAAGGGTGCTTGTCGGTTTCTGCTGATATATATATAAAAAAATTATATTATTTAAATATTTTAAATATTTAAATACAGGCTTGATGAGCATAAGAGACTTTCAAAAAACATTAAAAATAGTGATGTTTCCAAACTTTTGACCAGTATAAATGTTATATATATAATTTTATTATGTGAGAATCATTTGTTTGCCATGATTAATCATCTCTTGGTTTGTGTCCATGCTACAAATAAAAATAGACAATAATAATTTTGTAACTTTTTTTTTTTTTTTTAAATAAGTGAATTAAAGAATTTCCAGAAAATGCGACTATATTGCTAGTACCGTCCATCTGATAATGATCCTGTATTCAATGTCTCGGTTCCTTCTTAGAAAACCAAAGATGGAAAAGGTGAAGAAAGCTGTAGAGGCAGAGCAGACAGAAGAGACTACAAAGAAGAAGAAGGGATTCCTCCCAGAGACGAAGAAACGCAAGAACCGCAAGAAGCCCATGGTACTGGAGGGGAAAGAGACACCAGCCTCCACAGAAACCCCTGAAGGAGCGTCAGGAGAGGAGGGAAAGAAGAACAAGAAGAAGAAAAACAAGAAAAGGAAACAGCAAGGAGGAGGAGAGACGCAAGATCAGCCGGCCAGTAAGAAAACCAAAACGCAGCCGCAACAAAAGAAGAAAAAAAAGAAAGGAGGGCAGCAGGGAAATGATGGGAAATAATTGGACAATAATGTGATATAACTGTGATGAATACAGGACTGGTTGCTGTTTGTCCTATGCAGCCCAAACTTTGGGCCTGGTTATCATAATTCGGGTGATTTAATGAACGGCTCAAGATCGGCTGTTCTGTTCAGAAGAATCCGCCAGTGTGAAGAGGGAAACTGTTATTGTTTCAGATATATCTGTATTATTTGCCTTTTTGTGATTACTTGCATGATGCAATTTTTGTCAAAGCAATACATGGAATACTAAATAGTATTTTGTTCTTTGTATGTGGTTTCAGTGTTTTTACTGTATGCGTGTGGCAGTAATTGAAAATGACTTGATGTGTTCCAGTTACACTGTAAAAGCTATGAAATATATGGCAATTACTGTACGGTAGTGACTAAAAGAGATGGTGTGAATAGATGCAAAGTTAAATAAATACAGGATGGCTGAATATTTGGATGCATAGATGAAAACTAACGCCATGCTTCCAATGATCTCTCCAAAGGGGTAGCATGTTCAGGTGAAAAGCAACAGTCCTAATACTGAGCCTTGTGGTACTCCATACTGAACTTGTGATATGACACCTCGCCCATTTACTGCTACAAAATAATTATGGTCGGATAAGTATGATTTGAACCATGTTGTGTTCCAGATGCACTGTAAAACTATTAGATAATACAGTAGTGACTAAAACAAATGAGTGTAAATAGATAGATGCATAGTTGGATAATTAGAGGATGAATGGATCCATTTTGTACCCTTTTTATATGGATCCATCATTAATTGAAAATGAATTGGGTTGTGTTACAATTAAAAGTATTCTGAGCATCATTAGCATAACAGTGAAAACTAACCATGTTTCCTAATAATAGCTCCCAAGAGTATCATGCACAGGGTGAAAAGCATTGGTCCTAATACTGAGCCTTGTGGTACTCCATACTGAACTTGTGATCAATATATCTCTTCATTTCCTACTGGTAGATAGTATCGAATGCAGTGCTGAAGTCTAGTTCAACAAACAGAGATGCAACCTCGATCGGATGATCAGAACAAGTCATTACTCTGATGAGAGCAGTCTTTCTCAATTTACAGAAAAGAGAGATTCGAGATCAGTCTGTAGTTGTAGGATCAAGCTGGTTTTTTCTTTAATGAGAGGCTTAATAACAGCCATCTTATAAGTTTTTAAGTCCACCATAATTTCCTATGCATGGATGGACAGATCGAAATTGATACACTGTGGTGTCCCCTAGCCTGAAAAGTTTTTAAACATAAAATATTTTTTTACTCCTTAAAATGGTTAGGCATCATAATTTTCAACTGATATCCAATTAATTGTTGTAAAGAAAAGATATAACTTAATTCAAATTAAAAATGATTTTAATGACCAACAATGTGATATTTCATTGAAATATTAAAATGGTCACCACCAAGAGATTACAATATTTGGAAAATTTCTAAAGCATGATGGAAATAATTAGTTTTGACGCAATCTGAAGTGCTGAATCAATTTGCCAAGTATCAACCAGCAATCTGATCAAATTGATGATAAATGTATATTTATCAGTAACAAAACTGTTATGCTTAACTAAAACTATAAAAAAAAAATCTGTAAAAGTAAAGCTTAAAATATTTTACGCCTGTTTGTTTTAAACATTTGTTCGACAGCATCATCATTTTCAATTGATATTCAATTTCAAAAATTCACTTAAAAATAATTAAAATGATAACTATTTAGTTTTATAATCTTTTGTTTAAAGTTGTGTTTTAAATTGTACAGTTGTGGTCAGATTTATTGGCCCACCTGGTAAATATGAACAAAGATGGCTGTAAAAATAAATCTGCATTGTTAATCCTTGTGATCTATCATTCAAAAACATTCTCAAAAATCTAACCTTTCATTGAAGTAGAAGAATGGAAAGTCACATTATGAAATAAATGTTTTCTCCAAAACACGTGGGCACAATTATTGGCACCCTAGAGTTTATTTTAAGTAAAATATCTCTGAAGTATATTCACATTAATATTTAAAAATTTTAGCACACCAGGGTGACTAGGAACATGAAATTGTCCAGCTATGACTTATTCCACAGGAGTATAAATATGAGGAAACACAAAGGTCAAATTTCTTAATCATTCATCACACTGAGTAAAACCACAGAATATAGTTCTGATGTGCAGCAAAAGATTGTTGAGCTTCACAAAATAGAAAGTGGCTGTTGGAAAATAGCTAAGACATTGAAAATCCCCATTTCCACCATTAGGGCAATAAATAAGAAGTTCCAATCAACTAAAGATGTTACGAATCTGCCTGGAAGAGGACGTGTATCTATATCGCCCTAATGTATAGTGAGGAGGAGAGTTTGGAAAAAATGCTGAGAATTGCAGAGATTAGTTGAGTCTTGGGGTCAGAAAGTCAAAAAAAAAAAAAAAAAAAAAAAAAAAAAACTCAAACAACCCCTACATCACCACATATTGTTTGGGAGGAATTCAAGAAAATCCTTGCTCATCCAGAAACAAACTCCTGCATATACAGTTGTCAGACACAAATTCAAAAGGGACCTCATTATACGGTCAGAATCACATCAAACTCAGCTAACAAACAACATGAAATTACACAATATACATATAAACTATTGTGCATAAATAAGTTGGAATATGAGCTTAACTTCCTACAACAGCAGAAGACCCCACCGAGTGGTACCCACTCATCTCCACTACAAATAGGAAAAAGAGGCTACAGTTTGCACGAGCTCACCAAAATTGGACAGTTGAAGACTGGAAAATGTTGCCTGGTCTGATGAGTCTCGATTTCTGCTGAGACATTCAGATGGTAGAGTCAGAATTTGGCGTAAACAGAATGAGAACATGGATCCATCATGCCTTGTTACCACTGTGCAGGCTGGTGGTGGTGGTGTAATGGTGTGGGGATGTTTTCTTGGCACACTTTAGGCCCCTTAGTGCCAATTGGGCATCGTTTAAATGCCACGGCCTACCTGAGCATTGTTTCTGACCATGTCCACCCCTTTATGACCACCATGTACCCATTCTCTGATGGCTACTTCCAGCAGGATAATGCACCATGTCACAAAGCTCGAATCATTTCAAATTGGTTTCTTGAACATGACAATGAGTTCACTGTACTAAAATGGCCCCCACAGTCACCAGATCTCAACCCAATAGAGCATCTTTGGGATGTGGTGGAACGGGAGCTTCGTGCCCTGGATGTGCATCCCACAAATCTCCATCAACTGCAAGATGCTATCCTATCAATATGGGCCAACATTTCTAAAGAATGCTTTCAGCACCTTGTTGAATCAATGCCACGTAGAATTAAGGCAGTTCTGAAGGCGAAAGGGGGTCAAACACAGTATTAGTATGGTGTTCCTAATAATCCTTTAGGTGAGTGTATGCTAATTACCTTTAAGTAAGCCGAGGAGCGTGCACTGTAATATGAATATTCATGTGAGCTCCGCCCAGCGTCACCGAAAAGCTCAGACACCGAATATTTCAGAACAAAAGTCAATCACGGAAAGTTTTGAAGTTTCATTTTATTCATGTAATGTTTATTTTTATTTTTTTATTACCATATTATTCCTAACGCTTCTACCTCCGTTATTTCAGTTGAAACGGCACGTGACATCGCAGATAAATGAAACTGTTAAAAACTTAAATAATCTATTCAGAAACACTGAGAAAGATGGTGCTTATGATCATTGTAAATACATGATGGCCGTCATCATCCATTCCTTCATTAGTAAAATCCTATGGGCTTTTTCAGTTTGGTCTTGTTTGGGGATCCTTTAATTGATTTGAATTTCTTCACCACTCTACTACTAACCGGGGTGATGACGTGTTTGTGATACTGAAAGCTGATTGGCCTTGATGGTTACTATATATGCGGGAAGGGAGGAGTTTAATTAATCTAGAGCAGTGGTCAGCAACTGGCCAGCAATAATATTTGGCCCACGCCCGCAGCCGTTTTGACAGCGCCTGGTTCTGAAATATATCTGTCATGAACGGAGGCCAGCTAGTGAGAGCTGTGCACCTAAACTGCCCTCTAGTGGCTCACGAGAGGAGTTGCAGCGGTTAGCCTTCTTGTTAGAGCAACAGACTCCCATGCGGACAGACCCGAGTTCGAGCCCCGCTTGGAGCGGGTGGTGCGAGCCGGAAACATAACATCAACAGTTACTCACAGGTCTTTTTTTTTTTTTTTTTTTTTGCTTTATTAATTTATCCAATTGTTTAACAGGGTAACAGCTCACAAAAGACACCAGTTACCAGTTACAAAAGACACTGTAACAGTATGTCAGGCAATTCTAGTTGTATTTTTCATCAATTTATTTCTTAAATTATCCCTTGACTGTATTCTGGCCCGCTATCTAGTGGCGCTTATTTATTTATTTATTTTTGGCCCATGGCCAAATATACTTGTCGACCCTGATCTAGAGTTTATAATAAAACGATGTCTGATTTATCCTCCTTGTGCCTTTTTGGACAGAAGACTATGGGTTATTGAGTCGAATAGTTGGACTGTAAGTGCCTTTGCAGGTTTAGTTCAATTATATATATATACATATACATCACATGTATTGAAGAAAACGTCAAGATTACGTTTGTAACTGTTCAACAAATGTGTTGACATTCGATTGTGCACTCACGCTCTGCTGTACTCACGCACGCGACGTCATGTGTGTTGTTGCATGCATATGAGCGCATTTTAGTTGTTATAGCGACGCGTGTGTTATGAATTCTGGCTGAACGTAAACACAGTGGAAACCATCGCTATCTGTCGAGAGACGAGGCTAATTCAGACACTTGAGGAATATTTTCTGTGCGAATCTGGAGATTTGGGAGCTTTTCTGAGGATTTCTTGGACGAGACTTTTGTTCCAGAAGGAGATCGGAGGATTGTTTTCTCTGCATCGTTTGATTTGTATTATTTCTGAGCTTCATTTTATTGTATTGTTCTTTTTAGACGGAGTTTTGATTTTGATTTGATTTTGTTGTTGGGAGGAGTAACGTTATTTCTGAGGAGAGTTATATTTTATTCTCTTTTTTGTATTGTATTTTGTATTGTTTCTATTGCAGGTTCGAGGACGATGGCTCACATAACGTTAGGTGACAGAGGAGGCGAGTGTTTATTTTTTCATTAGTTTTTTGGTATGTTATGATATGATGTTGTACAATGATTGACTAAATTAATGTGAAAAACTTCATGCGAGGTAACCATTTACTGTACCATTTAATTGATTTGATCCCTTGCATGTGAAATGCATTTAGTTTTTTAAAATTGTAATAACTGTATGAACGATTTGCAATTGACCACTGACATTGATTATTGATTATTATTAAAATATTACTAATTAGTTGATGTTTGGAGACTCAGTTCTGATGACCGCTATCAAGATGCCGGGATATTTATCCCCACTGCCTTCTGAGTTGCCTGTTTCTGTGTCCGCAGGTCCGGCTGACAGGAAGTGAAGAGGAAGAGGAAGAGCAGCAGCCAGGAGGGCGCAGATGATGGAGGTCCGCCTGCCAAACGCGCTCTCGGAGAGGTCAGAATAAGCTTTTATTGGTTATGGCTCAGTTAATAAGTTATTTGTCGCTGAAAATATAAAGTTGAAAACATAAAGTAACTATTTGATGTATCCAGAACCACTGACATTGATTATTGATATTATTTAAAAAAAACTGTTTTTGATGTTTGAAACATTCCAGCCTCAAGCCGCTCCGGATCCAGCAGAGCCGCTTCCAGTCAGTCGGCTGGCCAGGAGGTTTGGAGAGTCGGTTCTGATGACCGCTATCAGGATCCGCTGCCAGACCCGACCCAGACAGTGAGGCAGGAGCTACCAAGATATTTATCCCCACTGCCTTCTGAGTTGCCTGTTTCTGTGTCCGCAGATCCGGCTGACAGGAGGAGGAAGAGGAAGAGGAAGAGGCAGAGCAGAGGCCAGGAGGGAGCAGATGATGGAGGTCCGCCTGCCAAACGCTTTCATGAGAGGTCAGAATAAGCTTTTATTGGTTATGGCTCAGTTAATAAATTATTTGTCGCTGAAAATATAAAGTTGAAAAAATAAATTAACTATTTGATGTAACCAGAACCACTGACATTGATTATTGATTATTATTAAAATATTACTAATTAGTTGATGTTTGGAGACTCAGTTCTGATGACCGCTATCAAGATGCCGGGATATTTATCCCCACTGCCTTCTGAGTTGCCTGTTTCTGTGTCCGCAGGTCCGGCTGACAGGAAGAGGAAGAGGCAGAGCAGCAGCCAGGAGGGCGCAGATGATGGAGGTCCGCCTGCCAAACGCTCTCGGAGAGGTCAGAATACGTTATATTAAAAAAAGTTATGGCTCAGTTATTGAATGATTTGTCATTAAAATATTCTTCAGCTGTTTGATGTAAAGCTGCATTAAAGTAATGTCCTTTTACGGCTGTAGATACTGCAACATGTTTTCTCTTAAGGACATTTCTTTGATTGTATATTTTGCAGAAGCGTATGTGATCGGCCCGTTGCTGGACGAGGCGGATTCGCTCCGTGTATGCTGGGATCTGCATGTCTGACGGACTGCCAGTAAGACATTTTCTTCCCTCCTTTGTTCAGACAGCCTTTATAAATGTATTTATAAGTGTTAAATCAGTAAATGTCATCTGTCACAATTAGGAAGGTGTGATTTACTGTGGTTTATCCGTCTGCAGGTTGCCATCAAGTACGTCTCTAAAGACAGGACCCAAAAGAGGCTGGAAGTTGTAAGTTTCGGCGTGAATCTGTTGTTCCGTTTCATCCGTTCGGATATAATAGAGCATTTGTCCCTGCAGGAAGGTCAGGGTCGCTGCCGCTGGAGGTGGCATTGATGATCCGGGTCAATTGGGCTCCTGCCTGCCCCAACGTCCTGCAGCTTGTGGAGTGGTTTGAGCGACACACAGACTACGGCATGATCCTGGAACGGCCTGTTCCCTGCCAAGATCTGCAGAGTTTCTGCGAGAAGAACGGCTGTCTGGATGAGAGCTTGGCCAAGAAAGTGCTGGTGCAGCTGATCACCGCGCTGAAGCACTGTGAGAGTCGCGGAGTCCTGCACCGGGACGTCAAGCCAGAGAACCTGCTGATTTCCACAGCTTCCTATGACATCAAGCTGCTGGACTTTGGTTGTGGAGATCTGCTAAAGGACTCGGCCTACACATCCTTTGCAGGTAGGTTTGCTCTCTGTGGATGTTTGTGAACTTTTGACGATCAAACAAAGAGAATTTGTTTGGAGTGGAACTTTTTCAGTGGATGTTTCTGGTCTTCTTGTGTCTCTCAGGCACTCTTGGATACGCCCCTCCTGAGTGGTTTGATCAGCGCCGCTATCATGCAGGACCGGCTACCGTTTGGTCAGTGGGGGTGACGCTCTACGACATCTTGTGCTTTCCCTTCAGAGTCGCACACGGGATCACCTTCAAAAGCAGCCTGTTCATCCCTAGAGAGCTGTCTACAGGCAAGAGATAGCAAACATTCAGAGATAAAACCCCCGGAAAAGTTTGTTGTTTTGTGTTCCTGAAGACTGTGTTGTGTATTACAGAGTGCCATCAGTTGATTAGCTGGTGTCTCAGTGACGCGGCGGCAGATCGTCCCAGTTTAGACGACATTGAGTGCCATCCCTGGTTACAGTGAACAGGTGACCAGTGACATTACACTTATCTGAATCACAGCATTCATGGCTTGGATTGTATTGTTAGGATAGTGTGGATAAACGGTTTCGATTTATTTGTACAGGGTGAGCAGGAGTGACACAGGCACTGCAGAGAGCTTCCTGATCACCTACAGAAAGAGGAGTGGACCACGAACTACAGTTTACATCCTCTGTGAAGCTCGGTGTGAACGCTGGAGGAGCTGAACCTTTCCACACACAGCGCCAGCTGAAACCGGAGCCCAGATGGGCCAGAGATGTTTTCTACCCAATAGACTCTATGCACAAACGCTGCTAACGTATTTCCTGCAGAATCTCAGCCAGCGACTTCACTTCTGTATAGCGCTAAGTGTACTAGCGGCAGAGCTCTTTCCTAAAGTATATTGCAAACAAGAAATAATTATGCAAGTATTTTCTAGATAAGTATTGTTATAAATACAAAATATATAACATGTCACTCTAGTTATTGCTTCCTGAAAGTTTACATATCAACGGTCGAAGTTTTGCCGAACATTACTGTCCCGTTGTGTGTGAAAGGGGCTATTGCTCACCTCATTCTAGAAGAATATCTACTTCGTTTCAGCTCAGTGACCTTAATAAAAGCATCGGCATGCTGAAGTGTAAACACTAGAGCAATAAGGATTATAAAACACGCTGACTATTACGAACCAACAAATAAATTATTAATTTACAAGCTTTAAAATTTGTTGATATAGTTGGTTTTTTTTTTTTTTTTTTTTTTTACTGCACAGACAATGTATAAAGTATATAATAATTTACTTCCAAACTGTATCCAGAAGCTGTTTCTCTGAAATAAGAGAAAGTCCGTATAAACGAAGAGGAATCCATGCTTAAAAAGTAAGGTCAAGAACGAATATAAAAAATAGATGTATATCTGTCAAAGGGGTAAAGCGATGGAATCATTTTGAGAAGGAATTAAAACTGTGTAATTCATTTTGTAAATGTAAGAAAATGTTTAAAAACAAGGTGATAATTTTATATCACAATATAAATAATTGGTGTATGCAATACTTAATCTGTTGTATTAATATCTGAAATGTGTACATTTATGTATGATCTTTGTAATTATCCTGGTACATTTTGGAAAATGTCTTATGTAACTATATTGTTTATCTTGTACTAATCTAATCCATTAGAGAGAAAAAATGACGCTCATTAGATAAATATGTATAAAGGGTAGGCATAATAAGCAGTGGCTTCAGCCTACACCTTTTCGAGTTATCATGTATATTTTTGTTATATTTTTGTATTTTTTTTTTTGTTGCTGTTTTTGTTTTATTTATTATGAAGAAAATGTTTGTAAGGACCGAAGTAAACAATATTCAATTCAAAATCCAATTGACTTGTGACAGACTTCATTTATCCCCACAGGTTTTATATCCTTGGCTATTCCTCAGTGCATTCGCACTCTTCACAACAATACAAAAGAACAGCACAATACTGATTAAAATAATATTTAGTGGAGAAATTGTGGATGGAAAAATTTGCATTTATTCATACACGTAGATAATGCAAACATGTAAATGCAATAATTTACAAATCTCATAAACTTATATTTTATTCACAATAGAATATAGATAACATATCAAATGTTGAAAGGGAGACATTTTGAAATGTCATGCCAAATATCGGCTCATTTTGGATTTCATGAGAGCTACACATTCCAAAAGAAGTTGGGACAGGTAGCAATAAGAGGCCGGAAAAGTTAAATGTACATATAAGGAACAGCTGGAGGACCAATTTGCATCTTATTAGGTCAATTGGCAACATGATTGGGTATAAAAAGAGCCTCTCAGAGTGGCAGTGTCTCTCAGAAGTCAGGATGGGCAGAGGATCACCAATGCTGCTGCCAAAAGTTTCTCAGAGAAAAATTGCAAAGAGCCTGAAGTTATCATCATCTACAGTGCATAATATCATCCAAAGATTCAGAGACTCTGGAACAATCTCTGTGCGTAAGGGTCAAGGCCAGAAAACCATACTGGATGCCCGTGATCTTGGGCCCTTAGACGGCACTGCATCACATACAGGAATGCTACTGTAGTCAAAGTCAAAAGTCAAAGTCAGCTTTATTGTCAATTCTGCCATACGTACAGTACAGTACATACAGAGAATTGAAATTCTATGACTCTCAGACCCTAGGTGCCTAACAACAACAAAACAATAACAATAACAACAAAAGTTTAACAGTAACAACAACAGAAGAAAGATTAAAAAAAGATGGATAAAGTGAATTATTACTGTAATGGAAATCACAACATGGGCTCAGGAATACTTCCAGAAAACATTGTCTTTCTCTCAGAGCCGCCCGCCCGCTCAGAGCTCTTGTCTGGGTTGACCAGCCCAATCCTGAATTCCCCGAACAGGACATCTTCGCGGGCAACCCCCCGCTCGCCGACGATCCAGCCGGGTCCGTTGATGACGACGATGCGGGCCTTCCCGGGATCTCAGAGGACGAGGAGGCCCCCACGGCCTTGCCTCAATCCATCCTCCTGGATGTGTGTGAGCGAGCAGTCGCTCATCTCAACATCAGTGGCCGGCTCCACAGAGCGCCACCGACCAGGAGAAGGATATTTAAGATGGGAAAGTGCTGGGAGCCCACCCCCCGGCCCGAGGAAACAACTCTTTCTCATTCTTCCAGCGTGCGCTTAAGCACATGAGGCACCACTGGAACGACCCGCTCGACTTTAAACATGTTCTCGCGGGTCTGGATGTTAAGGATTGGCGGCTCTCCGCATGGGCGAACCGCCTGCTATTGAGCCCTCGATTGCCAGGCACCTCAACCCAGTCCAGGGAGGGCTGCTAGCCCCCCCTAAGCCGGTCCTTCCTAACAAGATGGACCGTTTTTCTGCCTCGGTGCACCAGGCCGTTTATAAATCCTCGGCCTTGGCTGTTAGGGCCCTGAATGTCTCCTCCCTCCTCTCCGCTTACCAGGCGGAAATTCTGGATGACCTGGGCCAACAGCTGGACAAGGGATCTCCCTCTCCTGCACTATGGAAGGAGAACATCACGGTTAACGGTTATCCTCGTTTTCCATAACGCTCGTCAGGCCGTCCAAACCTGCGGGTGCTCCATGTCGCTTTCCGTGGTGGGAGAGCGCACGCTCTGGCTCAACCTGTCTGGTCTACCGGATAGCGAAAAAAGTCGCGTCGCAGGTGCCCCGGTAGAGCCCGGCCGGGCTCTCTTTGGCCCCGCCGTTGCAATGATGCAACAATGATGCGTCCGCGTTCTCGAGCGACAAGCTCTTTGGACTCTCTTCTTGCCCAAAAGACAGAAGGTTTCTTCTGGAGGGTACCCCCCTCCCGTGGCTGCCCAGCCCATGTGCTTAGTGGATGATGTGTGTTCCCCCCCATTCAGGTGGTACCCCCCAATCTGATAAACCAGGGTTTCTATTCTCGTTATTTCCTGGTTCCAAAGAAGGACGGCTCCCTCTGCCCTATCCTGGACCTCAGGGTGTTGAACAAACATTTTAGGAAATACAATTTCAGAATTTTTGCGTTTGCTTACCGCACGAGAAGCGAATATACTTACTGATGTACAGTAGCGCATGCAGTCTATATATGCCCATAGGTAAGGGGTGGGGCCTTACTGGGCATTGGCTGCAGGCTCCTGCCTGTCTTGTCAGACTTGGTGCAATTGGATGCTTCTGCAGAGGTCAGGTACGGATGCCCTTCGGATGATCTCTCCACTCGATGTTTCAGAGAACCGGGGTTACGACAGTAACCTATTGTTTGGTTTGCTCATGCAGTCCCAGTGATAGCAGCCTTTGCAAACGACACGTTCAATCAAATATTCAAATATAATAAAATTACATTTACATCAAGCCTGTATTATTAAGCCTGTCGTGTTCAAAACAAATTGAAAAATAAAAGTGTCTGCTTTGTCCGGTGTACAGGGATATTTATTGGCACAAGCCATCTTCTTTGGAAAAGAATCAAGGTTATATTATACATTATATTGTTTATCATATGCATAATTAACAGGTTTTCATGCTTGTGTGCAATTTTGGAAACTCTCAAGACTCTCAAGGTAAAACAGAAACATAAAAATACTTAAAAGTGTTTGGCTCGTTTAGCGTTTACGACACCTCTGGCAAATCATTGTCTGTAATCCTCAAACACAGCTAACAAACGACATGACATAACACAATCAACTATTGTGCATAAATAAGTTGGAATATGAGGGTAACTTTGTTTAATGCTGAAACATAAGCTAATTACCTTTAAGTAAGCCGAGGAGCGTGCACTGTAATATGAATATTCATGTGAGCTCCGCCCAGCGTCACCGAAAATCTCAGACACCGAATATTTCAGAACAAAAGTCAGTCACGGAAAGTTTTGAAGTTTCATTTTATTCATGTAATGTTTATTTTTATTTTTTTATTACCATATTATTCCTAACGCTTCTACCTCCGTTATTTCAGTTGAAACGGCACGTGACATCGCAGATAAATGAAACTGTTAAAAACTTAAATAATCTATTCAGAAACACTGAGAAAGATGGTGCTTATGATCATTGTAAATACATGATGGCCGTCATCATCCATTCCTTCATTAGTAAAATCCTATGGGCTTTTTCAGTTTGGTCTTGTTTGGGGATCCTTTAATTGATTTGAATTTCTTCACCACTCTACTACTAACCGGGGTGATGACGTGTTTGTGATACTGAAAGCTGATTGGCCTTGATGGTTACTATATATGCGGGAAGGGAGGAGTTTAATTAATCTAGAGCAGTGGTCAGCAACTGGCCAGCAATAATATTTGGCCCACGCCCGCAGCCGTTTTGACAGCGCCTGGTTCTGAAATATATCTGTCATGAACGGAGGCCAGCTAGTGAGAGCTGTGCACCTAAACTGCCCTCTAGTGGCTCACGAGAGGAGTTGCAGCGGTTAGCCTTCTTGTTAGAGCAACAGACTCCCATGCGGACAGACCCGAGTTCGAGCCCCACTTGGAGCGGGTGGTGCGAGCCGGAAACATAACATCAACAGTTACTCACAGGTCTTTTTTTTTTTTTTTTGCTTTATTAATTTATCCAATTGTTTAACAGGGTAACAGCTCACAAAAGACACCAGTTACCAGTTACAAAAGACACTGTAACAGTATGTCAGGCAATTCTAGTTGTATTTTTCATCAATTTATTTCTTAAATTATCCCTTGACTGTATTCTGGCCCGCTATCTAGTGGCGCTTATTTATTTATTTATTTATTTTTGGCCCATGGCCAAATATACTTGTCGACCCCTGATCTAGAGTTTATAATAAAACGATGTCTGATGTATCCTCCCTTGTGCCTTTTTGGACAGAAGACTATGGGTTATTGAGTCGAATAGTTGGACTGTAAGTGCCTTGCGAGGTTTAGTTCAATTATATATATATACATATACATCACATGTATTGAAGAAAACGTCAAGATTACGTTTGTAACTGTTCAACAAATGTGTTGACATTCGATTGTGCACTCACGCTCTGCTGTACTCACGCACGCGACGTCATGTGTGTTGTTGCATGCATATGAGCGCATTTTAGTTGCTATAGCGACGCGTGTTATGAATTCTGGCTGAACGTAAACACAGTGGAAACCATCGCTATCTGTCGAGAGACGAGGCGAATTCAGACACTTGAGGAATATTTTCTGTGCGAATCTGGAGATTTGGGAGCTTTTCTGAGGATTTCTTGGACGAGACTTTTGTTCCAGAAGGAGATCGGAGGATTGTTTTCTCTGCATCGTTTGATTTGTATTATTTCTGAGCTTCATTTTATTGTATTGTTCTTTTAGACGGAGTTTTGATTTTGATTTGATTTTGTTGTTGGGAGGAGTAACGTTATTTCTGAGGAGAGTTATATTTTATTCTCTTTTTTGTATTGTATTTTGTATTGTTTCTATTGCAGGTTCGAGGACGATGGCTCACATAACGTTAGGTGACAGAGGAGGCGAGTGTTTATTTTTTCATTAGTTTTTTGGTATGTTATGATATGATGTTGTACAATGATTGACTAAATTAATGTGAAAAAACTTCTGCGAGGTAACCATTTACTGTACCATTTAATTGATTTGATCCCTTGCATGTGAAATGCATTTAGTTTTTTAAAATTGTAATAACTGTATGAACGATTTGCAATTGACCACTGACATTGATTATTGATTATTATTAAAATATTACTAATTAGTTGATGTTTGGAGACTCAGTTCTGATGACCGCTATCAAGATGCCGGGATATTTATCCCCACTGCCTTCTGAGTTGCCTGTTTCTGTGTCCGCAGGTCCGGCTGACAGGAAGAGGAAGAGGAAGAGGCAGAGCAGCAGCCAGGAGGGCGCAGATGATGGAGGTCCGCCTGCCAAACGCTCTCTGAGAGGTCAGAATAAGCTTTTATTGGTTATGGCTCAGTTAATAAGTTATTTGTCGCTGAAAATATAAAGTTGAAAACATAAAGTAACTATTTGATGTATCCAGAACCACTGACATTGATTATTGATATTATTTAAAAAAAACTGTTTTTGATGTTTGAAACATTCCAGCCTCAAGCCGCTCCGGATCCAGCAGAGCCGCTTCCAGTCAGTCGGCTGGCCAGGAGGTTTGGAGAGTCGGTTCTGATGACCGCTATCAGGATCCGCTGCCAGACCCGACCCAGACAGTGAGGCAGGAGCTACCAAGATATTTATCCCCACTGCCTTCTGAGTTGCCTGTTTCTGTGTCCGCAGATCCGGCTGACAGGAGGAGGAAGAGGAAGAGGAAGAGGAAGAGCAGAGGCCAGGAGGGAGCAGATGATGGAGGTCCGCCTGCCAAACGCTTTGCAGAGGTCAGAATAAGCTTTTATTGGTTATGGCTCAGTTAATAAGTTATTTGTCGCTGAAAATATAAAGTTGAAAACATAAAGTAACTATTTGATGTATCCAGAACCACTGACATTGATTATTGATATTATTTAAAAAAACTGTTTTTGAGTTTGAACATTCCAGCCTCAAGCCGCTCCGGATCCAGCAGAGCCGCTTCCAGTTATCGGTTCTGATTATCAGGATCCGCTGCAGACCCGACCCAGACAGTTATATTTATCCCCACTGCCTTCTGAAGGTCCGGCTGACAGGAAGAGGAAGAGGCAGAGCAGCAGCCAGGAGGGAGCAGATGATGGAGGTCCGCCTGCCAAACGCTGCAGAGGTCAGAATAAGCTTTTATTGGTTATGGCTCAGTTAATAAATTATTTGTCGCTGAAAATATAAAGTTGAAAAAATAAATTAACTATTTGATGTAACCAGAACCACTGACATTGATTATTGATTATTATTAAAATATTACTAATTAGTTGATGTTTGGAGACTCAGTTCTGATGACCGCTATCAAGATGCCGGGATATTTATCCCCACTGCCTTCTGAGTTGCCTGTTTCTGTGTCCGCAGGTCCGGCTGACAGGAAGAGGAAGAGGCAGAGCAGCAGCCAGGAGGGCGCAGATGATGGAGGTCCGCCTGCCAAAGCGCTCTCGGAGAGGTCAGAATACGTTATATTAAAAAAGTTATGGCTCAGTTATTGAATGATTTGTCATTAAAATATTCTTCAGCTGTTTGATGTAAAGCTGCATTAAAGTAATGTCCTTTTACGGCTGTAGATACTGCAACATGTTTTCTCTTAAGGACATTTCTTTGATTGTATATTTTGCAGAAGCGTATGTGATCGCCCGTTGCTGGGACGAGGCGGATTCGGCTCCGTGTATGCTGGGATCTGCATGTCTGACGGACTGCCAGTAAGACATTTTCTTCCCTCCTTTGTTCAGACAGCCTTTATAAATGTATTTATAAGTGTTAAATCAGTAAATGTCATCTGTCACAATTAGGAAGGTGTGATTTACTGTGGTTTATCCGTCTGCAGGTTGCCATCAAGTACGTCTCTAAAGACAGGACCCAAAAGAGGCTGGAAGTTGTAAGTTTCGGCGTGAATCTGTTGTTCCGTTTCATCCGTTCGGATATAATAGAGCATTTGTCCCTGCAGGAAGGTCAGGGTCTGCTGCCGCTGGAGGTGGCATTGATGATCCGGGTCAATTGGGCTCCTGCCTGCCCCAACGTCCTGCAGCTTGTGGAGTGGTTTGAGCGACACACAGACTACGGCATGATCCTGGAACGGCCTGTTCCTGCCAAGATCTGCAGAGTTTCTGCGAGAAGAACGGCTGTCTGGATGAGAGCTTGGCCAAGAAAGTGCTGGTGCAGCTGATCACCGCGCTGAAGCACTGTGAGAGTCGCGGAGTCCTGCACCGGGACGTCAAGCCAGAGAACCTGCTGATTTCCACAGCTTCCTATGACATCAAGCTGCTGGACTTTGGTTGTGGAGATCTGCTAAAGGACTCGGCCTACACATCCTTTGCAGGTAGGTTTGCTCTCTGTGGATGTTTGTGAACTTTTGACGATCAAACAAAGAGAATTTGTTTGGAGTGGAACTTTTTCAGTGGATGTTTCTGGTCTTCTTGTGTCTCTCAGGCACTCTTGGATACGCCCCTCCTGAGTGGTTTGATCAGCGCCGCTATCATGCAGGACCGGCTACCGTTTGGTCAGTGGGGTGACGCTCACGACATCTTGTGCTTTCCTTCAGAGTCGCACAGGATCACCTTCAAAAGCAGCCTGTTCATCCCTAGAGAGCTGTCTACAGGCAAGAGATAGCAAACATTCAGAGATAAAACCCCGGAAAAGTTTGTTGTTTTGTGTTCCTGAAGACTGTGTTGTGTATTACAGAGTGCCATCAGTTGATTAGCTGGTGTCTCAGTGACGCGCGGCAGATCGTCCCAGTTTAGACGACATTGAGTGCCATCCCTGGTTACAGTGAACAGGTGACCAGTGACATTACACTTATCTGAATCACAGCATTCATGGCTTGGATTGTATTGTTAGGATAGTGTGGATAAACGGTTTCGATTTATTTGTACAGGGTGAGCAGGAGTGACACAGGCACTGCAGAGAGCTTCCTGATCACCTACAGAAAGAGGAGTGGACCACGAACTACAGTTTACATCCTCTGTGAAGCTCGGTGTGAACGCTGGAGGAGCTGAACCTTTCCACACACAGCGCCAGCTGAAACCGGAGCCCAGATGGGCCAGAGATGTTTTCTACCCAATAGACTCTATGCACAAACGCTGCTAACGTATTTCCTGCAGAATCTCAGCCAGCGACTTCACTTCTGTATAGCGCTAAGTGTACTAGCGGCAGAGCTCTTTCCTAAAGTATATTGCAAACAAGAAATAATTATGCAAGTATTTTCTAGATAAGTATTGTTATAAATACAAAAATATATAACATGTCACTCTAGTTATTGCTTCCTGAAAGTTTACATATCAACGGTCGAAGTTTTGCGAACATTACTGTCCCGTTGTGTGAAAGGGGCTATTGCTCACCTCATTCTAGAAGAATATCTACTTCGCTTCAGCTCAGTGACCTTAATAAAAGCATCGGCATGCTGAAGTGTAAACACTAGAGCAATAAGGATTATAAAACACGCTGACTATTACGAACCAACAAATAAATTATTAATGTACAAGCTTTAAAATTTGTTGATATAGTTTTTTTTTTTTTTTTTTTTACTGCACAGACAATGTATAAAGTATATAATAATTTACTTCCAAACTGTATCCAGAAGCTGTTTCTCTGAAATAAGAGAAAGTCCGTATAAACGAAGAGGAATCCATGCTTAAAAAGTAAGGTCAAGAACGAATATAAAAATAGATGTATATCTGTCAAAGGGGTAAAGCGATGGAATCATTTTGAGAAGGAATTAAAACTGTGTAATTCATTTTGTAAATGTAAGAAAATGTTTAAAAACAAGGTGATAATTTTATATCACAATATAAATAATTGGTGTATGCAATACTTAATCTGTTGTATTAATATCTGAAATGTGTACATTTATGTATGATCTTTGTAATTATCCTGGTACATTTTGGAAAATGTCTTATGTAACTATATTGTTTATCTTGTACTAATCTAATCCATTAGAGAGAAAAAAATGACGCTCATTAGATAAATATGTATAAAGGGTAGGCATAATAAGCAGTGGCTTCAGCCTACACCTTTTTCGAGTTATCATGTATATTTTTTGTTATATTTTTGTATTTTTTTTTGTTGCTGTTTTTGTTTTATTTATTATGAAGAAAATGTTTGTAAGGACCGAAGTAAACAATATTCAATTCAAAATCCAATTGACTTGTGACAGACTTCATTTATCCCCACAGGTTTTATATCCTTGGCTATTCCTCAGTGCATTCGCACTCTTCACAACAATACAAAAGAACAGCACAATACTGATTAAAATAATATTTAGTGGAGAAATTGTGGATGGAAAAATTTGCATTTATTCATACACGTAGATAATGCAAACATGTAAATGCAATAATTTACAAATCTCATAAACTTATATTTTATTCACAATAGAATATAGATAACATATCAAATGTTGAAAGGGAGACATTTTGAAATGTCATGCCAAATATCGGCTCATTTGGATTTCATGAGAGCTACACATTCCAAAAGAAGTTGGGACAGGTAGCAATAAGAGGCCGGAAAAGTTAAATGTACATATAAGGAACAGCTGGAGGACCAATTTGCATCTTATTAGGTCAATTGGCAACATGATTGGGTATAAAAAGAGCCTCTCAGAGTGGCAGTGTCTCTCAGAAGTCAGGATGGGCAGAGGATCACCAATGCTGCGGCCAAAAAGTTTCTCAGAGAAAAATTGCAAAGAGCCTGAAGTTATCATCATCTACAGTGCATAATATCATCCAAAGATTCAGAGACTCTGGAACAATCTCTGTGCGTAAGGGTCAAGGCCAGAAAACCATACTGGATGCCCGTGATCTTCGGGCCCTTAGACGGCACTGCATCACATACAGGAATGCTACTGTAGTCAAAGTCAAAAGTCAAAGTCAGCTTTATTGTCAATTCTGCCATACGTACAGTACAGTACATACAGAGAATTGAAATTCTATGACTCTCAGACCCTAGGTGCCTAACAACAACAAAACAATAACAATAACAACAAAAGTTTAACAGTAACAACAACAGAAGAAAGATGGATAAAGTGAATTATAGAGGTAAAGTGGCGATGGCAAATAGTGCAAACAATGGTAACAATAGTGCAATTTCAGATTTAAGTCAGTGCAGGTATAAAATAAAATTATAAGAGTGTGTGCAAAAAAAGAGTGTAAGCGGGGAGACCAATTCCTCAGAGAGACAATATATGAGGTAGATGAAGGGAGGGGAGAAGCAGAAACTCACGTCTGTAGCTGAGTTTGCAGATGAACGGACGCGACAAGGACGTACAAAAACACTGTGATTTACACAACGAAAAACACAAAAACACCGGTCCGTCGGGAGAGAGAGAAGCCGCTGCGTGTGCACGCGCCGCCATCTTGTTGTGTGTTAAAAATAACTGTTTTCTATTTGAATATGTATTGAAATATAATTTATTCCTGTGATGCAGAGCTGAATTTTCAACAACAAAAATCGTACTGACCCCAAACTTTTGAACGGTAGTGTCATTTTTATTTTATTTAATGCAGAGTACCAAGCATTATTTAAACATTAATTTATCAAATTATTGTTTAACTAATTAATACACCAAGGTAATGGCTCATAGCAGTCAGTCATTTTTCAACAAAGTAAATATCTTCAAAATAGACGTTGTTTATTCACTTTATATTCATATTTTAAGTGCTTTTGGCTGCTTTCCTCGAGTGTGCATGTGCATATCACTAATAACTAATTTATTTCTTCCAGAGTTTTGAAAATGTGCAGTGCAAGAACAAAACCGTTCGTGAAAAGATGGTGAAAGTGCTGGAGCTCTGTCAGTACCTTGTCAAAACGGTTCACAATCAGGTAACGATTCAGTGTTTTTACTAAACCTTGTGCTTGTTCAGATGGCAATTCTGTGTGATTTTTAAAGGGCCTTTTGCTTCTTTCTGAGCAGAAGATGCAAGTTAACCTGGAGGCCCTTCAGAATATTCTCATGTCCATGAACGCTGAAGGAATCCTGCAGAAACCAGGACAGCTGGAGGACACATACTGGAGCGTGATGAAATTATTTGGCATTCTGTGAGTCACATTACTAACATTTATTTGGATTATACTTTTGAGCATGTGTGTGTGTCCGTATACACATACATGTACATTATTTCTATTTTGAGTAAATGCTGTTCTTTTTAACTTTTTTTATTCATTAATGAATTCTGAAAAAACGATCACAGGTTCCAAAAAATTAAGCGGCACAACGGTTTCCAACATTGATAATTAATCATATTAGAATGATTTCGGAAGGGTCATGTGACACTGAAGACTGGAGTAATGGCTGATGAATGAATTCTGCTTTGCATCACAGAAATAAATTATATTTTAAAGTATATTAAAATAGGCAACCATTATTTTGAATTATAATATTGTGTGTGTGTGCGTGTGCGTGTGCGTGTCGTGGAGCGGGCATGTTAGGAATGGGTGATGTGGCCTAAAATCCATATTGCGATATAGAAACAAACGCAACTCTCGTCTTTTCTACAAGATATATGATAAGAAATGATACAAAAATACCAATAAGGTAAACCTCCTGAAGTGAATGTTGTGAGGCGGTAGAACAGATTAGTCGTGTTACCTCTCTTGGTAACTGTTGCCCCACACACTCTACAGTATAGTTTGCTGCTGCTCGTCGGACGGCTTAAATGCAAATAATGGATGTTTCACCAGCTCCTACATTTCACTTTCAGCGCGTTTACTCAAGATGACGAATCACGATGATGCGTTGCAGCTCGTGGCTCTATTCTATAGAGAATTAAAATCTCTATCGTAGGCCAATTTTGTATCGTTTATATTGCATATCGTTCATATCGCCCATTACTAGCGCGCAGTAGGCGGCTGTTTGTATAGTTGCATTAATGTGAGCTGAAATGACAAGAAAATATTACAAGAAAAATATTTTTTTAATTAATATTGAGTTTATTTGCAAAAACAGATTTTGATTTTCATAAATCATGTTTATTTATTGTGCATTCCAAATAATATAAATCAAACTGCAGTTGAGTTGTTTTGATTTAAATAACTAAAAAATACAGAGTAACTTACAAAATTAAAGTTAATTGAAAGTTATAGATTATATTTTATATTAGGTTAGTTTTAAGCAAAAGCTGAAAACTCCACATTGCATTTAAAACACGCGCACACACAGACAAGCGTTCTCACTCTCACACACAAATTCAACGCATGGACAAACAAGCATTCAGCATGCAAGACGTGTACGGCGCACAAGGAGTTGTAGGAGTTGAAATTATAAATTCTCGACCACTTTTTAGTCTGCTTTGACAAACACCTCAGCCAGCGTGTCTTTTTTGACTTAGCAGCCTTATTGTCACCTGACTTGAATACTGCGCGCTATACTCACTAAAACGGACTCATCGGCTTGTTCACAAACAGCAAGGGTGCTTGTCGGTTTCTGCTGATATATATATAAAAAAATTATATTATTTAAATATTTTAAATATTTAAATACAGGCTTGATGAGCATAAGAGACTTTCAAAAACATTAAAAATAGTGATGTTTCCAAACTTTTGACCAGTATAAATGTTATATATATAATTTTATTATGTGAGAATCATTTGTTTGCCATGATTAATCATCTCTTGGTTTGTGTCCATGCTACAAATAAAAATAGACAATAATAATTTTTGTAACTTTTTTTTTTTAAATAAGTGAATTAAAGAATTTCCAGAAAATGCGACTATATTGCTAGTACCGTCCATCTGATAATGATCCTGTATTCAATGTCTCGGTTCCTTCTTAGAAAACCAAAGATGGAAAAGGTGAAGAAAGCTGTAGAGGCAGAGCAGACAGAAGAGACTACAAAGAAGAAGAAGGGATTCCTCCCAGAGACGAAGAAACGCAAGAACCGCAAGAAGCCCATGGTACTGGAGGGGAAAGAGACACCAGCCTCCACAGAAACCCCTGAAGGAGCGTCAGGAGAGGAGGGAAAGAAGAACAAGAAGAAGAAAAACAAGAAAAGCAAACAGCAAGGAGGAGGAGAGACGCAAGATCAGCCGGCCAGTAAGAAACCAAAAACGCAGCCGCAACAAAAGAAGAAAAAAAAAGAAAGGAGGGCAGCAGGGAAATGATGGGAAATAATTGGACAATAATGTGATATAACTGTGATGAATACAGGACTGGTTGCTGTTTGTCCTATGCAGCCCAAACTTTGGGCCTGGTTATCATAATTCGGGTGATTTAATGAAGCGGCTCAAGATCGGCTGTTCTGTTCAGAAGAATCCGCCAGTGTGAAGAGGAAACTGTTATTGTTTCAGATATATCTGTATTATTTGCCTTTTTGTGATTACTTGCATGATGCAATTTTTGTCAAAGCAATACATGGAATACTAAATAGTATTTTGTTCTTTGTATGTGGTTTCAGTGTTTTTACTGTATGCGTGTGGCAGTAATTGAAAATGACTTGATGTGTTCCAGTTACACTGTAAAAGCTATGAAATATATGGCAATTACTGTACGGTAGTGACTAAAAGAGATGGTGTGAATAGATGCAAAGTTAAATAAATACAGGATGGCTGAATATTTGGATGCATAGATGAAAACTAACGCCATGCTTCCAATGATCTCTCCCAAAGGGGTAGCATGTTCAGGGTGAAAAGCAACAGTCCTAATACTGAGCCTTGTGGTACTCCATACTGAACTTGTGATATGACACCTCGTCCATTTACTGCTACAAAATAATTATGGTCGGATAAGTATGATTTGAACCATGTTGTGTTCCAGATGCACTGTAAAAACTATTAGATAATACAGTAGTGACTAAAACAAATGAGTGTAAATAGATAGATGCATAGTTGGATAATTAGAGGATGAATGGATCCATTTTGTACCCCTTTTATATGGATCCATCATTAATTGAAAATGAATTGGGTTGTGTTACAATTAAAAGTATTCTGAGCATCATTAGCATAACAGTGAAAACTAACCATGTTTCCTAATAATAGCTCCCAAGAGTATCATGCACAGGGTGAAAAGCATTGGTCCTAATACTGAGCCTTGTGGTACTCCATACTGAACTTGTGATCAATATATCTCTTCATTTCCTACTGGTAGATAGTATCGAATGCAGTGCTGAAGTCTAGTTCAACAAACAGAGATGCAACCTCGATCGGATGATCAGAACAAGTCATTACTCTGATGAGAGCAGTCTTTCTCAATTTACAGAAAGAGAGATTCGAGATCAGTCTGTAGTTGTAGGATCAAGCTGGGTTTTTCTTTAATGAGAGGCTTAATAACAGCCATCTTATAAGTTTTTAAGTCCACCATAATTTCCTATGCATGGATGGACAGATCGAAATTGATACACTGTGGTGTCCCCTAGCCTGAAAAGTTTTTAAACATAAAATATTTTTTTTTACTCCTTAAAATGGTTAGGCATCATAATTTTCAACTGATATCCAATTAATTGTTGTAAAGAAAAGATATAACTTAATTCAAATTAAAAATGATTTTAATGACCAACAATGTGATATTTCATTGAAATATTAAAATGGTCACCACCAAGAGATTACAATATTTGGAAAATTTCTAAAGCATGATGGAAATAATTAGTTTTGACGCAATCTGAAGTGCTGAATCAATTTGCCAAGTATCAACCAGCAATCTGATCAAATTGATGATAAATGTATATTTATCAGTAACAAAACTGTTATGCTTAACTAAAACTATAAAAAAAAAAATCTGTAAAAGTAAAGCTTAAAATATTTTACGTCTGTTTGTTTTAAACATTTGTTCGACAGCATCATCATTTTCAATTGATATTCAATTTCAAAAATTCACTTAAAAATAATTAAAATGATAACTATTTAGTTTTATAATCTTTTGTTTAAAGTTGTGTTTTAAATTGTACAGTTGTGGTCAGATTTATTGGCCCACCTGGTAAATATGAACAAAGATGGCTGTAAAAATAAATCTGCATTGTTAATCCTTGTGATCTATCATTCAAAAAACATTCTCAAAAATCTAACCTTTCATTGAAGTAGAAGAATGGAAAGTCACATTATGAAATAAATGTTTTTCTCCAAAACACGTTGGCCACAATTATTGGCACCCCTAGAGTTTATTTTAAGTAAAATATCTCTGAAGTATATTCACATTAATATTTAAAAATTTTAGCACACCAGGGTGACTAGGAACATGAAATTGTCCAGCTATGACTTATTCCACAGGAGTATAAATATGAGGAAACACAAAGGTCAAATTCCTTAATCATTCATCACACTGAGTAAAACCACAGAATATAGTTCTGATGTGCAGCAAAAGATTGTTGAGCTTCACAAAATAGAAAGTGGTTGTTGGAAAATAGCTAAGACATTGAAAATCCCCATTTCCACCATTAGGGCAATAAATAAGAAGTTCCAATCAACTAAAGATGTTACGAATCTGCCTGGAAGAGGACGTGTATCTATATCGTCCTAATGTATAGTGAGGAGGAGAGTTTGGAAAAATGCTGGAGAATTGCAGAGATTAGTTGAGTCTTGGGGTCAGAAAGTCAAAAAAAAAAAAAAAAAAAAAAAAAAAAACTCAAACAACCCCTACATCACCACATATTGTTTGGGAGGAATTCAAGAAAAATCCTTGCTCATCCAGAAACAAACTCCGGCATATACAGTTGTCAGACACAAATTCAAAAGGGACCTCATTATACGGTCAGAATCACATCAAACTCAGCTAACAAACAACATGAAATTACACAATATACATATAAACTATTGTGCATAAATAAGTTGGAATATGAGCTTAACTTCCTACAACAGCAGAAGACCCCACCGAGTGGTACCCACTCATCTCCACTACAAATAGGAAAAAGAGGCTACAGTTTGCACGAGCTCACCAAAATTGGACAGTTGAAGACTGGAAAAATGTTGCCTGGTCTGATGAGTCTCGATTTCTGTTGAGACATTCAGATGGTAGAGTCAGAATTTGGCGTAAACAGAATGAGAACATGGATCCATCATGCCTTGTTACCACTGTGCAGGCTGGTGGTGGTGGTGTAATGGTGTGGGGATGTTTTCTTGGCACACTTTAGGCCCCTTAGTGCCAATTGGGCATCGTTTAAATGCCACGGCCTACCTGAGCATTGTTTCTGACCATGTCCACCCCTTTATGACCACCATGTACCCATTCTCTGATGGCTACTTCCAGCAGGATAATGCACCATGTCACAAAGCTCGAATCATTTCAAATTGGTTTCTTGAACATGACAATGAGTTCACTGTACTAAAATGGCCCCCACAGTCACCAGATCTCAACCCAATAGAGCATCTTTGGGATGTGGTGGAACGGGAGCTTCGTGCCCTGGATGTGCATCCCACAAATCTCCATCAACTGCAAGATGCTATCCTATCAATATGGGCCAACATTTCTAAAGAATGCTTTCAGCACCTTGTTGAATCAATGCCACGTAGAATTAAGGCAGTTCTGAAGGCGAAAGGGGGTCAAACACAGTATTAGTATGGTGTTCCTAATAATCCTTTAGGTGAGTGTATGCTAATTACCTTTAAGTAAGCCGAGGAGCGTGCACTGTAATATGAATATTCATGTGAGAGCTCCGCCAGCGTCACCGAAAAGCTCAGACACCGAATATTTCAGAACAAAAGTCAATCACGGAAAGTTTTGAAGTTTCATTTTATTCATGTAATGTTTATTTTTATTTTTTTATTACCATATTATTCCTAACGCTTCTACCTCCGTTATTTCAGTTGAAACGGCACGTGACATCGCAGATAAATGAAACTGTTAAAAACTTAAATAATCTATTCAGAAACACTGAGAAAGATGGTGCTTATGATCATTGTAAATACATGATGGCCGTCATCATCCATTCCTTCATTAGTAAAATCCTATGGGCTTTTTCAGTTTGGTCTTGTTTGGGGATCCTTTAATTGATTTGAATTTCTTCACCACTCTACTACTAACCGGGGTGATGACGTGTTTGTGATACTGAAAGCTGATTGGCCTTGATGGTTACTATATATGCGGGAAGGGACGAGTTTAATTAATCTAGAGCAGTGGTCGGCAACTGGCCAGCAATAATATTTGGCCCACGCCCGCAGCCGTTTTGACAGCGCCTGGTTCTGAAATATATCTGTCATGAACGGAGGCCAGCTAGTGAGAGCTGTGCACCTAAACTGCCCTCTAGTGGCTCACGAGAGGAGTTGCAGCGGTTAGCCTTCTTGTTAGAGCAACAGACTCCCATGCGGACAGACCCGAGTTCGAGCCCCGCTTGGAGCGGGTGGTGCGAGCCGGAAACATAACATCAACAGTTACTCACAGGTCTTTTTTTTTTTTTTTTTTTTTGCTTTATTAATTTATCCAATTGTTTAACAGGGTAACAGCTCACAAAAGACACCAGTTACCAGTTACAAAAGACACTGTAACAGTATGTCAGGCAATTCTAGTTGTATTTTTCATCAATTTATTTCTTAAATTATCCCTTGACTGTATTCTGGCCCGCTATCTAGTGGCGCTTATTTATTTATTTATTTATTTATTTATTTATTTTTGGCCCATGGCCAAATATACTTGTCGACCCCTGATCTAGAGTTTATAATAAAACGATGTCTGATTTATCCTCCCTTGTGCCTTTTTGGACAGAAGACTATGGGTTATTGAGTCGAATAGTTGGACTGTAAGTGCCTTGCGAGGTTTAGTTCAATTATATATATATACATATACATCACATGTATTGAAGAAAACGTCAAGATTACGTTTGTAACTGTTCAACAAATGTGTTGACATTCGATTGTGCACTCACGCTCTGCTGTACTCACGCACGCGACGTCATGTGTGTTGTTGCATGCATATGAGCGCATTTTAGTTGCTATAGCGACGCGTGTTATGAATTCTGGCTGAACGTAAACACAGTGGAAACCATCGCTATCTGTCGAGAGACGAGGCGAATTCAGACACTTGAGGAATATTTTCTGTGCGAATCTGGAGATTTGGGAGCTTTTCTGAGGATTTCTTGACGAGACTTTTGTTCCAGAAGGAGATCGGAGGATTGTTTTCTCTGCATCGTTTGATTTGTATTATTTCTGAGCTTCATTTTATTGTATTGTTCTTTTTAGACGGAGTTTTGATTTTGATTTGATTTTGTTGTTGGGAGGAGTAAGGTTATTTCTGAGGAGAGTTATATTTTATTCTCTTTTTTGTATTGTATTTTGTATTGTTTCTATTGCAGGTTCGAGGACGATGGCTCACATAACGTTAGGTGACAGAGGAGGCGAGTGTTTATTTTTTCATTAGTTTTTGGTATGTTATGATATGATGTTGTACAATGATTGACTAAATTAATGTGAAAAACTTCTGCGAGAGTAACCATTTACTGTACCATTTAATTGATTTGATCCTTTGCATGTGAAATGCATTTAGTTTTTAAAATTGTAATAACTGTATGAACGATTTGCAATTGACCACTGACATTGATTATTGATTATTATTAAAATATTACTAATTAGTTGATGTTTGGAGACTCAGTTCTGATGACCGCTATCAAGATGCCGGGATATTTATCCCCACTGCCTTCTGAGTTGCCTGTTTCTGTGTCCGCAGGTCCGGCTGACAGGAAGAGGAAGAGGAAGAGGAAGAGGAAGAGCAGCAGCCAGGAGGGCGCAGATGATGGAGGTCCGCCTGCCAAACGCTCTCTGAGAGGTCAGAATAAGCTTTTATTGGTTATGGCTCAGTTAATAAGTTATTTGTCGCTGAAAATATAAAGTTGAAAACATAAAGTAACTATTTGATGTATCCAGAACCACTGACATTGATTATTGATATTATTAAAAAAAAACTGTTTTTGATGTTTGAAACATTCCAGCCTCAAGCCGCTCCGGATCCAGCAGAGCCGCTTCCAGTCAGTCGGCTGGCCAGGAGGTTTGGAGAGTCGGTTCTGATGACCGCTATCAGGATCCGCTGCCAGACCCGACCCAGACAGTGAGGCAGGAGCTACCAAGATATTTATCCCCACTGCCTTCTGAGTTGCCTGTTTCTGTGTCCGCAGATCCAGATGACAGGAGGGAGAGGATGAAGAGGCAGAGCAGAGGCCAGGAGGGGAGCAGAACGCCAAAGCAGAGAGGTCAGAATAAGCTTTTATTGGTTATGGCTCAGTTAATAAATTATTTGTCGCTGAAAATATAAAGTTGAAAAAATAAATTAACTATTTGATGTAACCAGAACCACTGACATTGATTATTGATTATTATTAAAATATTACTAATTAGTTGATGTTTGGAGACTCAGTTCTGATGACCGCTATCAAGATGCCGGGATATTTATCCCCACTGCCTTCTGAGTTGCCTGTTTCTGTGTCCGCAGGTCCGGCTGACAGGAAGAGGAAGAGGCAGAGCAGCAGCCAGGAGGGCGCAGATGATGGAGGTCCGCCTGCCAAACGCTCTCGGAGAGGTCAGAATACGTTATATTAAAAAAAGTTATGGCTCAGTTATTGAATGATTTGTCATTAAAATATTCTTCAGCTGTTTGATGTAAAAGCTGCATTAAAGTAATGTCCTTTTACGGCTGTAGATACTGCAACATGTTTTCTCTTAAGGACATTTCTTTGATTGTATATTTTGCAGAAGCGTATGTGATCGGCCCGTTGCTGGGACGAGGCGGATTCGGCTCCGTGTATGCTGGGATCTGCATGTCTGACGGACTGCCAGTAAGACATTTTCTTCCCTCCTTTGTTCAGACAGCCTTTATAAATGTATTTATAAGTGTTAAATCAGTAAATGTCATCTGTCACAATTAGGCAGGTGTGATTTACTGTGGTTTATCCGTCTGCAGGTTGCCATCAAGTACGCTCTCTAAAGACAGGACCCAAAAAGAGGCTGGAAGTTGTAAGTTTCGGCGTGAATCTGTTGTTCCGTTTCATCCGTTCGGATATAATAGAGCATTTGTCCCTGCAGGAAGGTCAGGGTCTGCTGCCGCTGGAGGTGGCATTGATGATCCGGGTCAATTGGGCTCCTGCCTGCCCCAACGTCCTGCAGCTTGTGGAGTGGTTTGAGCGACACACAGACTACGGCATGATCCTGGAACGGCCTGTTCCCTGCCAAGATCTGCAGAGTTTCTGCGAGAAGAACGGCTGTCTGGATGAGAGCTTGGCCAAGAAAGTGCTGGTGCAGCTGATCACCGCGCTGAAGCACTGTGAGAGTCGCGGAGTCCTGCACCGGGACGTCAAGCCAGAGAACCTGCTGATTTCCACAGCTTCCTATGACATCAAGCTGCTGGACTTTGGTTGTGGAGATCTGCTAAAGGACTCGGCCTACACATCCTTTGCAGGTAGGTTTGCTCTCTGTGGATGTTTGTGAACTTTTGACGATCAAACAAAGAGAATTTGTTTGGAGTGGAACTTTTTCAGTGGATGTTTCTGGTCTTCTTGTGTCTCTCAGGCACTCTTGGATACGCCCCTCCTGAGTGGTTTGATCAGCGCCGCTATCATGCAGGACCGGCTACCGTTTGGTCAGTGGGGGTGACGCTCTACGACATCTTGTGCTTTCCCTTCAGAGTCGCACACGGGATCACCTTCAAAAGCAGCCTGTTCATCCCTAGAGAGCTGTCTACAGGCAAGAGATAGCAAACATTCAGAGATAAAACCCCCGGAAAAGTTTGTTGTTTTGTGTTCCTGAAGACTGTGTTGTGTATTACAGAGTGCCATCAGTTGATTAGCTGGTGTCTCAGTGACGCGGCGGCAGATCGTCCCAGTTTAGACGACATTGAGTGCCATCCCTGGTTACAGTGAACAGGTGACCAGTGACATTACACTTATCTGAATCACAGCATTCATGGCTTGGATTGTATTGTTAGGATAGTGTGGATAAACGGTTTCGATTTATTTGTACAGGGTGAGCAGGAGTGACACAGGCACTGCAGAGAGCTTCCTGATCACCTACAGAAAGAGGAGTGGACCACGAACTACAGTTTACATCCTCTGTGAAGCTCGGTGTGAACGCTGGAGGAGCTGAACCTTTCCACACACAGCGCCAGCTGAAACCGGAGCCCAGATGGGCCAGAGATGTTTTCTACCCAATAGACTCTATGCACAAACGCTGCTAACGTATTTCCTGCAGAATCTCAGCCAGCGACTTCACTTCTGTATAGCGCTAAGTGTACTAGCGGCAGAGCTCTTTCCTAAAGTATATTGCAAACAAGAAATAATTATGCAAGTATTTTCTAGATAAGTATTGTTATAAATACAAAAATATATAACATGTCACTCTAGTTATTGCTTCCTGAAAGTTTACATATCAACGGTCGAAGTTTTGCGAACATTACTGTCCCGTTGTGTGAAAGGGGCTATTGCTCACCTCATTCTAGAAGAATATCTACTTCGTTTCAGCTCAGTGACCTTAATAAAAGCATCGGCATGCTGAAGTGTAAACACTAGAGCAATAAGGATTATAAAACACGCTGACTATTACGAACCAACAAATAAATTATTAATGTACAAGCTTTAAAATTTGTTGATATAGTTGGGTTTTTTTTTTTTTTTTTTTTTACTGCACAGACAATGTATAAAGTATATAATAATTTACTTCCAAACTGTATCCAGAAGCTGTTTCTCTGAAATAAGAGAAAGTCCGTATAAACGAAGAGGAATCCATGCTTAAAAAAGTAAGGTCAAGAACGAATATAAAAAATAGATGTATATCTGTCAAAGGGGGTAAAGCGATGGAATCATTTTGAGAAGGAATTAAAACGTGTAATTCATTTTGTAAATGTAAGAAAATGTTTAAAAACAAGGTGATAATTTTATATCACAATATAAATAATTGGTGTATGCAATACTTAATCTGTTGTATTAATATCTGAAATGTGTACATTTATGTATGATCTTTGTAATTATCCTGATACATTTTGGAAAATGTCTTATGTAACTATATTGTTTATCTTGTACTAATCTAATCCATTAGAGAGAAAAAATGACGCTCATTAGATAAATATGTATAAAGGGTAGGCATAATAAGCAGTGGCTTCAGCCTACACCTTTTCGGGAGTTATCATGTATATTTTTGTTATATTTTTGTGTTTTTTTTTTTTTGTTGCTGTTTTTGTTTTATTTATTATGAAGAAAATGTTTGTAAGGACCGAAGTAAACAATATTCAATTCAAAATCCAATTGACTTGTGACAGACTTCATTTATCCCCACAGGTTTTATATCCTTGGCTATTCCTCAGTGCATTCGCACTCTTCACAACAATACAAAAGAACAGCACAATACTGATTAAAATAATATTTAGTGGAGAAATTGTGAAATTAGCATTTATTCATACACATGTAGATAATGCAAACATGTAAATATAAATTACGTTGTTACACTGCATTATAGCACTACAGTAATGCAAACATTTACTTTTTTTTTTTTTTTTTTTACTTTATCTGCACTGCAATAATGTAAATATAAATTGTAAAATGTGGTGGAATAATAAAGTTGCAGTTGTGATTATTTTGTCATTCCCTATTCTCATTTTATAGTCTGCATAAATTCAACCAGACATTAAAACACCATGAGAAATGTTTATGTTTTTGACATGCATGAATTAATCTTTTCCACAAAACATACAATGCTCTATAGAGTTAGAAACATTGTGAGATCTGTGCAATTAGCAACCCTGAAGCACTTTCACAAAGTTTTTTATTTTATTTTTTTAAATAAGGATTATTATTATTAATGATATTATTTTTCAAAACAGTCTTAACATTTTCTAAACTTCTAAACTTTAATTCATGCTTCAAAACATCTCAGGTTACGTATGTAACGCTGCGTCAAGCGCTGCGGGAACGCCTCTGTGTGATTGTGCCATGAAGCACTTGTAAAATCAGTCCAATGGCATGACGAGACATCATAGGCAGGTGACGTCATTGACCAGGAAACTATAAAGCACCCCTGAACCAGACAGTGTCAGCTTCTGATAGATTGAACAAGTCGGTCACAGGCATGCCGGGAGTATGGCAAAGCGACGCAGCGTCAAAAAGAGAGCATCGCAAGAGCGTCTTTTATGCCCACGCCACCATAAATCTCAAATGCCTGTAAATGTGAAGTCGTAACGCACATTATGTTACAAGCACCCGAGAACCTGGAGTAGAGGCCATGTCCAGGTTATAGAACCTTACAAAGGTGTAAGGAGAAGACCACCCTGCTGCATCACACACTTCTTGAAGAGAAACTCCGGACACTAGAGCTATAGAGCCAGCCATACTCCTAGTCAAGTGGGCTCGGACCATTAGTGGTGAGGGTTGGCTGGCCGACTCATATGCAAGTGAAATAGCCTTGACTATCCACTTGCTTAGCGTCTGTTTAGATGCGGGCTTCCCTTTACTCGGGACCCAAAACACACAAACAGCTGATCAGACTTGCGCCACAGGCAGCTCTGTGGACATATGCGTCTAAAGCCCTCGCTGGGCAGAGCAAATAAATTTTCTCCTGGTCTGGGTTCTGAAAGGCCTGCAACATTATAGGGCCCGCCACATTAGTGGGGACCTTAGGGACATAACCTTCTTTCGGAAAAAGAAACGCTTTCACCATACCAGGCGCAAACTCAAGACACGAGGAGCAACAGACAGTGCTTGTAAATCCCAGATTCTTTTAAGAGACAGAGATAGCCAGAAGAAACTTCTCTGGCACCACCTCAATGGGCTCAAAGGGGCCAGAGCTAGGCCTTCTAATACTATGGCCAGATCCCAGGTTGGCACCTCGAATGTTCCGCAGGCCTTAGCCTCAGAGTACCACGAAGGAAGCGGGTTACCCATGGGCGTCTTCCCACCGATGCACCATCTAAAGGAACGTGGTAGGCAGATATAGCCACCACGTATACTTTTAAAGTGGAAGGGATAACCCTGAAGAGAACTTTTCTTGAAGAAACTCTAGTACTGAACCAACTGGGCAGTCAACGAGTGGCTTGTACACCATGCAACAAAAACTCTCCATTTAAGGGCATAAAGCTTCCTCGTAGAAGGAGCTCTGAGTGCAATATGGTCTCTACTACCTCAGTAGAGACCTGAGCCTATGAGCTGGGCCCCCTCAGAGGCCAAGCCCTCCGTGGCCAACAGGGCTGCCATAGAGCTTCCGATGGATTTGTCTGTCTCCTTGGTGGCCGAAGAGACAAGTCAGTAGCTCTCCTAATCTCCGCTATCGTTTTCTCCCTACTTCCTCACATTCGTCGTCAATGTCTTTCAGAAGGTCAGCCTGATAAGCTTGTAGGACCACCATAGTATGTAAACAGGCAGACCTGCTGCTGAGTACACCCTACCCACTAAAGCCGACGTTGTTCTTACTGGCTTAGTGGGCAGCTGCGGGGCTTTCAGCGACGATGCAGACTCAGGGGAGAGATAGCTCTGCAAGCATCTCTTCCACCTGAGGCACCGCCGCATAACAGTGCTTCTTCAACCAAGAAATGTTGGAATAAGTTGATGTTGCTTGGTTGAAGATGATGCGGTTTGCTCCTCAAAGAGTGCTCGGTGGGACCGGAGAGTTTTCATAGCCAGCCTCTCACAATGCTCGCAGCCAGCCCCCTCGAGGGCTGCCTGGGCATGCTCCGGTCCCAAAGACATTACACAGAGCAAATGTGCCTCCCCACCCGTGATGTAACGAGGGCAGGGAGTAACACACTGTCTGAACTGTTGATTCGCCGTTATATATTTTTTTCTTTTTCTTTGAGAGACACACACACATTAAATAGACAAATGATTTCACATAGAGCGCTTGTGAAGACACAGAAGCTGACACTGTCTGGTTTAGGGTGCTTTATAGTTTCCTGGTCACCCACCTATGACGCCTCGTCACACCATTGGACTGATTTTACGAGTGCTTCATGACGCAATCACGCAGAGGTGTTCCCACAGTGCTTGACGCGGTCGCAGTTCCTTGAAAGGAACGTAGTTGTTGTGTCAGTAAATTGGCTAGTGCCACCAAAATAAAAGTCATCGTGTGAGCCATCCATACGTTGGAAATATTTGTTATATAGGCCTACTAATTTTTGTTGACACTAACCGCTTTCTATTCTATACAATTATGTCAGTTTTGTCTAGCCGAATGCTTTTGTGGATCACACTGAGCTTTTTACTGTAAATACAGATTCAGACAGTAGTAAGATAAAAAGACTGGGAAACGTCAATAATGTGGTATACAATAAATGAACATTTGCATTTATACAGTGCATTTTTTTCAAGAAATGTGATACATGCAAGCTTAAAATTCACTGTTGTTTATTCATTTTTACACTCTATTATGTTTTTCTAAGCACAGACTCAGGGTTCTGACAGCAAACTCCATTGCAACACACACTATAGGATGAAACTATAAAAAGAGCTTTTTGGCAGCAAACCCACCAGATGGGTTTGGTGCTAACAAAGATAAAAAGTACCCTATGCCCACGGTTAAAAATACCACTAGATCTTTGATGTTGTGGGCCTATTTTTTTTTTTTTTTTTTTGCTGGAGGTCCTGGACATCACGTTAAGATACATGTTATTATGGATTCTAGTAAATACCAACAGATAAAAAATCTAAACCTGACAGCCTCTGCTAGAAATCTTACAATGGACCGTGGTTGGATCTTCCATCAGGACAGTGATCCAAAACAAACATACAAATGTGTCACTGAGCACAAAATGAAGCTTCTGCCATGACCGTCCCCAGTCCCTGACCTGAACCCTATAGAAGATGAGTGGGGTGAGCTGAAGAGAAGAGCTGGGAATCTGAAGGATCAGGAGAGATTCTGTACGGAGGAACGATCTCTGATCTCTGGTCAGGTGTTCTCCAAACTCATCAGGCATTACAGAACAAGACTCAGAGCGGTTATCTTGGCAAAGGAGGTTACAAAAGTATTTAGTAAAAGGGTGCCAATAATTATGGCCAACATGCTTTTTAATGTGATTTACCCACCCACTTTCATTTGTTTTACTTCAATGAAAGGTTAGATTTTTGTGATTTAAAAAAAGATAAAAGATCAAGAGGACAAACAAGCGCAATGTATTTTTACAGCCATATTTAATCATATTTACCAGGGTGCCAATAATTCTCACCACAACTGTATGTATGTCCCATATTTTGTTAACAAGCTGTGAATATTATATTATGACTCATATAAAATGAAAGTTGACTTTCACCAAAGAAATAAATGTATAATTTGTTTTAAACATCAAATATTTGCTTTACTCCTTTTTCCACAGCATCATCATTTTCAACTGATATTATAATTTAATGATTTTTATACTTTAAAAATAATTAAAATGATTAACGATTTTTGTTGTTGTTTAAAATTGTATGCATGTCCCAAATTTTATTAACAAGTTCACTGTTCATAGATAAAGAAAAATAATTTATTTTTAGGACCTATTTTCTACCCTACTTTGTACCTATTTTTATGGAAAGTACATAATAACTGTTGCATTTCAGTAAAAGTACCTAAAGCTTAAAATGTCCTACATCTATTTAAAGACATGATTTACTTCACTAGGATGTTTTTTTGTTTATATTTCCAATAGATGGCAGTGCTCCTCTGACCCAGCAGGTATTTCAGGAGAATGACTGAGAAGTGATTAGTTCTCTACAGACTAGGGCCAGATGCAGAAACAGAAATAGTAAACATGAAAGTGAGAAGCAGACTGTAGATTGAAGCTGTCTGTCTCTGTAGTGTTCAGCGGCCTCCTGAGATCTGATCCGTGTGTTTATTCGTGTCTGACGCCAGGCAGTTGCGAACGCGACCGGGAAAGATCAACGAGAAGAAGATCATGTATAACAACAACAACAGCAGCAGCAGCAGCACACCATCATCCTCCGCCTCGTCCGGGGCTGGAGATGTCGAAGTTACGCTGTTTAACCGGGAGAGCCGCTCAGACAGCCGCGCATCGTCCTCCGGTGTCGGACGGTGCTCAGGTGAAGTGAAGTTCACTGCTGGCTGACATGCTAGTCCGCTAATAACCACCTTTGTGAAGTAGCTAACTGTGCCAGAGGCTTTTGAGAGGAATATACACGCAAATGTCTTTGTCTGTTTACTCCTCTATTTGAGACCGCCTCGGCTATAAAAAAGCACAACATGGGCTTAATCTTAGCCTGTGGAGGGAGTGATTTGGGTCGATGGCAGTTAATGCTAGTCACTGTTTAGATGTAAATTCAAATTATCGTGATTTGAGATTCTATACAGACTGGAAATGTCCCCTTTTTTACTATATGCGTGCTAGTGTGTTTGCTCCATGGACATGCTTATAATATAGAGATAGATTATAATGAAATAGTACAGTGGTACAAATATTCTATATTTATATATATATATGTCAGTAGAGATAAATAATCAATATGGATTGTACCTGTTTGTGTAAAATGTGCGAGACATTACTAATGTTTTAGACAATGTAACGCTTCTTTTTACAATTTCTAGATATAATGTAGATAGATAGATAGATAGATGCACAGGATAGATGGACAGATGGATTGATAAATGAGATGTATAGACATTTTTATGCTGGATGGATGATAGATAGACTGAGGTAGATGAAAGATGGATGGGTGGATAGATGGATAGATAGATGCCATGGATAGACAAGGTAGATGATAGTGATAGATAGATAGGTGGATGTGTATGCATGATATATGCAAGGTAGATTATGGATGTAATGGATAGATGGACATATGGATTGATAAGCAAAATGCATAGATACAATATCACTAGATGGATGATAGATAGACAACTTTTGTGTAGATGATAGATAGATAAGATGGATGGATGGATAGATAGATAGATAGATGGATAGATGCATGATAGACAAGGTAGATGATGGATGCATGGACAGATGGATTGATAAATGAATGCATAGACATTTATGCTGGATGGATGATAGACAAGGTAGATGAAAGATGGATAGATGGATGGATGGATAGATAGATAGATAGATAGATAGATAGATAGATAGATAGATGGGTGGATGGATGCATGGATAGACAAGGTAGATTATGGATGCATGGATAGATGGACAGATGGATTGATAAATGAATGCATAGATATTTATGCTAGATGGATGATAGATAGACAAAAGGTAGATGATAGATGGATAGATAGATAGAGATAGATAGATGGATAGATGCATGATGAACAAGGTAGATGATGGATGCATGGATAGATGGATTCGATGGAAATGAATGCATGAGACATTTTATGCTGGATGGATGATAGAATGACAAGGTAGATGAAAGATGGATGGATGGATGGATGGATGCATAGATGAATGAATTGCATGGATAGACGAGGTAGATTATGGATGCATGGATAGATGGACAGATGGATTGATAAATGAATGCATAGACATTTTATGCTGGATGGATGATAGATAGACAAGGTAGATGAAAGATGGATGGATGTATAAGATAGATGAATTAAGCTGGATAGACAAAGAGTCAGATTATGGATGCATGGATAGATGGACAGATGGATTGGATAAATGAATGCATAGATATTTATGCTAGATGGATGCATAGATGGATATGGGCATATATAGATAGATGCTGGATGGGTGGATGGGACAAAGGGTGAATGATAGAATGGATGCACCGAGAGAGGCGGATGGATGGATGGATGATAAATGGATGGATAGATTTTTAGATGTAATTTATATTTGGTTGATCTTGTTAGTAAGTCTCTTCAATTGGGCTGAATTTATTATTTCTTCTCCTGAATTTAATATATCTGACACACTTATAAACTTTGAAGTGTTGTGCCAGTGAGGGTTATTGCAGTCTTTGGAAATAAAGCTGAATTAATCTGGGAAAAATCTGTCATGTGTGACCCAGTGAGGTGAATACGCTCTTTATGATGTTACTATTTGGGGTTGCTTTTGCGCTCTACACTGCAAGTCTTTATTATTATTGTTTCCCGTTTTGGAATGGTCATCAGGTTTAAGGAAAATCAATGCAGATGGGAATTGAAACATAGACTACAAAAAGTTAAATGGATTAACCGAGGTCTTCGTTGCTTCATCTTCCAGATATCAGAGGATCCCCTGTGCTATCAAATGTAGGACACAATAGCAGCAGTGCTGCAGATGCACTGGTGAAAAACTCCATGACTGTCTGCTTGCAGCACCATAGGTTGTCCCAGGATGTTATGCATCCTCCAGGTGAGTCTATGTGGTTTCTTTTTGGCTCTTTTTCTTTCTTTTTACCAGAATGTTAGATCTAATATTCTCTCTCTATAGGATGATCACGTGTCGGATGGAGTCTAGAGGATACTACCCTGAGGCCTCACTGGCTGGTTAGTTCAGGATTTTTGTAGCCATCTAGACTCGCTCTCCCGGGTCCTTTTTGGGTCAGAAATTGAGTACATCACAGACACGCTGAACAGCACACAGGTCACCTACCGAGGAATACTGCAGGAGCTTGTAGAGCTCATTCACGTGGAGGTGTGATTACGATTAGTTTCTGATTATGGATCTGTGCGTTAACCTGTCAAGTGCACATCCTAAGGGAAAACTCATTTTTTCAGCATTATTTACTCAATTTCTCATGTTGTTCCATAATTATGACAGAGCTATCATTTTAAATCAAAATTAGGGTTGACTTCATATCAAACTTTTTTGACTTTGATATTAATACTTCAAAGCATTTTTAAAATATATTCTTAAACTATTGCAGAGCAGAATTATTACCGTATGTGTTATAATAAATATTTATATTTCTGCAAGAGAATAAATTTAAAATTTTAAATAATAATACCAGTGTGTTTGTGTGTGTTTGTATGTATTTGTGTATGTTTGTATGTGTTTGTGTGTGTTTGTGTGTGTGTGTATACACTCAATACACGCACACATTCAAAGGATTTGGAAGTTGATAAGATTTTTAATGTTTTAAAAATAGAAGTCTCTTACATGCTCCACCAATGCTGCATTTATTTACTGTTTTCTATTTGAATATCTTTTCGTGCAATTTATTCCTGTGATCAAAGCTGAATGTATTTCAGCATCATTGCTCCAGTCTTCAGTGTCACATGATCCTTCAGAAATCATTCTGATAATGAGTGATTTACTGCTCAAGAAACATTTTTATGATTATTATCAATGTTGAAACAGTTGTGTACAATGCTTCTTTCAGGATTCTTTGATTAATGTTAAGGTTCAAAAGAACAGTAGTTATATGAAATGGAGAAAGCTTTACGGCATTATGCAGTACTGTTCGAGTTTTGTAGTCCAGTAAGAATCTTTTTGGGGAGAAAGAAATGAATACTTTTATTCAGCAGGATGCATTAGATTGATAAAGTGACCCAGTATAGACATAGTATTTTCATCCTAATAAATGCAGCCTTGGTAAAGCCTGAGACTTCTTCCATCCATCCATCCATCCATTATCTTCAAAGCACATCGGGGCTTGGGTGCGGGGGCAACAGTCTAAGCAGAGCGCCCAGACTTTCCCTCTCCTAGCCTTCCTCCAGCTCTTCCGGGAACCCGAGAGCGTTCCCAGGCCAGCCGGGGCGTAATCCCTCAGCGTGTCCTAGAGTCTTCCCGGGGCCTCCTCCGATGGGACATTGCCCGAAACACCTCGGAAGGCGTCAGGAGGCATCGAAATAGATGCCCGAGCCACCTCAACTGGCTCCTCTCGATGTGGAGGAGCAATGGCTCTACTCTAGGCTCCTCCCGAGTGCCCAGCAACCCTGCGGAGCTCATTCGGCGCCTGTATCAAGGATCTTATCACTTCCGGTCGCAGCCACGGCGCTGCGTGACCATAGGTGAGAGTAGGGCGATAGATTCACGGTAATCGAGAGCTTAGCCTTACAGTCAGCTCCTTCTTACCCGACAGACCCGGTACATCGGCGCATTACTGCCAGAAGCTGCACACGATCAAATCTGTAAACCTCCGGCTGAAGAACCTTTTAAAACATTAAAAGCGTACAGATCCCAAACTTTCAAACGGCAGTGTGTATAATAGAATCTAAATAATGACCAGAAAGCTGCCAGACTTTACTCAAAATTGTGTCTCTTTTTTTATTTATTTTTGCATACTTGTGCTCTATTTCTGTTGAAAAAGCATGCCTGACCTGGGATGGCCTCTATAACATAGGTATTACATAGCCTTGGATAATCCAATTCTTGCATTTTATGGTGGCAATCTCAGATCATGCGTAGTGCTGTATTTGTTTTTTCCCAGTCCCGTCTATCCCTAACTTACTTCACACTGATGCGCGGCTCTGTAACCATCTGTCTCATACATCGTCTCACTCCACCCAGGTAACTTCAAACAGCTGCTGCTGCAGTAAACCATCAAAAAAAAAAAAAGCATCCTTTAAATGGTACAATATGTAGAGATTTGGCCCTCTAACAGTTAAAAACAAAATTGCATGGATTTACCAAACATTATTTTGTTTGTGTGAGCTCTACATGACACTCCGGATGAATGCATAGTTTTCATACTGCTCATAAACATTCACTTACTAGGCAAGAGTTCAAAATCAGTTTAGATGGAAAGATCTCAATCTGACTGGCTAGAAGACATTACTCTATCTGTACCCATTAATACACAGTATTCCCTTCATATACTCAGTTTGTTTACTCTCTCATTTTTGTAAGTTTCATTTGTCCTTAAACTCCATTCTGTAGTATTTTGTGCCAGTGTCGAACTGAAGTATGACCAGAGGAGCAGGCCGTGAGAGGAGATCAGAGACCAGAAAAGTTTCACTCCTCATTGCTGTTTCTGGGAGCTTTACATAACACGATCAAGTTCAGCACACACACACACACACACACACACACACACACACACACACACACACACACACACATTGTGACACACAGGCTCTGGAAAAGAAGAATTAAGAGGCCTCTCCAAGTTCAGGGGAAATCAATGTAACATATATATATATATTTTTTATATATTAAGCTCACTTTGGGACTTAGGACAGTGGCTATCCTAGATAAGTTTTGTTGCTCATATATAGAAGCTTGGCTGCTGTATTCTTTTGTAGTGGTTTTGCCATAAATAGATGCTGACATGGCATTGAATAAAACTATACTATTTTCTTATTTTTTAAATCTTACTATTTATGTTTTAATCTATTTAATTTCAGTTTTGGATTTCAGTTTTAATTTTTCTTTATTGTGCTTCAAGTTAAATATTTCTCATTTTCAGTTAGTTTAATTTTTTTTTTCATCAGCCCATGTTTAGAAAAATTAGTTTAGTTAATATGGTCTCATTGCAGCAACCTAGTACAATCAGCCACTCATCATTACTAAAGCAAACTCTGAGAAAATGATGTAATGCTAAAGCCCTAAACAAAATTCACAAACCCTTTATCTCTATTCCTTTGCATAAAACCACCATATATACTTGACTTATATATCAGATTTTGTAATATTTACGTTATAGATTAAAATTGCACAAAAAGCTTTCAGATTTACTTAGCCATTATTCAACTGTAGCTGTGCATTTATTCTATTGCCCCAATTATGACTACTAAAATTTTATATTTCAATCCTTTAGCCATCTTTCAGGTAGAAAGTGGGAAAGGCACACCAGATCAAACTAAATGTCTTGCAGGAGCGCTAAGATCACTGAACACATTCTCTCACCCCGGTGTTAAATCTAATGTGTGCTGTCAAATTGACTCAAGGTTTGAAGAATATTCCAAGTTCTTATACAGTACAACTGCAGTAGGCGTAGTAGTTTTCAGAGCAAATACTCTGCAGAGGAGGTTGTCAAGTGACCTCAGGACCAGCAAGATCATCAGTGACAGTAATCCCTGGCGTAAACAAAGACTTTCAAATTGCTCAAAACACTGAAATGGAATGTACATTTAGTTTAATCAATCATTTAATGGATATTAATGCACTGGCATTGACTTGCATTATTTTACTGTACTGATCAACCAAGCTAGTAGTTCCATTTTGGATGACACATGGAAGGAAAGGCAGTCGGACATGAAGGACATCATCAAAGTGCTGAAGAAATTTTATTGGGCGCCAAATGCGGCGGTGAGTAAAGTCGGGTAACAGTGAGTTATTTAGTATATGAGTCAAATAAAGGGATGTAAACCAGAAATTGACATCTTCACCCTTTATAATAAATATTACTGATTTATTAGGGTCATGATTTAGTGATTTCACTTTTTTTTTAGCCAAGTTAGTGTGTGATGTTGCTGTTTGAGCATAGGCATCTGCAGAAGTTACGACACTCAAAGTTCATTAGGGAGATTCTCTTACGTGGTGCTTTTAAGGAATACAAACACCTGGTAGGGACTGCTTGGAAAAACTGTGGTTGGTGACATCTAAACCCTCGTTTTATAAACTGCAGACACACACACAACAAAGAACAGGGCCATGTTAGGCTGCTTTAGAAGAGGCAGAGTTGTAAGTACATTTGAAGTCTACTCAAGCTATCGCATCCGTCTTTTCACATTTATTTTGCAATACAGTCGTAACACAAGTGCAATAAATCATGCAAGTTATAACCGTAATTCGCTCTACAGTTCTTTTGAAGTTCCGCCCTCTTTAGAAAGGGGCGGGTGCAACAGCTCATTTTTCATTTAAAGGGACACCATACAAGCGTCATATTTCAGTCAAAAAATTGTGTGAATTTTAGCATGCTATAAAATTATCTACTGAGATGTGCAGGCCTAAAACTCACTTGCCTCTGGGGACATCTAGGACTTATTTTACATCTTGTAAAAAGGGACCCATAAAACCGATTTTATAAGCATATTGCATAGTTGTACTTGGAATCTTGTTTTCTTTGATTTGCATTGGAAACAAGCCAAATTACTTGCAGACATAATTTTTGGCCAGGCTGTCATACAAAGAAATTATGAACTGATGAATTATGAATTGATTAATTGAACTTGTAAAGTCATTGAAACAAATATCCCCTCCGGACATCCTTTGGTCTCTACTGTATGCATGTAGTGCTGAGGTTTATGAGCATGCTGTATGGCACTCATTGGTAATCATTGTGTATAAAAAAGCTAACTTTGTTGCATGTGTTATTGACTATCTTGACATAATAGAAACTTATCAACTTCCAGTTGCTTTATTTCTACATATGACTGTCAGTGTGAACTGCCTTTATATTGATGTAATGAATTCAGTTGCATTATTAAGGATATCTTGTATCTAATACTTTTTGTAGAGATATCAGACAGATGCTATTAAACTGGTGGAGTTACAATCCAGTAACTGAAGCGAGTTCACACAGCGCTATGTGCAGTGATGCCACTGACAACATTTAACTACTTTTATAGATGCGTGTATGCAGAAGAGCTCAAATTGATCAGATGCACGCAGTAGAGTTTGGAGCTAAAATATGTAATCTAACAGGCCTATACGCAATAATCAATTATATAAATCAATGTTTTGTGATGCAATATACTACGCCCATTATATTTATGATAATAGGAACTCGCACCAACATTTTACCGATTACTTTGTCATCTTGTATATTTTTCCGTGATGGGGCGAGTGGTTCTTGGGCAGTTCCTTCATAGAC
>JAGHMJ010000026.1:197221-209721 GCA_018749465.1 Paracanthobrama guichenoti
CACACACACTAACCCCTACCCCCACACACACACTAAACACTATCACACACACACACACTGCACACTCCCTAAACCTACCCATCACACACACACACACACACACACACACACACACACACACTAACCCTACCCCTAAACCTACCCATCTCACACACACACACACACACACACACACACACTAACCCTACTCCTAAACCTACTCATCTCACACACACACACACACACACACACTAACCCTAACCTACTCATCTCAAACCTACCCATCTCACACACACACACACACACACACACACAAACACACACACACACACACACACACACTAACCCTACACCTAACCTACCTATCTCACACATTACACACACACACACACACACACGCACACACACACACTCCTACCCCTAAAACCTACCCATCTCTACACACACACACACACACACACACACACACACACACACACACACACTAACCCTACTCCTAAACCTACCCATCTCACACACACACACACACACACACATACACACACACACACACTAACTCCTACCCCTAAACTCTACCCATCTCACACACACACACACACACACACACACACACACACACACACACACACACACACTAACCTACTACCTAAATCTACTACACACACACACACACACACACACACACACACACACACACACACACACACACGCACACACACACTAACTCTACCCCTAAACCTACCCATCTCACACACACACACACACACACACACAAGTTTCAAGTATCATATAGTGTCAATGCGGGCAGATCGGTAATATAGATGAGATTTAGGTGTCCCCAACTGAGCAAGCCAAAAGCCAGAGGCAACGGTGGCAAGGAACCAAAACTCCTTCAGGGTCAGAATGGAGAAAAAAACCTTGGGAGAAACCAGGCTCAGTCAGGGTGCCAGTTCTCCTCTGGCCGACAAACAAACAGTGTATGATTATAATTCTGGCAACATTGCAGGTCTTAATTCATATTAGGTAAATAGATATTCCAAAGATTATTCGAAAGATTGGAGTCGTCATGCTGGAGACGGGTTTAATGAGGATGTCGTGTCGATGCAGCATTTACGGGGGGAGTTTATTTGACATGCTCTCTGCAGGCATTTCAGGGATGGGTTGGTCATGTCCAGGCGCAGGTCCACCATCTGATCTGGATACGGCCCGGATCCGGCTGACTGCAGTAAACCTCGGGATAAACAGAGAGACTAACATTAGCGTAGATTCCATTCTTCTTATGATGTAACGAGTACATCAGGTGTTGCGGGAAGTGTTCCGGTTCCGCTGACCTAGTTAATGCAGCCTAACAATCATTTACTGATTTGAATAATAGAAATTGATAATGTTTTATGTGTAAGCCATAGTAAAGAGATGCGTTTTTAGTCTAGATTTAAACTGACAGAGTGTGTCTGCTTCCCGGACAATGCTAGGAAGACTGTTCCAGAGTTTAGGCGCTAAATAGGAAAAGGATCGACCGCCTGCAGTTGATTTTGATATTCTAGGGATTATCAACTGGCCAGAGTTTTGAGACCGCAATAGACGTGATGGAGTATAATGCGTTAAGAGTTCGCTCAAGTACTGGGGAGCTAAACCATTTAGTGCTTTGTAACTAATTAGCAAGATTTTAAAATTTATACAATGTTTAATAGGGAGCCAGTGCAGTGTTGACAGAACCGGGCTAATATGGTCATACTTCCTTGTTCTAGTAAGAGCTCGAGCTGCTGCGTTTTGGACCAGCTGGAGTTTGTTTATTAAGCGAGCAGGGCAACCACCCAGTAAAGCATTACAATAATCTAGCCTTGAGCTCATGAACGCACAAATTAACTCTTTAGCATTTTGCATTGAAAGGATGTGCCGTAATTTAGATATATTTTTAAGATGGTAGAATGCAGTTTTACAGATGTTAGAAACGTGGCTTTCAAATGAAAGATTGGTATCAAAGAGCACACCCAGGTTCCTCACTGACGACGAGGCCTTGACAGAGCAGCCATCGAGTGTTAGACAGTATTCTAGGTTACTACTTGCAGAGTTTTTTTTGTCCAATAATTAAAATTCATTTTTTCTGAATTAAATTGCAGGAAATTACTAGACATCCAATGTTTTATATCAGCTATGCATTCCGTTAATCTTGTGAATTGGTAAGTTTCGTCAGGGCGTGAAGAAATATAGAGCTGAGTATCGTCAGCATAACAGTGAAAACTAACGCCATGCTTCCTAATGATATCTCCCAGTGGTAGCATGTACAGGGTGAAGAGCAACGGTCCTAGCACTGAGCCCCCGCGGTACTCCATACTGAACTTGTGACCGGTGTGACATCTCTTCATTTACTGCTACAAACTGATAACGGTCAGATAAGTATGATTTAAGCCATGCCAATGCAGTTCCACTAATGCCAACATAATTTTCGAGTCTATTCAAAAGAATGTTGTGGTCGATAGTATCGAATGCAGCGCTAAGATCGAGTAACACTAATAGAGAGATATAACCACGATCGGATGATAAGAGTAAATCATTTGTAACTCTGATGAGAGCAGTCTCAGTACTATGATACGGTCTAAATCCTGACTGGAAATCCTCACAGATACCATTTCTTTCTAAAAAGGAGCATAATTGTGAAGACACTGCCTTTTCCAGTATTTTTGACAGAAAGGGTAGATTTGAGATCGGCCTATAATTGACTAATTCTGTAGGATCAAGTTGAGGTTTTTTAATAAGTGGTTTGATAATAGCCAACTTAAAAGTTTTCGGTACATATCCTAATGACAAAGATGAGTTAATGATATTAAGAAGAGGATCTATGACCTCTGGTAGCATCTCTTTAATAGCCTGCGTCGGTATAGGTCGAGCATACATGTTGTTGATTTAGATGATTTAACGAGTTTAGCCAATTCTTCCTCTCCTATAGCAGTGAATGAATGTCATTTTTTCTCAGTGACACAACAATGCTCTGTCTGATGTGATACTGTAGTAGACGGCTGCATGGTTATAATTTTCTTCCTAGTATTATCGATCTTACACGTAAAGAAGTTCATAAATTCATTACTGCTGTGCTGTTTACAACCATCAGAAGTAGAAGCTTTATTTTTGGTTAACTTAGCCACTGTATCAAATAAATACCTAGGGTTGTGTTTGTTTTCTTCTAAGAGAGTCGAGAAATAAGCAGATCTAGCAGTTTTTACGGCCTTTCTGTATGCGATCATGCTCTCTTTCCATGAATTACGAAAAACCTCTAATTTTGTTTTCTTCCAGCTGTGCCCCATTTTTCTGGCTGCTGTTTTAAGGGCCCGGGTGTGCTCGTTGTACCACAGCGTTGGACTATTTTCTTTAATCTTCTTTAAGCGCCGGGGAGCAACTGTGTCTAAAGTGCTGAAAAAAAGAGAGTCAATAGTTTCTGTTGCAAAATCGAGTTCCTCTAGGCCAGTGGTCTGAAACTCAATTCCTGGAGGGCCACAGCTCACATAAGATTTATGTTATTGTACACAGCAAAACGCCCAAGTTAAATTAACACCGCCTAGTGTTCATGTATGTGCACACTACTGAGTTAAAGTACCATTAATTAATAATACCATTATTAATTTGTTAATGTTAAAACTATGTAATACAAATGGGTGGGAAATGTAATTCAAATACATAAATCTTAAGTTTAGACATTCATGTTTTTTGAGTGCACCTGATCCTGCTAAATAAGGTCTTCATGATTACTAAACACTTCCATGCAGGTGAGTTGAAGTTGAAGCTGGTTGGAGCTAAACTGTGCAGAGCTGTGGCCCTCCAGGAATTGAGTTTGAGACCAGTGCTCTAGGCTATCTGGGATGCTGAGGAGATGAAACTGACGAGGAAGATTATTTAAAAGCAATCTTTAGTGGCGGCAGTGATAGTTCTGCCATATTTGAGCGAGGGGACGGCTTTGCAGCCTTAGCTAAATTAAGTATACATGATACTAGGTAATGATCTGAGATGTCGTCGCTCTGCTGCAGAATTTCAACGGTATCAACATTTATTCCATGTCACAATATTAGGTCTAGAGTATGATTAAGGCGATGAGTGGGTCCTGATACGTGTTGCCTTACTCCAATAGAGTTTAGAATGTCTCTAAATGCTAATCCCAATGCGTCTTTTTCATTATCTACATGGATATTAAAATCACCAACAATTAGTACTTTATCTGCAGCCAGTACTAACTCTGATAGAAAGTCAGCAAATTCTTTGATAAAGTCTGTATTGTGCCCTGGTGGCCTGTATACAGTAGCCAGCACAAATGTCAAATGGGATTTATCAATTACACTACATAATGCTACATAAAGCACCAAAACTTCAAAAGAATTATATTTGAAACTAGACTTCTGAGTAATACTGAAGATATTATTATAAATGACAGCAACCCCTCCCCTTTACCTTTCAGACGCTGCGGCTCGTGTTTATAACAATAATCTTGTGGGGTGGACTCATTTAAAGTAATGTAGTCGTCAGGTTTTAGCCAGGTTTCTGTCAAACACAGCACATCTAGATTATTATCTGTAATTATATCATTAACAATAAGCGCTTTTGGGGAAAGGGATCGAATATTCAGCAACCCGAGCTTTATCATTTGATCATCTGTATTATATCTGTTGTTTATTTGTTGGACATCAATTAAGTTTTTACTGTTGAATGGTCTTGATGGTTTTTGTATTTACTAATTCGGGGAACAGACAGTGTCTCTATGTGATAATATCTAGGTGAAAGAGTCTCTATGTGTTGGGATTTATCTGACTTCTGTAACGGGAGACAGCTAGCAGACGGTCGGGTAAGCCAGTCCAGTCCGTCTGGGCCCCAGTTAGTCAAGGTTTAGCTCTAAGACTATATGCCAAATTACTAGAGAGAAGAGCAGCACCACTCCAAGAAGGATGGATGCCGTCCCTCTTCAACAGGTCAGGTCTGCCCCAAAAAGCTTTTCCAATTGTCTATGAACCCCATGTTATTTTATGGACACCACTTAGACAACCAGCCATTGAGTGATGATAGTCTGCTAAGTATCTCATCACTCCTTTTAACAGGGAGCAGACCAGAACAAAAAACTGCATCTGCCATCGTACTTGTGAGTTCACACACCTCTTTAATGTTAATTTTGGTGATCTCCGACATGGGCGAAGTCGAACATCGTTAGTGTCGACGTGAATAATAATCTTAGAGAATTTACGATTAGCTTTAGCCAGCACTTTTAAATTTGCTTTGATGTCAGGCGCTCTGGCTCCCGGTAAACATGTGACTATGGTGGCTGGTGTCTCTATTTTCACATTCCGTGTAATAGAATCACCAATAACTAGGGCACTTTCAACAGGATTCTCAGTGGGTGCGTCACTGAGTGGGGAGAACCTGTTTGATGTTCTAATCGGAACAGAAGAGTGTTTTTTTTGATCCGCGACTATGCCGCCTCACCGTTACCCAACTGCCCTGTTGCACGGGCTCTACAGCCGGAACCGAACAATGTACAACGTTCACTAAGCTAGTCGCATCCAAAGCAGTGTCTAAAGCTGTTACATTCTCACTACTCTCAAATAAAGTCTGGATGCGTGTCTAATTCTGAAATCTTCTCCGTCAGCCTGACTATCTCCTTACATTTATCACATGTGAAGCCCTGCTCGCCAACGGAGACAGATACACTAAACATGAAGCATGCGGTGCAAGTGACAATGACTGGAGAAGAAGACATGGCTTACCGTATTTGTTGATTAATCCAGTTTTCCAAAGTTGTTTGATGGAGTCTATTTACTAATCCAACTCACCACAGTTGTTTAGTGAACTCAGAAAACAAGAGACCCGGGTGCAGAGATGGCAAGCTAACAGGCTAGCGAAAAGCTAATGTGTGATAGTGATTTAGAATAAAAGCTAGTGATGTCAGATTTAATGTGGTAGGCAGTGTTAGACAATATATGAAGATGAGTAGGTTATAATTAGCAGTTTAAACAACTATGAGAATTATATCAAATAAAAATCCCAAAAGAGCAGAGCAGAGCACATGCGAGCACAGCAGCAACAGCAAACAGGGTAGCAAACACACACACACACACACACACACACACACACACACTAACCCTACTCCTAAACATACCCAACACACGCACACACACACACACACACACACTAACCCTACTCCTAAACATACCCATCACACACACACACACACACACACACACACACACACACACACACACACACACACACACACACACACACACACACACACACATTGTTACTGTCTCCCCAGCATTGTCTGAGGAACCCCATATTGAGTGTTGGCCATCCAGTCACTGCATATGTTTTTCCAAGACCTTGTTGTAAATTCAACAGGGTCGGTTGTTACAAGTTAGCAATTTTTTTTCTTCAAGACTGGTCATTACTTTTTAAGTAATTTACATGAAAAGGTAAATCGGTCTAATTTGAATCCAAAGCCCTAACTAATTGCTAGTTGATCAGACTAGTTCTTAAGCATCAGCGGCCATTAGCATCTTAATGGCCGCTGCTGCTGGTCACTGAATTCATAGCAAAACAAAACAACACACTGTGATTTCAGGCTGTTATTGTCAAATTTACTGTAAATCCCCCCCAGCAATTGCTACTTATTTATCTAATTACACGATAACAAGGACACCATAAAATAAAATGTAACCAATCATTCTAACTAACATTGACAAGCTCCTCTCTGAAGCATGTGTTTTGGCACTGATGTCAGCCTCAATCCTCCCATGTGACTGAGATGTGTCCTTGGCTCTGATTTCTGCAGGTTACGGCCACGCAGCCCCCGGCACTGACGCAGGGAAGGTCTTCTGCATGTTCTACGCCGTCCTGGGCATCCCTCTCACACTGGTGATGTTCCAGAGTCTGGGTGAGAGGATGAACACATTCGTCCGCTACCTCCTCAGCCGTGTCAAGAGATGCCTCGGGCTTCATCGCACAGAGATTTCCATGGAAAACATGGTCTTGGTAGGTTTCTTGTCCTGCCTGGGAACGTTGTGCGTGGGGGCGGCAGCCTTCTCGCACTTTGAGGGCTGGACGTTCTTCCACGCGTACTACTACTGTTTCATCACCCTCACCACCATCGGCCTCGGGGACTTTGTGGCTCTGCAGAAGAAGGAGGACCTTCAAGAAAAGACACCTTATGTCGTCTTTAGTTTCATGTACATCCTTGTGGGGTTGACAGTGATCGGAGCGTTCCTCAACTTGGTGGTGTTGAGGTTCCTCACTATGAACAGCGAGGACGAGAAGCGGGACGCTCAGGAACGGGCCTCAGTGAAGAGGGGTCGTAACCTTACAGCCATGAATTCAGGGCGGGATAATCACTGCCATAGCAACCTGTTCTTGCCCATAGAGGAGGGCACCAGCTGCACCAACCTCATCCTGTCCCCGGCAGAGGAGCGCGATCTGTACTCGCCTCTGCCCCTGCCGTTACACGCTAACCCGTGCCAGTCTCAGTCCCAACTGAGTCTGCTGTGCACCTGCATTTGCTATCACTTGGGCCTCTGCCAAAGCCCAACCCCGTCCCAAAACAAGTGCCCTGAGTGCAATATTAACTCAGTGTACTACAACTCTGTTTCCTACAAGATACAAGGTAGCTCCTCAACCAGGAACAATACAGCCCTGTCCTCTCCAGGTAGCACACTTTCCCCTGGGCTCAGCTTCAGAGAGCTGCCAGGCTTGCGGAGGAAGTCACTGTAACAGCTCTGCTGGAAAGAACTAGTGTGCTGTTGTCTGGTTTAGATGGTTTAGTATACTGAGGAAGCACATGTTTTAGTGCAGGTATTTATAACCTGTTAAAGATGAATAAGCATGTCTTTTTAAAGGACAGCAAATGTGAGTTTTGTTAAAGGGATAGTTCACACAAAAATGAAAATGACCCCATGATTTACACCCTAAAGTCATCCTAGGTGTGTATGACATTCTTCTTTTAGACGAATACAATCAGAGTTATATTAATAAATGTCCTGGCTCTTCCAAGCTTTATAATGGCAGTGAATGGCAGCCCAAAATTTGCTTCAGAAGGCCTTTATTAACCCCCGGAGCCGTGTGGAGCACTTTTATAATGGATGGAGGTGCTTTTTTGGGCTTCAAATTTTGACCTGCCATTCACTGCCATTCACTGCCATTCACTGCCACCCCATGAGGGGGATCATGGGGTCATTTTCATTTTTAGGTGAACTATCCCTTTAAAGGAGCTACATGTGATAACTGTAGTAATCTCTTAAAATACTACTAAATATTGGGCATTTAAAACATCTGTCATCCGAATACTTTTTACAACACTTACTTTGCTATGATCTGATGCCATATTTTAGGGTGACTGACACAGTAAGCCCCAAACGAACATTACAAACACTGTTAAATGTCCATTTCATCTGGAAGTTATGTGGCTTGTTTTAGGGGCACAATGAAAGAAGATACTTTGATTATCTCAGACCTTTAGATTTCCACTGTATAGGAACTGCACTAGCGCACACAATGATAGACCAGCCTCAAGCAAGAAACTGCCTTTTAGTGTTTTTACAGGATCATCAGAATGTGGAAAGTGAAAGTTGGGTGGTGTGATTTACTGAGACACAAATCTTCTCACCATAGTGCCTTTGAGCAAGACACTGAACCCTGCTGACATCGAGAGGGCTGTCGGAGCAGTCACTGTACTAGACAAACACAACCCTTTCTGTGGTCAGAAACAGAAATCAGTTCAATCAAATGTACACAATTGGGAAAATCATCTTTGGTTTCAGTATTCCAGTATGTGCATGTATTGGTTGTTTTGCAATGCTTGCACAATATATAATGAATGCCTTTGGCTATGCTTATTAAGCTACTGTAGTTTTTATTGTTATTTGTTTTTTTCTTCAGTTGTTTAGCATGTAGCTAGAACAAGAGAGTATGACAGAATGAATGCAGAGACAGGAAATGATTCTGTCTGATCTGCAGGGGACTTTCATTGTGAAAGTCAAAATTTGAATTTTGAATTCAAGCTCGTGGAAATAACTTGTGTGAATGAGTCTAGTTATTCATATACCCTTTTACAAGTAAGGTAATAACAAGAACTCAGCAACACTGGTCTTTTCATCACTATCTGACAATCTCTAGGACACGCTTCTCTAAACTGAGGATCAGTTATCATTGCTTTGGCACAAAATGCATTCAATGACGACATCTTTCGAATTACGTAAATCAATTTCTCACTCAAATACAAACACCACTAAAACTCTGAGTATGCATGAGTTTACATTCTCTTTTCAAAACTGTTAAACTTATTAACAAAACTGAATAAGACAGAAATGTGCTACTCTTATTTTGAAGTTATTTCTGTGCCCATTGTCCCCATGTTCTCTTCCTGTTTGTCTTGTTACCCTGGTCATCCTTAGAGCTTGTGTTCCCTGTGTATTTATACCCCTTCAGTCGTCTTTTGTTGGTCGTTGTTCTTGCATGTCTCTCTTTGTAAACTGTTGCGCACCTGGTTTCCTCTGTCTGGATTATGTTCCTGTCTCTGCTTTGGTTTATATTGGTTTGTGGTATTTTGAATAAATTGTTGCTGCACTTGGATTCTCACCTCATCTCATCCCTGCTTAAAATGTAACAAATGCCACATTGAAATATATTCCTCCTATAAAAAATTAAATGTCAAAACTATTAGATGTAGTTAGTCTTTCAGTTTACAGTTTTTTTTTTTTTTTCAATTGCTAAGCACTGGTCAGTACTGAAGCCACTTTTTCAAATCTCTCCATACAGCATTACCAACATGAATCTTGGCCAAACAGTTCATCTCACCTCCTGAACTCACTCAGACTAACAAAACACTTCATATATGTCTCAAAATAAGCTCGTTCCTCCATAGCACTGACAACTATTCTCACTCAGAAAACATACACTGATCAGGCATAACATTATGACCATTATGAGGTGAAGTCTGATTATCTCTTCATCACGGCTCCTGTTTGTGGGTGGGATATATTAGGCAGCAAGTGAACATTTTGTCCTCAGAGTTGATGTGTTAGAAGCAGGAAAAATGGGCATACGCAGCAGCTTGAGTACTTACTAGAACCAGGAAGTATTCGAATAATCTTACGAATATCTATTTACCTAATATGACTTAAGACCTGAAATGTTGCCAGAATTATAATCATACACTGTTTGTTCGTGTATGATTATAGCCTGGTTTCTCCCAAGGTTTTTTTCTCCATTCTGGCCCTGAAGGAGTTTTGGTTCCTTGCCACCGTTGCCTCTGGCTTTTGGCTTGCTCAGTTGGGGACACCTAAATCTCATCTATATTACCGATCTGCCCGCATTGACACTATATGATACTTGAAATTAGCTGGATAACATCACCGTTTCACCAGAACGGCTGTACAAATTCTGTTGCATTATTTTCCTGTTAACAATGTGAAGCTGCTTTGAAACAATTGGACTTGTTAAAAGCGCTATATAAATAAAGGTGACTTGACTTGACTAAGACGGTTGGGAAGCACGACCTGGTCGTCAGGTCACTTAGGGGGGTGAGACGGTTAAATCCTCCTCACCCCCCCTCCATACCCTCTTGGGATCTTGCTCCGAGCACTTCAGAATGCCCCATTTGAGCCTTTGCAGTCAGCAGAGCTAAAGATTCTGTCTATGAAGACTTTGCTGTTGGCTGCATTGACCTCCATCAAGAAGGTAGGGGACCTGCAGGCATTTTCGGTCGAGGAATCATGCCTAGAGTTCAGGCCTGGTTATGTGCCCAAGGTTCCTACCACTCCCTTCAGGGACCAGGTGGTGAACCTGCAAGTGCTGCCCCCGGAGGAGGCAGACCCAGCCCTAGCTTTGCTCTGTCCTGTCTGCGCTCTGCGGATCTACATGGAAAGAACTCAAAGCTTCAGAACTTCAGATCAGCTCTTTGTCACGGAGGCCAGCAGAAGGGAAAGGCTGTCTCCAAGCAGAGGATGGCCCACTGGATAGTAGATGCCATCACCTTGGCTTACCAAGCACAAGGTGTGCCCTGTCCGCTCAGGGTGCGAGCACACTCTACTAGAAGTGTTGCATCCTCCTGGGTGCTGGCACGTGGCACCTCGCTGTCAGACATCTGTAGCATAACACCCAACACGTTCGCTAGATTCTATAGCCTACGTGTAGAGCCGGTCTCACCTCAAATGGGTAAAAGCACTGAGAGGCCCCGGCTCTTGTCGGCTTGCTGCGCTCTGGCGCTCTTATTCTCCAGAAGCAAACTCTGTGAGTCCTCCATCACCCTCGGTGCCGGACGTTGCGGAACATCTGGCATCAGGCCCCTTGCCGCTGAATCCTTGAGAACCGGTATTGGGCTGGGGTTATATGAGTGACCCTGCGGGGATCCCATATATTCTTCCACAGTCGCTCCTACGGGAAGCCCGTGTCTTACCCTTGGGAGAGCCTTCCCATCACTGGGACTGAGCCCCCTCCTCCGTTGCAGGCTACGGCTCAGCATTGTACTCTACATAACTCCTTTGGGGTACGATCTCTAGGGCATGCTTTCCCAGTGTTATCCAATAATCACTGAGTGGGTCATGCGGAACAGCAGTGATGGACTTCCCGGTGTGAGCCCCGTCTCATCAGGTAAGAGAGCCCAGGTGGCTCACACAGGGCACTGGAAGGGGGCAGAGGCCATGGCACTTTGGTAGGGATTCCTATTCGTCGGTACAGAAGTTGAAGTTGAAGTTTATTTGTCATTACACATGTACAAGTACAGTATAACGAAATGAATTTTGGAGCAGCGCTGATTGACCAGTTAATCCATTTGATGATCTTCGGTAATTTGTCCGGATCATAATCAATCAATCAGATCTGGTCCTCAGCATTCAGCCTCCGGGCCGCAGCCGATTATTCAGGCGCCGCCCTATTACTCTGATGTGGCGTTGAGAGTGACCAACTGAATGTTAACGTCTTGGTTACGTATGTAAACCTCGTTCCCTGAAGGAGGGAACAGAGAGGCCACGTCCCGTCGCCATGTCCTCTGTACCCTGCTGGGGTGCCTGTCTACCTACTCAGCTCCTCAGCAAAAGGCTGATTTGATGCAATCACCTGTGTCTCATTTATACCCGCACGGCGCAGCATGAGCACCTGGTGCAATCATTGCATGCCAATGTGCATTGGCTCGTTTAGTTACACTCGAAGTAGATTGGCTCTCGCGAGCGAGATTCCTATTCATTGTACTCCGACGTGGCGTCTCCATTCCCTCCTTCAGGGAACGAGGGTTACATACGTAACCGAGACGGTTTATGACATGGTCTATGATAGTAGCTCTTATTTCATCAGTTACCCTAATTCTGGCCCTTCTTTGATCGCCTCCATACATTGTAACTCCTCAATCTCTACCTTGTCCAGGCATTCCTCTCCCTTGCCCTTGGCCCACTCCTCTCCCTTGTCCTGGTACTCATCTTCCTCTCCTCTTTTCTTACTTTCTTTGTGTTGCTCTATATTGTTCCTTTTTCCACACAAGATCAGTCCAAAGAGGCCCTCGTTTA
>JAGHMJ010000026.1:217221-259721 GCA_018749465.1 Paracanthobrama guichenoti
CATTTTATTATTATTATTTATCTAATTTCTTTTCAAATGATTGGGATTCCCTCCTTTAGATCACACTTCTCCACAACACAGTGTAGGGATCCATGATCTCGGAGAAGCTCCAGCTCCTGAAGTCCTCAATGCCGCAATTTATAACTAATTATATTCATGTTAATCTGGGAAAGCACCTCCATCTAACCATCATATGTTCTTTATTTTAGCCTGGTCATCCCAAACGCCTCCCAATGGAGATCGGCCTGACATTCATGGCAAATAAGGGCCCCAGCGCTCCGCAGATAATTAAACTGCTGGACTGGCAGGACGACCCGGATCATTACATCATGGTATTGGAGCGCCCCTTGCTTTGCATGGACATGTTTGGGTTCTTGAAGCTCCAAGGAGGAATTCTCAATGAGGGGACAGCACGGCAGGTCTTGCGTCAGGTCATTTATGCCGCTAACATTTGCTGCAAGCGCGGCGTCTTCCATCGAGATATAAAACTAGAGAACCTGCTAATAAACAAGGACACCTTGGAAGTCAAAATGATTGACTTCGGGTGCGGTGCGCTCATGACGGAGTCTGGCTATGTGATCTTCAAAGGTATGTATTATGAACTGTTTTGCTAGTGGGTTAATTAGCTCACTGAAACACATCCTATATATTCTCAACATGCTGTGGTAATGTATTAAACGTCATACAAAACCTCTCTCCAGGCACAAAAGTTTACTGTCCGCCAGAGTACAAGGGCTACGGCAGGTACCATGCAAAGCCGGCGACAGTGTGGTCACTAGGAGTCCTTCTCTTCACAACGGTGTGTGGGCATTATCCCTCATACCACGACTTGCACATGATCAGTGAGAACGACTGGTCCAAACCTGCCTTGCCACAAGGTGAGATCTTTATTTTTAAAAAACAAAGAGGGACATACTAAATTCTAAATCATTCAAAAAAGGTGTTCATCTACCGATCTGCCCGCACTGACACTATATGATCATTGAAATTAGCCGGATGACATCACCGTTTGTCAATTCTGTTGCTATGTTTTCCTGTTAACACTGTGAAGCTGCTTTGAAACTATCGGCATTGTAAAAAGCGCTATATAAATAAAGATAAAAGATGACGTCTATCATCTTTTTGCACAGAATGCTGCCAGATGATCAGTGCTACTCTGCAGCCTATTCCACAGCAGAGACTTATTCTGGAGGAAATGCGGCTTCATGACTGGTTTAAGGTAATAAAAGTAGAGACTGTTTAATCAAATGTTTTTAAATATCATCCTAAACTTGCTCTAAATGTAATGTATTTAGAAAAATAATGCTGATTTTTTTTTTTGTTTGTTTGTTTCAGGTGATGGAGTAAGACATGGAGAGCAACAGAAAACAACTCCCTGTCACAGTGGCCTTTCCATCCCAAGGAAATGTTTTATTACATCTGACTGTGGATACAGGACTTCCTAAACACACCAGCCACAGTCTGTCAGGATGGGCACCTACCGCTTCTCCACTCTTTCACTCAGCATAGGATCCTTACAGCACACACCTCCTGATGCCTGCAGAAAGCACCTAGCATCAAAAAGGACTTGTACCACTCAGCACATAAACTGTTTAAACTACTCCCCTCAGACAACGGACACAAGACAAGTCCATCAGAGAACAGACCACAAGAGTGATGAACAGTTTTTACCTCAAAGCTATTACAACACTGAACTCTGCACTGAAATCATACGCTTTATAGATACAACGGGCAGCACGGTGGCTCAGTGGTTAGCGCTGTTGCCTCACAGCAAGAAGGTCCACGGCTGAGCCTGGAGTCCTTTCTGTGTGGAGTCTGCATGTTCTCCCCGTGTTAGCGTGGGTTTCCTCCGGGTGCTCCGGTTTCCCCCAGTCTAAAGACATGCTAGATGAATTAAAGAGTCAACTACTATGTACCAATGAATCATTTGATACAATGCACTTATTGTGTACATACTTGTTTTTATATAGCACTTCAAAATTATTGCATTCCTTTTTTATTCACAATTTGTACAGTGTCCCAACTTTTTTGGAATCGGGTTTGTATTATAAGAACATGAACATTCTAGACAGATTTCCCTGAAGCCATCTTTTGAATTATGATCATTCAATCACACTGATATCAAGAAAGGCACATTTTCATTCACTTGTTCAATAGTTACATGATTACATGAATTGGGAGTGATATATATATATATATATATATATATATATATATATATATATATATATATACACTCACCTAAAGGATTATTAGGAACACCTGTTCAATTTCTCATTAATGCAATTATCTAATCAACCAATCACATGGCAGTTGCTTCAATGCATTTAGGGGTGTGGTCCTGGTCAAGACAATCTCCTGAACTCCAAACTGAATGTCAGAATGGGAAAGAAAGGTGATTTAAGCAATTTTGAGCATGGCATGGTTGTTGGTGCCAGACGGGCCGGTCTGAGTATTTCACAATCTGCTCAGTTACTGGGATTTTCACGCACAACCATTTCTAGGGTTTACAAAGAATGGTGTGAAAAGGGAAAAACATCCAGTATGCGGCAGTCCTATGGGAGAAAATGCCTTGTTGATGCTAGAGGTCAGAGGAGAATGGGCCGACTGATTCAAGCTGATAGAAGAGCAACTTTGACTGAAATAACCACTCGTTACAACCGAGGTATGCAGCAAAGCATTTGTGAAGCCACAACACGCACAACCTTGAGGCGGATGGGCTACAACAGCAGAAGACCCCACCGGGTACCACTCATCTCCACTACAAATAGGAAAAAGAGGCTACAATTTGCACGAGCTCACCAAAATTGGACAGTTGAAGACTGAAAAAATGTTGCCTGGTCTGATGAGTCTCGATTTCTGTTGAGACATTCAGATGGTAGAGTCAGAATTTGGCGTAAACAGAATGAGAACATGGATCCATCATGCCTTGTTACCACTGTGCAGGCTGGTGGTGGTGGTGTAATGGTGTGGGGGATGTTTTCTTGGCACACTTTAGGCCCCTTACTGCCAGTTGGTCATTGTTTAAATGCCATGGCCTACCTGAGCATTGTTTCTGACCATGTCCATCCCTTCATGACCACCATGTACCCATTCTCTGATGGCTACTTCCAGCAGGATAATGCACCATGTCACAAAGCTCGAATAATTTCAAATTGGTTTCTTGAACATGACAATGAGTTCACTGTACTAAAATGGCCCCCACAGTCACCAGATCTCAACCCAATAGAGCACATTTGGGATGTGGTGGAACGGGAGCTTCGTGCCCTGGATGTGTGTCCCACAAATCTCCATCAACTGCAAGATGCTATCCTATCAATATGGGCCAACATTTCTAAAGAATGCTTGTTGAATCAATGCCACGTAGAATTAAGGCAGTTCTGAAGGCGAAAGGGGGCCAAACACAGTATTAGTATGGTGCTCCTAATAATCCTTTAGGTGAGTGTATACATAACGGTCACGTGTATTGGTTGTAGACATGATATAGAATTATGCAGTAGAAGGATATTTGATTATAAGTCCATCTATCATTCTTTTGAATTATTTAATGCAGTTTGTATGTAAACAGTCACTGTGGGTTTTTTTCTGTGGATTGTAACTCTGTGTTCAAAGATTCATTTGTGTCCAGTGTGGCTTCAATTCCTACACACTATATTGCCAAAAGTATTGGGACACCCCTCCAGGTTGTTCAGGTGTCCAATCACTCCCATGGCCACAGGTGTATAAATCAAGCACTAGGCATGCAGACGCTTCTACACACATTTGTGAAAGAATGGCTCGCTCTCAGGAGCTCAGTGAACTCAAGCGTGGGACCGTGATAGGTTGCCACCTGTGCAATAAGTCCATTCCTGAAATTTCCTCACTACTGAATATTCCATGCTCAACTGTTAGTGGGATTATAACAAAGTGGAAGCAATTGGAAACAACAGCAACTCAGCCACGAAGTGATAGGCCACGTAAAATCACAGAGCGGGGTCAGCGCATGCTGAGGGTCACAGTGCACAGAAGTTGCCAACTTTCTGCAGAGTCAATAGCTCCAGACCTCCAAACTTCTGTGGCCTTCAGATGAGCTCAAGAACAGTGTGTAGAGAGCTTCATGGAATGGGTTTCCATGGCCGAGCAGCTCATCCAAGCCTTACATCACCAAGTGCAATGCAAAGCGTGGGATGCAGTGGAGTAAAGCACGCCACCACTGGACTCTAGAACAGTGGAGACGTGTTCTCTGGAGTGACCAATCACGCTTCTCTGTCTGACATGGACAAGTCTGGGTTTGGCGGTTGCCAGGAGAACAGTACTTGCCTGACTGCATTGTGCCAAGTGTAAAGTTTGGTGGAGGGGGGGATTATGGGGTGGGGTTGTTTTTCAGGGGTTGGGCTTGGCCCCTTAGTTCCAGTGAAAGGAACTCTTTATGCTTCAGCACACAGACATTTTGGCACAGAGTCCTGACCTCAACCCGATAGAACACCTTTGGGATGAATTAGAGCGGAGACTGCGAGCCAGGCCTTCTCGTCCAACATCAGTGTCTGACTTCACAAATGCGCTTCTAGAAGAATGGTCAAAAATTCCCATAAACACACTCCTAAACCTTGTGGAAAGCCTTCCCAGAAGAGCTGAAGCTGTTAGAGCTGCAAAGGGTGGGCCGACTCCATATTAAACCCTACGGATTAAGAATGGGATGGCATTAAAGCTCATGTGCATGTAAAGGCAGGCGTCCCAAAACTTTTGGCAATATAGCATATCTATGAAATATACATGCATGTCTGACGGATTTTGATAATTGAATGGATCATTTTGCATGTGATGGCTTACACAATGGACGAATGAGTTGTGAAGAGTGACAGTTTTACTGAGAATCAACTCATTTGTTTTGAGCCATATGCATTTTGTGCAAATTGTAGACAATTGCACTTACTCTTTCGCACACGTCAAAACATTTGCAGTTTTCTTGAATCAATAAAAAATTCTAATCTGATGTGAACAAGAATCTAACTGTTTGGAAATCTGAACTTATTGTTTTGAGAAAAAAAAAAAAAAATATATATATATATATATATATAGAATTTGAGAATTGAGCCAAAGTAATTGAGAAAAATGTAAAAGCTTTAATGACGTGTTACTAGCCACTGACTTTTGCAGCATTGTGTTGGCATTACAGGTAGTGCGTTGGAATTGTTTAGATCGTATCTGTCTGATCTGCATTGGTTACTGTAATGGCCTTTATATAGCCAGGCTTTTTTTTTCTTTTTCTTTTCGATTGCTAACAAGCACTGGTCAGTACTGAAGCCACTTTTAAAAAATCTGTCCATACAGCATTGCCAACATTACCAACAGCTCCAAAACTCACTCAGACCAACAAAACACTTCATGTATGTCTCAAAATAAGCTCGTTCCTCCATAACACTGGCAACTATTCTCACTCAGAAAGCATAAATTGTCATTCATAACACACTGACCTAAAAAAACACTCACAACAGGGAGCATTATAATGAACTTTGATATTTAAAGTTTGAGTGATTTTTCACATGAATCAGTGTTTCATTACAGGGTAAGAATGAGATCTTTTCATGTTACTGACTGTATTACAGCATATGAAACAAGAATGAATGAGAAATGCAGCAATGATTTTTTCTATATCTTTACATATAGTAATTTACTTGTGAAAAACAAGTGTGTGTGTGTCATCCCTGTGCTAGTCCGGCCATCTGTCCAGGGTGTTTTCCTGCCTACGACCTAAAGCGCTGGGAAAGACTCCAGCCTTCCCACGACCCCCCAAAGAACAAGCGCTTTGGAAAATGGATGGAATTTACAATGTACAACAAGTTTAAATCGTATATATTCTATTCACACTGTGTAAATATAGCAGTATTTTCTTTGCAATAAGTGTAAATAGTAGTTAAATACTATTTATACTTATAAATAGTGGCAGATAATATTTGCACCTCAGTGTTGTTGTACATTAAATGGTATGCAGTAATAACATAGAGTGTAAATTATTATACTTATTAAAATTATTAAATGGATGCCACCTCATTGGGACAATAAAAGCCCCCTACACTTACCCCTAACCAATAAACACTTTATTATTAAACACGTTGGACACGTTATTTCCACTTTTCAAATATTTTCTTTATCTTTATTGAAAATAAACACCTTTCTGATCTGAAATGTGATGGGAAAAGGGAGTAGAGGGAATTCGGCAAAAGGTGGATTCGAACTCGGATCGATTTGTGTCAAAACTTCCTGCCACGCGTCTTACCCTACACTATTGCTACTGTTGACAGTGTAGTGTCTTCTGTAATATTATCTGACCCAACCAGACATCAGTGGGCCAAGTTAAGTCTGATTTATACTTCTATGCCGTAGCATCTACGCTGTAGGCTATGCGCTGGTTTCATTTGCAGACCGCTAGTCGGCAGTGTCCACAGGCATGTGATGGTGTAACCCACAGTATCCAGGCAAAAGCAGAAGAAGCAGCTTGTTGTGTATGTTGTCAGAGAAGCAGCAGCAGTGATGGCGGAAAATAGACAGCGACTTTTGCTGCAGCTTGAGCTGTTAAATACTTTGGAACGGATCATTTATAATCCGCAAGTGGAAATGTGTATGAAGAAATGTGACCCTATCGCAGATTTATATGGTAGCGGCAAATGTGCAAATGTCGATAGATACTATTTACACAATAGATAATATTATACTTTATTTTGACAGATACATACTATTTTCTCCTCAGTATTGTTGTATCGTTAACAGGATGCAATAATAACATAGTGTAAATTATTATATTTGTTAAAATTATTAAATGGATACCGTCGTAAAGGGACACTAAAGCCCTCCCTACAACGACCCCTAACCCTACCCAATAAATGCTTTTATTATTATTAAACATTTAGTTTATTTTGCAATTTATTTCCACTTTTAGAACGTTCTTAATTTTTATTGAAAGTAAATGCCATTCCGATGTGATTTGTGATGAGAAAAGAGAGAAGAGCGAACTCTGCAAAAGGCGGATTCGAACCCGCGTTGATCGCGTCAAAACAACGATCCGTTAGCAATGCACAGTGATTGCACCACTGAAGATGCTAAATCACAAGTGTTTTTTTAAATTATTTTTTTATGTTTTTTGGCACAGCCAGGTATTGTTAGGCAGAGCTAGTGACTTTTTTTGACCTGAGGGAGGGGTTGTGGCTGACCACTCACAGTGTTTGCGGTCCGCGTAGAACTGGGTGAGTTGTTACATTTTTGGAGTGGTGCACGTCAGGCTACGCCACAGGCTACATGTGCAAGTACGATGTAGGTTCAATGCAGAAGTATAAATCAGTCTTAGTGTAAATAGCCTCTGCCAGCAAAGGCGGGCTAATTGCAAGCAAACACAAAGAGTTCACACAGCAACACAATTAACTAAAACAAATTATTTAAAAGCCAGAAAGAAGAAATACCTAGTTCTGGCATGAAACTCTAGATGGCGCAGGCTGATGGTAGTGATCACATTATCTACATAGCACAGCTGATTGATTGCTGTTAGCAGTTTGCAGCACGCTTTCAGAAACCCTCGACCTTCCTCAGCTCCACCTGTATAGTTCTATCCTATAGCAATAGGGTGACGGGGTTATTTCATGTGTTACATGTGCAGTGTCTGTGAATGTATCGGCAGTAGCAAGACTCAGTACTTGCTCTACAGCAGCAGCAATGTAGCAGATCTATTCTGCCAAGACCAAATTAACATTGCCATATCCATTACCATGCCAATCTCTATTGCCAAGCCAATCTCTCAGAGAGTTGTCATGACAGAAATATATTTTCAGTTTTGGACTTAAAAATAGACAGAGTGGGTGCTGATCTGATGGTTGATAGTGGTAAACTATTCCAAAGATTAGGACTGGCTGCCTCAAACGTGCTATCACACATATGTTTCAGTCTGATTCTTGCACCTTTAGTTGAGTTTGATTCCCTGGCCTAAGCGATCTAGGGGGCTGATGAATTGAAATGAGGTCAGAGAGATATGAAGGAGCAAGGTTATAAATATAACTAGTGTGAGTACTTTATAACACTCCATGTTTTCTGAGAATATCACCCAGCGGGAGCAAATAAAGAGAAAATTAAATGGGAACAAGAAAGGAGCCTTGTGGGACTCAACAGGTAAGCTCGGCTACGGAAGAGGTGCAGTTTGCAATATTAACTGTATAACATCTGTTAGACAAATAAGACCATTTAAGGACATTATCCCATAGGCCTACATAGTGCTCTAAATGAGAAATAAGAGTGATTAACTGTATCAAAAGTTTCTGTTAGGGCCAAAAGTACTAAGACCACAGAGTTTCCAGAATCCAAAAAGTTTCCAAAAAGATTATAGATTGGGTCAAGGTTTGGTTTCTTCAGAAGAGGTTGCATGTTTCATATAGACTGGTACTGCACCAGTTTCAAGGCCTTTATTAAAAACTAGGCCCTTTAGTTTTAGTACCTACACTCTCAGAAAAAAAGGTACAAAAGCTGTCACTGGGACGGTACCCTTCAAAAAAGGTTCTAATATGTACCATTTAGGTACTAATATGTACACTTTTGGAGCCAATATGTACCTTTGAGGGTCTAATATGCACTCTTTAGGTACAAAGGTGTACCTTTTGAAAAGGTACCGTCCCAGTGACAGCTTTTGCACCTTTTTTTCTGAGAGTGTAAAGTATGAAGTAATATCATGCAGGGAAGCAATAGGCTTTAATTGATCTATTATACCTAAACGAGTGGCACTCCATGTTGAAGAGTGAATGGTTGGGTCATTATTATGGGCTTTCACACCGGAGGAACCTTTTCATAGTTCCTACAACTAATGGTGGAAGTACTCACATTTTGGCACGATCGCACCACAGGAACTGGGAACTATTTTAGGAGCGCCTTTTCGGAAAACCTAGCACAATAGGAACTACCAGTGAGGTAGGTGAACACTGATTGGCCGAACGCACGCAAAACACCAGCACCTTCCATAAAAAAAAAAAAAAAAAAAAAAAAGCTGTGTAGACACACAGATTATAGCCTATATATTTACTCCAGAAACTAACTCTATGAACATGGAAAACAGTGATCGATGGACCTCTCAACCTTTAAGCTAAAGTAAAAAATCCAACACAAGCGAAGCATGACTATGTATTTCTGCTCAGCTATCGACATTGGACATCAACCACACGGCAAACGCTAATACTCTTTCATATAATGTCTACTTTCTTTCCCCAGTCCCAGACTAAAATGCATGTTTGAGCTGGTTTAACTGAAAGCAACTTGCACTGACAAATCTTACAATATGACATTGCCATTGTTTTGTCTCAATGAACGTATTTAGCCCAGGCATCAAAATAGGCATTATGTCATAAAAGCCGACCAATCAGGTTGTGAATGTATGCCTTTAGATTCGGTATCTTTTGGTTCGGTGATAAAAATGGCAATGTGAATGCTAATCGGACCAGGACTAAATGTGGCTCTTACTAGCAATATCAAATTGCTGTCAGTGATCAACAAAACAAAGAAAACAAACATAGCCTTTGGTTCAAAGTGTGCAAAAATAAAACAAATTGAAAAAAAAGAGGACAGTTCTGTTGTTATCTATGCGATCTTCAGCATTTGGCCACATGTTCTCACCCACATTACACATGATGTCTCTCTCTATACACTATGGATGGGAATGCTTGGCATGCCTTATCCACCCCTGAGATGTCTCTGCAGCCAGCATCCACTGCATCCAGGAGGGATATTTGATCATGTAGCCGATGATCATAGACTTTACACCTTCAGGCAGAAAGAAATCCCTTAATGGTGTTGCGGAAAGGGGAATACAGAGGAAGAAAAAGGTAAATCATTCTTGTATGTGCTGCAAACCAGTTTGTATTCTCAGCCTCAGCCGTCACGCCCACGGACCGCTAGCTGAACGTTTTCTGCAGGACCAAACCAGCACTTGAGATGGCAGCACATATTGTGCTCCCTTCTGACCTGGCACATCAACGGTGGCCCTTTTCCCTATTACGTTTCTTGCTCGTCTACGTGTTTTTTGTCAGCACTGTAAAAAATGATCGTGATTTTAATGGTAAAAGGTTGTAAATGGTTAAAAACAGTTAATTGGTTAACAGAAAGTTTCCGTACTATATACGGTGAATAACTGTAATAGATCTAGCCTTATGACCGTGAAATTGATTGAAAAACAATGTAAAATCCCTACAGAAAAGTACTGTAAACCCAAAAACATATCTTTTTGTTTAAATCACAGTGAACTTTTGTAAACTGTTAAACAGAATGTTTTGTTATATTTACAACAACAATATGTGATTATAATCAAATTTATACAAATACAAATATCAAATATTGGTATCAAAAACAGAGAAATACTGTAAAAACTATTTTGTTAATTTGACATGCAAATATTGTAAAAACTAAAGTTTTAGTCAGTTGTTCTTAAAAATATAAATAAAGTATGTAAGTCACTTTACAAGTTTATGCACAAAAATAAATCATGTCTAAACAGATACATTTGGATTACATAATTTTAACAAACAAATTAATAAACTTAATGAAATTCTGAAACAGGTAAGATGTATGTAATTGTATTAATAAACTGAATGTGATTCATATATGCCAGTTATACGTAAATGAAACAGTTAAAATGTATGTATTAGAACACAGAAAAACGCCCATGTTAAATGAACACTTCCTAGTGTTCATGTGTGTGCTCACTACTGAGTTAAAGTAACATTGAAGCAGTGTTGATGTTAATGAGATAATTAAGTGATGATTGAGCATTAATGATGAACACCTGATGATAATGAGCAGAATCACTGAAGGACAGAGACACACAAGAACTACGACTGACTTCAGCCACAGCTTTAGAAGAAATCAACTGAAGATAAAAGAAGACATTCAATCTCTGAAGATCTCAGCAGAGGAGGATTAAACAACTCCACAATCAGCATTACCAGCTTCACACATTACTAACCAGGCTGACTTTATTTCTGTCATTTCTGTTTTAATGAAAATAATAATTTAATTTCAAGATTCAAGATTCAAGAGTTTTATTTGTCACACACAGTTATATACAGAATATACAACCGGCAGTGAAATGTAAACAGGTCCGCTCCATGGACAGTGCAAATTCACAGTTAAAAACACAAGGAGGAAATTATAATAGAAATAGGATATAAAAAAAGTACTATCTATATATATATATATATATATATATATATGTCTATATCTGTAGAATTATAAATAATCAAGTCAAGAGAAAAAAAGGTAACAAATAAGGATAAAGTGGAATAAAATAAGTGAAGTAGACTGTGCAGTGAGTAAACTGTAGACTTATAAATATGTGGTTAACAAATGTATAAGAGTATAATGTGCAAACAGGTTTATGACAGGTTGTTACACAGTAACAACGAGAACAGAAAGTGCAGTGCAATGTCAGTGTATCGATGTTTATCCTGAAGTGAAGTCACGTGATGTTAAGTGACTGAGTTCAGGAGTCTGATGGCCTGGGGAAGAAGCTCCTCCTGAGTCTCTCAGTTTTGGCCATCAGGCTTGGGAAGCGCTTACCAGATGGTAGCAGCGTGAAATGAGGGTTTGCAGGGTGATTAGAGTCCTTGATGATCTTGGTAGCTCTACCTTTGCAGCGTTTGGTGTAGACGTCCTGCAGAGACGGGAGAGCTGACCCTGAGATACGCTCGGATAAGCGCACTACTCTTTGCAGGGCTTTGCGGTCATGACTGGTGCTGTTCCCATTCCACGCTGTGATGCACTGAGTTAAAACACTTTCTATCGCCCCTAAATAGAAAGTTTTCAGGATAGCTGGTGAAACCCTGAATTTCCTCAGCTGGCGCAGGTGGTACAGTCTTTGCCTGGCTTTTTCACCTGTGTCTGAATGTGAGCAGTCCAGGTCAGGTCCTCGGAGATGTTTACTCCCAGGTACTTGAAGCTGCTCACTCTCTCTACTGGTGACCCGCTGATCATGAGGGGAGTATGTCCGTTGCTGTCTCTTCCTGAAGTCCACAATCATTTCTTTGGTCTTGCCAACATTCAGAGAGAGACAGTTGTCCTGGCACCATGATGTTAGATGCTCCACCTCGTCCAAGTATGCCGTCTCATTGTTGTTGGAAATGAGGCCCAGGACAACAGTATCATCAGCAAATTTGATGATAGAGGTGGAGCTGTGTGTGGACAAACAGTCATGCGTGTAGAGAGAGTAGAGCAGGGGCTCAGGACACAGCCCTGTGGAGCTCCCACACTCAGGGAGATGGAGGTGGAGGTGGACTGGCCTATTCTCACCACCTGAGGCCTGCCAGTGAGGAAGTCCTCAATCCAGTGGCAGAGAGAAGGATTCAGGCCGAGATCCAGGAGTTTGGGGTTAGCTTGGTGGGAACTATGGTGTTAAAGGCTGAGCTATAGTCAATAAATAGCAGTCTTACGTAGTTCCCACTTTTGCTGTCGATGTGAGTGAGGGAGGAGTGGAGGACATGAGAGATGGCATCTTCAGTCGATCTATTGGGACGATAGGCAAACTGAAGAGGGTCCAAAGTGTCAGGAATGAAGGCGCAAATGGTGTTTTTAATGAGTCTCTCAAAGACCTTCATGACTATAGATGTGAGAGCCACTGGACGATAGTCATTTAGGCAAGAGGGTTTACTGTTCTTAGGGACAGGGATGATGGTGGATTTTGAAGGAGGTGGGGACCACAGATGTAGCGAGGACTCATTAAAGATAGATGTAAACAACCCGGTGAGCTGATCAGCACAGGACCGCAGAACACGACCTGAAATACCATCCGGCCCAGCAGCTTTCCTGACGTCCACACGCTTGAGTGCTCTCCGAACTTCATCCTCCGAGACAGAGATCACGTGATTGTTGCTGCTCTGAGTAATTTCCTCTAACGCGCCACTTGGCGGAGTCGCGTTGCCGCGGTTACAGTCAAAGCGAGCATAGAAAGAGTTTAACTCGTTCACGAGCAACGGATCAACGCTTGCCTCTGCAGAGGATTTAGATCCAAAGGAGCAGATGGACCTCAGACCCTGCCACATGCGCCGCGAGTCGTTGAGTTGGAAATGAGACTCCACTCGGTCTTTATAACGGAGTTTTGCGGCTTTAACTGCTCGTCTGAGAGCATAGCAGGACGATCTGTATTCATTCATATTCCCTGAATGGAGACCGGCGTTGTAAGCAGCAGTGCGTGTGTTCACTGCAGCGCGGATTGAATTGTCCACCCACGGTTTCTGATTTGAGAAGGACGTTATTGTTATTGTTTGCGTGGCTTGCTCTGTAAGCGTGTTGATGAAGCAAAGCGCCACGCTCTGTGAACTCGCTTACGCCAGCTGAACTCGCTTCGAACATGTCCCAATCCACATCGCCCAGAGCTGCCTGTAGCGCGGTCTCTGAGTGGGGTGACCAACGCTTAACTTCCCGCCTCACCGGGGGTTCCTGGAGGAGCTTTTGTTTGTATTCGGGAGTGAGGAAAATGGCGGCATGATCCGATTTGCCAAACGCTGGAAGTGACCGCGCTTTATAGGCGTTCTTAAACGGAGAGTAGCAGTGATCCAGTGTGTTTGCTCCTCGTGTGGGGCAGGAGACGTGCTGATGAAAGTTTGGCAGGACTTTCTTTAGGTTTGCTTTGTTAAAATCGCCCGCGACAATGAATGCCGCGTCGGGATGTTGGTTTATGACGCCGCTGGCAACATCATGAAGGCCAGATAAAGCCAGCGCTGTGTCTGCCTGCGGTGGGATGTAAACGGCGGTCGCGACAACCGCAGAAAACTCCTCGGCAGATAGAATGGGCGGCAAATGATTGTTAAATGTTCCAGATGAGGCGAGCAGGACCGCGAGAGAATGGTGATGTTCCTGGGATCGCACCATTTCTTGTTGATCATGAAACACACTCCACCGCCTTTGGATTTACCGCCTCGGCTGTTCTGTCCATCCGAAAAACAGAGAAGTTCTCCGGCGGCGTCACAGCTGTGTCCGGGACCGCGGGCGTGAGCCATGTTTCAGACAAACAATAGATATTACAGTCTCTCATGTCCCGTTGAAAACTTATCCTGGCTCTAAGATCGTCCATCTTATTATCCAAGGATTGAACATTTGCTAGAAGAATGCTCGGGAGAGGAGGTCTGAATGCCCTTTTCCTCAGTCTGTTACGGATACCAGCACGTTTCCCACGGTGTTTCTTTGTTCTACGCCGCTGGCTCTGTCCATTGTTCAACTCGGCGTTCCGAAGAATCTCAGATGGCCACAGAGGATCGGCGAAAGTGTCCTGAAACAGTCCAGTGTAGAGGTAACCAATGTCCAAAAGAGTTTTGCTGTCGTAGTAGATCAATGCAGATGATAAGTTTGTAAAAACTGAGAGTAAAAGAAAGTAAAAGCACAGTCTTCGCGGAGCGACCTGAACGGCGACCACACACAGCGGCGCCATTTTGATATGCGGCGCCATTTTGATATGACGTTTTGAAGTCACCATGACAATTTGAAGTCACCATGATGGTGAGAACTGTTTGCTTTAGTTGGGCTCTTGACCCTTGACTCTTTAACATTAGTTTTTCTCTGGCTGCTTTAACTGTGTGTTTATAAAGCACTTTTGTTAGAGCAAAGGAAGCCCAGAGAAAATGTTATCAGGTGGTTTGGCTATTAATTGATGATGACATCATGTAGTGGTCACTGCTCTCATTCAGATTCTAATGCTCTGGTTATGTGTTATTAATTTTGTTTTATTCATAATAGTGGCCATTTGATTCCACAACATGAGTTTCAGTACTGTTGTGGTAATTGAATATGCAGGATTTAAAAAAATATATACATATATTGCACAAAAGGTTTTAATCTACAGCGTCAACTAGAAACAAACAGACATCAAGAATCAACGTATGAATCTCAACAATGGTGACAATCGCTGAAAAGCTTCATGCTGCAGTGCATGCTGGGTACCACCAATCAAAACTCCCCCATGGGTCCCAGCATGCATTGCGGCATGAATAAATGATGCATTTGAATTGTGATGAATTTTCTTTGATTCTTTTGATTCTTACTAACTGCTTTTACTTTTGCTGTTTTTCTTGTGATGTTTTATAGTAGCTTGTTTTATGTTTAGAGTTTTTATGTTTATCTGATTTTTGCTTTTTTTTTGATTGTCACCATTGTTGAGATTCATACACTGATTCTTGATCTCCGTGTGTTTGCTGTCGATTAACACCTTTTTTTTTGGCTGCATATTATTTGAGTACCACAATAATTCTGGATATCATGCTGTAAATCACATGGCTATTATTTTGAATACTACAAAATTAATACATTCAAGAGTTTTATTTATCACATACACAGTTATATACAGAATATACAACCGGCAGTGAAATGTAAACAGGTCCGCTCCATGGACAGTGCAAATTCACAGTTAAAAACACAAGGAGGAAATTATATAGAAATAGAATAAAAAAGTACTATATATATATATATATATATATCTGTAGAATTATAAATAATCAAGTCAAGTAGGAGAAAAAGTAAAAAAATAAGAATAATAAAGTGGAATAAAATAATTGAAGTAAACTGTGCAGTGAGTAAACTGTAGACTTATAAATATGTGGTTAACAAATGTATAAAGAGTATAATGTGCAAACAGGTTTATGACAGGTTGTTACACAGTAACAACGAGAACAGAAAGTGCAGTGCAATGTCAGTATATCGATGTTTATCCTGACGTGAAGTCACGTGATGTTAAGTGACTGAGTTCAGGAGTCTGATGGCCTGGGGAAGAAGCTCCTCCTGAGTCTCTCAGTTTTGGCCATCAGGCTTCGGGAAGCGCTTACCAGATGGCAGCAGCATGAAATGAGGGTTTGCAGGGTGATTAGAGTCCTTGATGATCTTAGTAGCTCTACCTTTGCAGCGTTTGGTGTAGACGTCCTGCAGAGATGGCTACACCAAACGCTGCAAAGGTAGAGCTACTAAGATCATCAAGGACTCTAATTATTACAGGGTTTTTTTACAGTGTACACTGTAAAAAAATTCCCCATAAAATTTACGGTAAAAAAACACCTGTAGTTTACAGGAAAATGCTGGCACCTGTAGTTACCAGAGAATTATGAAATAATGTAATAATTACAGTTAAAAACATTTATTTTACAGTTCAAAACGTATAGTTTAAAGGTTTATACATTTAGTTTAATTTTACAGTAAAATACCATTAAAAATTTCAGTGAAGAAGAACAAGTCATTGTGTAATTTACAGTGAAAAAAAGTAATTTGACATTCCCAGAATTCCCTGTGTGACACTTCACATTTGATGTATTTTCATTGAAATAACTGTTTCTTCTTATTTTTTCTAATGAGTTATGCACATTAAGGTTTTATGTTACATCTAATGTTGTTCAATTAATGTTTATTGCATTTTTTTAAATTTCATGTGTAACCAAATCCTTCCTCATCTACATAAGTTATTTCATGTGGTGTCTGATTATCCTCCAACTCCATAATTCTCTGAAAGATATCAAACACACAATGCTGAAATGCTTTTTACTATGTGGGTATGTTTACTTGTAGAGTAGCAATAGAGAATAGTGAAAAAAAAAAAAAGTGTGTAGAATAGTCTACAACTATGTACACATAATGTATATATACACCATACATGGACGTTTTGGTGCCGAAGTTCCTTGACCTGATCATGGTTTCAGATGACTGCTAATGCTCTGAAGGCATCTTATGAGGCGGCATATTTGATAGTGCAGTCCAAAAAGCCACACACGACCGGGGAAACCTTGATAAAGCCTGCCGCTGTGGCTATGTATGAAAAAATGGCAAGTAAGCTAAGTGGGCCCTATCAGAAGGCAGGCACAGCTTTTTTGCTAGTTTCAGCATGAAGCCGTTATCATTTTCACGTCCAGCTCCACGTTGTTTAAATAGCAAATGTACATACCCATGGGCATCTGGTCTGAAAACCAGGTGTGTTCAGGAGCATTGTTGACGTGTTGTTATTAGCCACAGGCGGGTTGAATGTCATTTCAGCTCCAGCCAAATGAAATGCCAAGATCATCGTACCGCAAAATTACAATTCAGTTACAATTCTTTATCGATTAACTTGCAGTTAGTGAAGGCGGGATAGGCGGAATCGCGCTGAATGACACAACAGAAGTGTGATCAGTTCTCAGTTCTCGCATGAACAGTCGGTTATGGCTTAAGTGTATGTAATAACTGGATATGTGTCCGAATATTACGTCCATGCATTCAGCAGCCCAGTCATTAATGTCAGTCAAACAACTACAGATGTTAAATACATGGACGCACATTAAATAAACCTACTGTATCTGAAAAAGATTTGCCCTTTTATATAGCCTAAATAAAATCACTTGTATTAATGTCTCATGTTAGCCTATGCTCATATTACCCAGCCTTGCCCAGCTGCACACACCAGCTGAGCTGATATACACTGTAGTCTTGATTTGGGTCACTCTGCATTTGAAAGTTTGAAAGGGTTTTAAATCTTGAAAATCAAGTCAAATGACTCTAAATCAAGTCATTTAAGCATGCCAAAGTCAACTTTAATCATATAAAATGTAATTTCCAAACAGCAAAATTGTGTCCAGTGAAAATGCTGAGTGGCTAGTAACTTTGGAAAATCACTAGCCACAGTGACTGATTCATGTCAAGCCCTGAATACCAGCAATCCTGTCCATAAAATATGCACAAATATTTTCACAACTTTGTACAGAAGCATCAAAACCATTAAAGGCAGGAGGGTTAATAGCATCATTCAATGACTCCAGGGGCCATATATACTAAACAGGGCAAATTAGTGTGAGTTAAATTCCATAAAAAATTCCATGAGTGTAAAGTTCTGCGCGTGATCTACTGACGACACTCAAATTAATGAACACAGACGCAGCCGGATCATTCCCATAATGACCAACACAATCTACCCGTTAGCGTTTACTTTAAGACATGCTTTATTGAGTGAACACCAGTAAACCGACTAGCACAAACCTCGAGTAGATCACCTTGTGTGATTCATTTAAATTGTCTGGATATCACCAGACCAAGCACAATCGTTTAAGATTGAACATTGGTCTGGGGAGTAGAGGGCTGCATTGGGTTTGGGCCCAAAGCAAATCTCGCGGGAGCGGGCAGTTTTACCTTTGCTGCAGGCAGGCGTGGGCGGTCAGAAAATTTAGCGGGGGACTAGTGCCATGTTTGCCATGTAGTAGAAATGGAGTCAACACAAGAAGAAAATGAAAGTGGCTGTTTACTTGACAAAAGCATCTAGTGTGCCATCAGAGAGGGCATTCAGTGTGTGTGGGCGGATCTTGGAAGAAAGATGCACAAGTCTGGGACCGCAGTCAGTCAGCAATATACTTTCCCTTCATAGTAATATGGAGTAAGCAAAGCAAGGCCCGGTGATCAAATTCATCAAATTCATTTTAGTATTATTATTTATTATTTATTATTTATTTTCTTTTTTGCAATAGCCTGTTAAACAAGCTATAATATGAAATCTGTGAGGTTTTTTGAAGCATTCTGTTTTTTTGTTTTGTATTTAATTTGTTAAAATTATATAGCCTATTTTCAAAGTGTTAGGTTAGGGTTAATTATTTCCAAATTACTCGTTTGGTGAGTGTGTACACAGTAGCCTAAGAACTGAGGTGCCGCTAGTTGCGTTTTGTTTTAATGGTTAATGTTTTATAACGCTAATAAAGAAAATAGGCTACCCAGTGTTTTTGTCATGTGTGGTGCTTTGGTTTGGCATTGGTTACCTTATCTTATTTAAACGCAATCATGTTTAAAGTCTGTTATTCTGGATGTTAACTTGAACGAATATTTAGTCTGAATATATGTGTAAATTTTTCACAAGCTGTGAGATAGAGTCCGCAGGAGCGGCCGGGAGTGGACACAAACATTGCGGGAGCGGGCGGTCCTGGTCATACATTCAGTGGGAGCAGGCGTGTGCGGGTTCAAGAAAACAGTTCAGCGCAAGGCTCTACTGGGGAGTCTGCTCTGTATTCTCTACTGCACAAGAGGTGATCAACGAGCATAATTCAAATGACCCTGTACGTAATTGGATAGTCCTTTAACCAATCAGACCACAAGAGGTGTGATCAATGGGCATAATTCAAATGACCCTGTACGTAATTGGATAGTCCTTTAACCAATCAGACCACAAGAGGCGTGATCAATGGGCATAATTCAAATGACCCTGTACGTAATTGGATAGTCCTTTAACCAATCAGACCACAAGAGGCGTGATCAACGGGCATCGATCAATCGCTTCTCTCTCTGTCATTGTGTTAAACCCGCCAATAGCGTGCCAGGTGGATAAGCCAGTCTGTCCTTTTCAGCGCTGATTTATCGCCATGTGTCTTTAGTAAATCAAAACACCAAAATAGGGTTTGTGCTGGCGCAAGCTGTTAGTAAATCTGGCCCTAGGATTACAAAAGTTATTTTCAATGAGATCAGAAAAGTATTTGGCTCTCATAGTTTTGACCATTTTCTGATAATTTGACAACCCTTAAAAATATTGCAAGAAATTACAAGCTCATCCTTCTTCCATTTGCTCTGGACATCTACACACCCAACTCTGGTCTTCAGAGTCTAAAATATAAGGGCACGCAGAGGTAAAAGAAGAGAGTAGCTCATCCGCACACAAATGCGAAAGGGAACTTTCATAATACAAGTTGGAAGAGGCAACCTCATTAAACATAATACAGAAATCCTCAATAGTTTCAAAGGTCATAGTACGATTTTTCCACAGGGTATGAAAGAGAAATTTAAAAAGCAACAGATAACATCACCGTTTCACCAGAACGGCTGTACAAATTCTGTTGCATTATTTTCCTGTTAACAATGTGAAGCTGCTTTGAAACAATTGGACTTGTTAAAAGCGCTGTATAAATAAAGGTGACTTGATTTGATAATTACCCCTTAATTAAAAAAATACTTACAGTATAAATTATTTGTTAATTTTCCTGATAGTTATCCCTTTATTCCCAAATATTGCATATTGTTCCCTTATACCTAAACGTACTTACTTCCGGGCTGTAATCTAAAGCTTTACCCTTTTATGTGATTTTGATTCAGAAATATAAGTGCTCTGATCTTTTACCACACAAGAACTGTATTTGTAATACTGAAATTCTTACATAATTATGGACCTTTAGCAGTCTGACTAGGAAAACTCCTTTGTATTTGTACACCATGAATACATTTGTGATCCATGTGTCTGAATTTGTGGACAAAAGCACAACCCATGTCTTCTTATAAGACAAATGATTATGCAAACACCAATGCCAATGTACAGCTATGAAACACTACACTCACCTAAAGGATTATTAGGAACACCTGTTCAATCTCTCATTAATGCAATTATCTAATCAACCAATCACATGGCAGTTGCTTCAATGCATTTAGGGGTGTGGTCCTGGTCAAGACAATCTCCTGAACTCCAAACTGAATGTCAGAATGGGAAAGAAAGGTGATTTGAGCGTGGCATGGTTGTTGGTGCCAGACGGGCCGGTCTGAGTATTTCACAATCTGCTCAGTTACTGGGATTTTCACGCACAACCATTTCTAGGGTTTACAAAGAATGGTGTGAAAAGGGAAAAACATCCAGTATGCGGCAGTCCTGTGGGTGAAAATGCCTTGTTGATGCTAGAGGTCAGAGGAGAATGGGCCGACTGATTCAAGCTGATAGAAGAGCAACTTTGACTGAAATAACCACTCGTTACAACCGAGGTATGCAGCAAAGCATTTGTGAAGCCACAACACGCACAACCTTGAGGCGGATGGGCTACAACAGCAGAAGACCCCACCGGGTACCACTCATCTCCACTACAAATAGGAAAAAGAGGCTACAATTTGCACGAGCTCACCAAAATTGGACAGCTGAAGACTGAAAAAATGTTGCCTGGTCTGATGAGTCTCGATTTCTGTTGAGACATTCAGATGGTAGAGTCAGAATTTGGCATAAACAGAATGAGAACATGGATCCATCATGCCTTGTTACCACTGTGAAGGCTGGTGGTGGTGGTGTAATGGTGTGGGGGATGTTTTCTTGGCACACTTTAGGCCCCTTAGTGCCAATTGGGCATCGTTTAAATGCCACGGCCTACCTGAGCATTGTTTCTGACCATGTCCATCCCTTTATGACCACCATGTACCCATTCTCTGATGGCTACTTCCAGCAGGATAATGCACCATGTCACAAAGCTCGAATCATTTCAAATTGGTTTCTTGAACATGACAATGAGTTCACTGTACTAAAATGGCCCCACAGTCACCAGATCTCAACCCAATAGAGCATCTTTGGGATGTGGTGGAACGGAGCTTCGTGCCCTGCATGTGCATCCCACAAATCTCCATCAACTGCAAGATGCTATCCTATCAATATGGGCCAACATTTCTAAAGAATGCTTTCAGCACCTTGATGAATCAATGCCACGTAGAATTAAGGCAGTTCTGAAGGCGAAAGGGGGTCAAACACAGTATTAGTGTGGTGTTCCTAATAATCCTTTAGGTGAGTGTATGTCTTCATCATATCCAGTGAGCTTCACTAATATTTAGATTTTGTTCCTCTTTGTATTTTTATATCAAAATGATGCAATATTTTTCTACACAAATCCATATGATAAACAAGTTAGGTCAAAAGTAATCTAAAAGTAATCAGATTATATGACCTAAAATATGCAATTTAAAATATTACGTTACTGACTATAATTTCTATCATATAATTTGGAATTCGTAACGGACTACAATTTGCAACCCAGTGTGCATCAGACGCTTCAAGCACACACGATCACTTTGACAGAGAAACGGTTTACTGTCGCCCTCAGATTGTTGAGGCTCGACATGAAAAAAGCTTTAAACAAATGTAAAAAAATAAAATAAAATCACAACACAAAGAAACCAGTGCAAACATGAAAGATAGGGATGAATTTATTTTTTCATATTTATCAATTTTAAAAAAATCTTATATTACAAGCAATACAGAACAGTGAAGATGGAGGTATAAGATATTTGTTCAAATGATCACATTTGTCTTTACAATTGTGCTAACTATGTTTTCACATCAGTGTAAATACTACATATATGCATACTTTATATCAATAATAAAATTACAGATAAACAATACATTTTGCTAAATGAATTGTAACGGATTATTTGTGCAATATGGTATAAAAGCTGTTTGACAGCCAGTGAAAACTGTCTTTAATGTCAGTTTGCCACATTTTTTGGTGTGCTGTCCCTTAGGGGTGATTCCATCTTTAGAATTTTAAAAACTTTTTCATGGGGTTAGAGTCTATAAATAACCCTACCACTTGTTCATATAATATAGTATACAGTCAGAGCAACAGTAAGGCATGAAAATGTCTACATTCTAAAAAACTCAGTCCCCTAAAACATGATGAGATTAACTGCACACTGGTTAAAGGACATTGTACAATACTTAGAAATAAACATGTATGAGGATTCCAATTACGAATCTATATACAACATATTATGTGAGTAAATTCCAACTCTGGCTATTTATCCACAGTTTTAATTGACATGTTTCCAGTATTTAAAAATAAATGAAACTAAATAAATAAAAAAATAAAAATGGATATCTCAGGTAGATTAGTATTTTCATTTGTGCTATTTGAACATTTATCCATTCATCCATCCATTCAGATAAACAATAAAATACATCCAAAGTAAAATAAATAAATAAATAAATAATAATAATAAAAGTTATCTGAGACATCAGTGTGCTGGTATACAAAATAACATAATAAAATATATAAAAGTAGGATTAAAAACAATTCTAGACCCTCGTAACAAATTTAATTTATCACTCAAAACGTTTTTGAGGTTACGTTTTAACGTTTGTACGGTTTTGATTCTGTAGCAAACCTGTGAGCAAGGGCTGGTGAGGAACCCTCTGTTGTCTTGGCGTTCAGCATAACAAGGGTTGTAGACAAAGAATTGCCACAACCATTATTTATGTTTCCTCAGTCTCTTTATTGCTGATAGTTTCCATACTGACCCTTTACAGAGAGAGAGAGGGGGAGGGGTAACAAAGTGTAATGAAAACCAATGATTTTGGTACTACAGTGAATAAAATCAACAGTTTTTTTATTAGATGCTATGGACATACTTAAATTAGATACACTGTATTGCCAAAAGTTTTGGGACGTCTGCCTTTACATGCACATGAGCTTTAATGCCATCCCATTCTTAATCCGTAGGGTTTAATATGGAGTCGGCGTGTTTATGGGAATTTTTGACCATTCTTCAATTTGTGAGGTCAGGCACTGATGTTGGACGAGTTTTCCTGTAGCTCAAACAATAAGAGCGTGGCACTAGCAATGCCAAGGTCATGGGTTCGATTCCCAGGGAAAGCAAGAACTGACAAAATGTAAAAATGTGTACCTTTACACTTGGCACAATGCAGTCAGGCAAGTCCCGTTCTCCTGGCAACCGCCAAACCCAGACTCGTCCATGGGATTGTCAGACAGAGAAGCGTGATTGGTCACTCCAGAGAACTAGAGCACGTCTCCACTGCTCTAGAGTCCAGTGGTGGCGTGCTTTACTCCACTGCATCCCACGCTTTGCATTGCACTTGGTGATGTAAGGCTTGGATGAGCTGCTCGGCCATGGAAACCCATTCCATGAAGCTCTCTACGCACTGTTCTTGAGCTCATCTGAAGGCCACAGAAGTTTGGAGGTCCGGAGCTATTGACTCTGTAGAAAGTTGGTGACTTCTGCGCACTGTGACCCTCAGCATGCGCTGACCCCGCTCTGTGATTTTACGTGGCCTACCACTTCGTGGCTGAGTTGCTGTTGTTCCTAATTAGCATTAAGCCTCATGACAACTACACATTGGTTTGGTTTCTTCTTGAAATAAAAAAAAAAAAAAAAAAAAACGTAAAAATATGCAGGGTACAATAATAGGGTCTTTTGTCTTTCTAGGAACTAGGCACCAGGTTGGTTTCCCTGAGAACTAAATGTTCCCCTAGGGTCATTTTCATGGTTGCATTCACACCGCCAGTAACTCTGAAGTGACATAAGCCGCGCTTGTTGTTTTGACTTTTATTTTGACACCGCAGCAGACATTTATTTTGGCAGTAGGGCTGCACAATATATAGAAATTAACGGAATATCGGAAATGCACATATCGTGATATGCATATCGCAATGATACACAATATCTGAATGATTTTAACAGGCCACTTCAACGTTTTAGATCGACGCATATAGCAAAGAGTAGGCTGGGCACACGACTGTTACTTATGTGACTTGCTTGGCGTTAAAAAGAGTTATTAAATGCAATAACTTGTGAAAAACTCCTGGCAGTCTCGCGCTGTCTGACACACACACCGAAGCATGCGCACAAGCCACCTCTCTGAAAGCGTGATCCCTTCAGTTCTGTTTCGTGTCTTGTTACACACTCGATCTGTCAAATACACACACAGTTATGGCAAAATGGCTGTCTTGATGAGTATTCATGTAAACACAGTCAGTTATGGTTTAAGTGAATGATATCAGTTGGGGAAAGAAACTGAACGCGTGTCAATCGGATCCGTGCATTAGGTCTTAAAGTGACAGACTGCTGATACAGTAAACCTGCCGATACAGTAAACCTGATAATAGAGTAAACCTGCTGATACAGTAAACCTGCAGATACAGTGAACCTGCTGATACAGTAAACCTGCAGATACAGTGAACCTGCTGATACAGTAAACCTGCAGATACAGTGAACCTGCTGATACAGTAAACCTGCAGATACAGTGAACCTGCTGATACAGTAAACCTGCCGATACAGTGAGCCTGCCGATACAGTAAACCTGCCGATACAGTAAACCTGCAGATACAGTAAACCTGCCGATACAGTAAACCTGCCGATACAGTAAACCTGCCGATACAGTAAACCTGCCGATACAGTGAGCCTGCAGATACAGTGAGCCTGCCGATACAGTGAGCCTGCCGATACAGTGAGCCTGCCGATACAGTAAACCTGCAGATACAGTAAACCTGCCGATACAGTAAACCTGCCGATACAGTGAGCCTGCCGATACAGTGAACCTGCCGATACAGTAAACCTGCAGATACAGTGAGCCTGCCGATACAGTGAGCCTGCCGATACAGTGAGCCTGCCGATACAGTGAGCCTGCCGATACAGTAAACCTGCAGATACAGTGAGCCTGCAGATACAGTAAACCTGCCGATACAGTAAACCTGCAGATACAGTAAACCTGCCGATACAGTAAACCTGCAGATACAGTGAGCCTGCCGATACAGTAAACCTGCCGATACAGTAAACCTGCAGATACAGTAAACCTGCCGATACAGTAAACCTGATAATAGAGTAAACCTGCTGATACAGTAAACCTGCCGATACAGTAAACCTGATAATAGAGTAAACCTGCAGATACAGTAAACCTGCAGATACAGTAAACCTGCAGATACAGTGAGCCTGCCGATACAGTAAACCTGCCGATACAGTGAACCTGCCGATACAGTGAACCTGCCGATACAGTGAACCTGCCGATACAGTGAACCTGCCGATACAGTAAACCTGCCGATACTGCCAATACAGTGAACCTGCAGATACAGTGAGCCTGCCGGTACAGTAAACCTGCCGATACAGTGAGCCTGCCGATACTGCCAATACAGTAAATCTGCCGATACAGTGAACCTGCTGATACAGTAAACCTGCCGATACAGTAAACCTGCCGATACTGCCGATACAGTGAACCTGCTGATACAGTAAACCTGCTGATACAGTAAACCTGCCGATACAGTGAGCCTGCTGATACAGGGAGCCTGCCGATACAGTAAATCTGCCGATACAGTAAACCTGCCGATACAGTAAATCTGCCGATACAGTAAACCTGCCGATACAGTGAGCCTGCCGATACAGTAAATCTGCCGATACAGTAAACCTGCCGATACAGTGAGCCTGCCGATACAGTGAGCCTGCCGATACAGTGAGCCTGCCGATACAGTAAATCTGCCGATACAGTAAACCTGCCGATACTGTGAGCCTGCAGATACAGTGAGCCTGCCGATACAGTAAATCTGCCGATACAGTAAACCTGCCGATACTGTGAGCCTGCAGATACAGTGAGCCTGCCGATACAGTGAGCCTGCCGATACAGTAAATCTGCCGATACAGTAAATCTGCCGATACAGTAAACCTGCCGATACTGCCGATATAGTAAACCTGCCGATACAGTAATCCTGCCGATACAGTAAACCTGCCGATACAGTAAACCTGATAATACAGTGAACCTGCCGATACAGTGAACCTGCCGATACAGTAAACCTGCCGATACTGTGAGCCTGCAGATACAGTGAGCCTGCCGATACAGTAAATCTGCCGATACAGTAAACCTGCCGATACTGTGAGCCTGCAGATACAGTGAGCCTGCCGATACAGTGAGCCTGCCGATACAGTAAATCTGCCGATACAGTAAATCTGCCGATACAGTAAACCTGCCGATACTGCCGATATAGTAAACCTGCCGATACAGTAATCCTGCCGATACAGTAAACCTGCCGATACAGTAAACCTGATAATACAGTGAACCTGCCGATACAGTGAACCTGCCGATACAGTAATCCTGCCGATACAGTAAACCTGATAATAGAGTAAACCTGCCGATACAGTAATCCTGCCGATACAGTAAACCTGCCGCTACAGTAAACCTGCCGCTGTCTGTCAAACAACAAAAGAAAGAGAAAATCACTCAGTGCTCTTGGCTGAATAACCTTTGTAGCTTTATTATGTATCAGTGTATATTTAATTCATGTGAAGACTACTGTTTTTAGTTCTTATTTTTAATAACAAAGATAAATTAAAATAACAAAAATAATGGTCCACCCCTAGTTCAGGTGTCTTGGTTTATCTGGATGTTCTTGATGTTAACTTTAAGGTTGATATAACCATAAGTTACCAAGTCAAACAAAGAGTTTTTGGTATTTAAATATTTGCATTACATTTTGGTTTGTTTACATTGATGTTAAAATTAAATTATCAGATTTGTGACATTAATTTTTGCTAAAACACTGCTGGTCACTTTCAGAAGTTGTAGCGCTGCTTTCTTTATGCAGAAAGACTGAAACACATGAATGGTATCATTCTCAGTTTTTTTATATTTTTTTAAATATAATTTAAATAGGTTTTACACACTAATAGCAATATCATATCGCATATTTTAATATTGCATTATTTAACAAGGTATTGCATATTGCATTTTTCTTCAATAGTGCACAACCCTGGCGGTGATGAGAACGCCAGAGCCTGAGCACACAGCGCTCACATTCTCCGTCTTCAGTAGCTTACGGTCTGTTTAACAGTCCTGTCTAATATGTTATTAGGTAGAACTATTATACAAAGAAAGTAGACATTATATGAAAAAGTATTAGCGTTTGCTGTGTGGTTGATGTTCAATATCACTAGCTGAGCAGAAATACATAATTATGTTTCACTTGGTCCCCTCAAAGTTGCGTTGGCTTTTCTCCTTAGCATAAAGTTTGAGAGGTCCATCTATCACGGTTTTCCATGTCCATGTTAGTTTGTGGAGTAAATATATAGGCTGTGTACACAGCTTTTTAAAATAGTATGAGTAGTATGTTAATATGCGATTTCGAATTCAGCCCTAATTTTGTTGCTGTCACTAACGTTCAGTTATAAGTCACTTATAAGTAATTTAATCATTAAAGTTAATGATTAACTAGTAATTTACAAAACATGACTATACATTCATAAATTATTAATAAGTGGTATGCTAACAATTTATAAATGTTTTGTTAATTCAGTTATAAGTAATTTATAAATTATTAGTTAATGATGAATTAATCATTTACAAAACATGACTATATTTTATTAATAAGATAGATTTATTAATAAACACTTATTAATAAGTGGCATGTTAACAATTTACAAATGTGCTGCGTTATCTTAAAAAAATGTAAATCATTTAATAAATCAAAAGTAGATGTTTGATGAGTTATTAGTTGATACTTTATTTATCACTTATAAATCATTGAAGTATTTATGTCAAACTCAATAAACAATGGTTAATCTTGAACAAATGATGAACAGATCATTAGTAAATGATCAGTATACGCTGGTCTGTGTTCAAAAGCACAAACAATGCTAAAGCAGCATTTTTAAGAAGAAGAATTTGTTTTCAAGGGATAATAATTTATAAATGACTTATAACTGAATTAACAAAACATTCATAAAATGTTAGCTTATTAATAATTTATGAATGTATAATAGTTTTGTAAATGATTAGTTCATAATTAACTAATAAGTAACTTATAACTGAATGTTATTAAATGTTACCATTTTTTTTTTTTTCATAAAGCAATGCTATTGGTCACTTACTCATACTTTGGTCATACTTTTACAAATACTTCACAACCAGTGAAAAGAATTAAAAGAGCTTATTACTCCATTGAACTGTCAAGCAAATCCTCACAGCTCATAGCTCCGCCCCTCTTCTTCCGGCACACACGCAGCGCTGAACATAATCAGTGATCTTATAAGAGTACATTAAGAACTTTTTTAAAATAAGTGCAGTGTTTTCTTTACTCAAGAAATACTATGTCTATAAAGATTTTATGTATTTGAGATCTGAGACATGGGAACGGTGAAGAGAGAGAAAGGGCAAACCAGAGTGCAATTTATTCTCGCGATCGACTGGAAAGCAGTCTGCGATCGACTGGTTAACCACAATCGACTGGTTGGGCACCCTTGCTCTAAACACACCTCTTAAGCACACAGAGTTATGGGGATATCCAGGGGATATCGTCGGACGGTGGAAGGAATACTTCGAGGATCTCCTCAATCCCACCAACACGTCTTCCATTGAGGAAGCAGTGGCTGAGGGCTCAGAGGTGGTTTCGTCCATCACCCGGGCTGAAGTCATCGAGGTAGTTAAAAAGCTCCTCGGTGGCAAGGCACCGGGGGTCGATGAGATCCGCCCTGAGTACCTCAAGTCTCTGGATGCTGTGGGGCTGTCTTGGCTGACTCTGGACTGGCAGACCGGGGTGGTGGTCCCTCTTTTCAAGAAGGTTCCAACTACAGGGGGATCACACTTCTCAGCCTCCCCGGGAAAGTCTATGCCAGGGTACTGGAGAGGAGAATTCGGCCGATAGTGGAACCTTGGATTCAGGAGGAACAGTGTGGTTTTCGTCCCGGTCGTAGAACACTGGACCAGCTCAATACCCTTTTCAGGGTGCTGGAGGGTTCATGGGAGTTTGCCCAACCAATCCACATTTGTTTTGTGGATTTGGAGAAGGCATTCGACTGTGTCCCTCGTGGCGTCCTGTGGAGGGTGCTCTGGGAGTACGGGGTCCGGGGCCCCTTGCTTAGGGCTGTTTGGTCCCTGTACGACCGAGCAGGAGCTTGGTCCGCATTGCCGGCAGCAAGTCGGACTTGTTCCCAGTGCATGTTGGTCTCCGGCAGGGCTGCCCTTTGTCACCGGTTCTGTTCATAATTTTTATGGACAGAATTTCTAGGCGCAGACAAGGGCCGGAGAGTGTCCGATTTGGGAACCACATGATTTCGTCGCTGCTTTTTGCGGATGACGTTGTCATGTTGGCCTCCTCAGACCAGAACCTTCAGTGTGCACTGGGGCGGTTTGCAGCGGCCGAGATGAGAATCAGCACCTCCAAATCCGAGGCCATGGTCTTGAAGATAAAAATTTAATTGTTTAATGTTATTTTTAATGTTATTTTTTTTTTATTATTATTACTTTTTTATTATTTTCATAATTATTTGTATAATGTATTTTGTAAAGTCAGGCTGTGTCTGTACATGTGTCCCAAGGTGAGACATGGGATGAGATCATTTTGGCCATACAAGAATGTGTGTACATGCAGGAATGTGCATACATGTATCACTGATGTATACATAGCTTATATTTTTAGCTGATGTATTCGTTCTATGATGTATTGTCAACTGATGTACAGTTTTCCGATATGGGAAGAACATGTGTAAGCATGAAGTATACGCTCTATTTTAAACATAGGACGCATGTTTCTCTACCTTCTAAGGAAATCTCTTCCTAGTGAGCTCCTATATATAACATCCAAATGGAGTGTACTGCCCAGATCAGAGGAGGATCAGAGGGGTGAGAAGGGGACAACAACGGAGAAGGAGACGACAACAACGATGTAGAGGGAGAGAGACAGAGGGAGGATGGAGAAGGGAGAGGGTAGAGGGAATGGAGGAATGGAGAAATATACAGCTGGCATGAAACGATAACTTTTCAATGTCTCTACTATGTCTGACATACAAAAATAATAAATAAGAGATCTCTTGGCAAATGACTGGTATCCGGTCCTGTGATTCAATCATAACGGGGACAAAGCTGTATTTTCAGATCAACATTTCTTAGTCGGAAAAGGGTGGCTTGCCCACTTCAGGTTGGTGGAGAGTTTCTGCCTCAGGTGGAGGAGTTCAGGTATCTTGGGGTCTTGTTCACGAGTGAGGGAAGGATGGAACGGGAGATTGACAGACGGATCGGTGCAGCTTCTGCAGTAATGCGGTCAATGTACCGGTCTGTCGTGGTGTGGAAGGAGCTGAGCTGTAAGGCGAAGCTCTCGATTTACTGGTCAATCTACGTTCCTACTCTCACCTATGGTCATGAGCTGTGGGTCATGACCGAAAGGACAAGATCCCGGATACAGGCGGCCGAAATGAGCTTTCTCCGCAGGGTGGCTGGGCGCTCCCTTAGAGATAGGGTGAGAAGCTCAGTTACTCGGGAGGAGCTCAGAGTAGAGCCGTTGCTCCTCCACATCGAGAGGAGCCAGTTGAGGTGGCTCGGGCATCTATTTCGGATGCCTCCTGGACGCCTTCCCGGGGAGGTGTTCCGGGCATGTCCCACCGGGAGGAGGCCCCGGGGAAGACCTAGGACACGCTGGAGGGATTATGTCTCCCGGCTGGCCTGGGAACGCCTTGGGGTCCCCCCGGAAGAGCTGGAGGAAGTGGCTAGGGAGAGGGAATTCTGGGCGTCTCTGTTTAGACTGTTGCCCCCTCAACCCGGCCCCGGATAAGTGGAAAATAATGGATGGATGGATGGATGGATGGATGGATGGATGGATGGATGGAATCCGTAATCGTGATCGCGATTCATTGTGCAGCCTTACCTGTGGCCATGGAAGTGATTGAACACCTGAATTCAATGATTTGGAGGGGTGTCCCAATACTTTTGGCAATATAGTGTATGTCCAACTTAGAATTTTCATTTGTGGGTGAAGCATTAATGTTTGTCATTAATTACACAACCTAATGTTGTTTGAAATCAACGCGGAAAACATAGAGCACAACAAATATGGCAAACACGGAAACTCAATCATAAACCTCTTGTGCATCAAGCAAGTATGTTTGAGCTTCTGTTTACCATATTTGATGTACTCCATGTCTGTGCATTGATCAATGTTTAAGTGTGAATAAAAGCCTTTTTTAATGCTGTTAATCATATAAATCAACGGTGTCTCTTCAGCAGTCTTTATGTACTTTGAAGCCTTCAAATTTTGGTGTGTGAAAAAAATTATGAGAATATTAGAAATCTATCCGTAGATCTATTCCATAAATGAACGAAAGTGCTAACCTGTTCAAAAGAGTAGGATCTCTGAGACTGAGCAGCTGGTCCTGGCTGTATAGAGCGGTATGATGGGTACTGCTGACTCTGGCCCTGCTGATACTGAGGATATTGGGATGAGCTGCCCTGACCTGGACCTTCAGAGCCAAATAGCAGAAGTCAGTTTGCTGTATATCAGATAATACTGAATGAAATCAAACAGAAAACAGCTTAATTCTTAATCATTTGATGTAGTTTGTGTTACCGTATCCCTGAGGCTGAGCGCTGTAGGCTGCTTGTGATGGGTACTGCTGTTGACTTAATGTCTGGTGCTGTCCAGAGCCTTGTTGGTACTGTGTCTGCTGTTGGCTGTACTGAGAGTTTCCTGAAAGATCATTGAGATAATACATGAAGGGAGAACTGAATTTATTAGAACATCCATGACAATTGTTCCCACAGTGGTTCCCAACCCTGGTCCTGGAGGACCCCCAACACTGCACATTTTTTATGTCTATTTCTATATAATTTCCCCCTTGTGTTTTTAACTGTGAATTTGCACTGTCCATGGAGCGGACCTGTTTACATTTCACTGCCGGTTGTATATTCTGTATATAACTGTGTGTGTGACAAATAAAACTCTTGAATCTTGAATGGATTCGAAAACGGTAAAACTCAACTGTTTAACTCTAGGGGAGTTGGAAAATGAGCCTATATAAAAAAAAAGTGGAGTGTTCCTTTAAGGCTATATCTCTGCAATGCTTTATCGTATTCAGACCACATTTGGGACATGTCATCACAAGCATGACCTGAGGTTGCATGCTGCGTTTCGACGCTGCATCACCTACTGGTTCAGAGATATGAAAAATGGCTATTTTTGCTGTCAACTCCTGAACGGTTTGTCAAAAAATCATAAAATTGGTCTCGATAGAATCAGGGCAACATGCTGAGTCAAATTATATCTAATTTTACAATATCGGCCATTTCGAATTTTGTGCTAAAATGCTGTATTTTAAGAATGCATGAACGGATTGTTACGAAACTTGGTATGGGTCATCAGCACAATGCCTTGAAGGAGCCTGAGAAGTTTCGGACCAGCGCCACCTAGTAGTAAAATAAAAAAAATTTGTCTCCTGAATCCTTGACGAGTCCAATGATACCAAACATGCTAAGTGGTGATTTAGCGCTTAAAAAAACTTTCATGAATATCTTTGAAACAGTTTATCCAATCAAGACGAAACCAGCATAGGAAACACGGAATACAAGTTGGTTAACTGTATGTCACCACCCAAATGTAAAAATTTTGATAGGAAGTGGCAAAAAAATATAAAAATATTTTATGTTATTGATATAAATGTCTATTTCTCTGAAACAAAATGGCTCATTGTTGCAGTTGGTCTGACACTCCTAGCCATGCTGTCATGTCTTACTGTCTTCTTTCTGCCTGGCCCCAATAATGGCTGCTTGCAGCTATATTTTTACTTAAAATTGTTTCTTGTTATGCCTTCGAAAATGCCCAAGTCTGTAAACACTTGACAAAGTAGATGAAAATATAGTTAAGATGTGCAGTGTCAAGCTGTCATATAAATAACATTATAATGAGAACACAATGTTGTTAATTTTTGTGGTTAGTGCCTATAGTGTGTTGTTATGGAAGGAGTGTATTCACATTATGAGTTACACACAACTTAGATAAAGTTCATTTGTGCATTCACATCATTTTGTGTACATAGATAAAAGTTGTCTATTTTGCTTGTGTTGTGTATCTATCTGAATAAAATCATAAAGGATTCACTTGCATGTGTTAATCTTCACTTCAGTTTACTTTAGAGTTCATTCACTCTTCAGCTTTAGCTCATGCAGCTCAAACATCAATGCACAACATCGACTATGATCGGATTATCTGAAACGATCATATTCCATTTAGATGTTTCTTATTGATGAATTATTAAAAATCTAGCATTTTTCTCATTATATTTTCATTTTATACACACACACTATATTATGTTAGTTGAGTACCTTCGTAATAGTGTTGTGAGGACTCATCAAAGGATCTCTCATAATTCTGTTCGCCATAGGAAGACTGCTGATAGGAATACTCCCCATGACCTGTTGAAGAAAGACATAAAAATACAAAAAGGGGGAGGAGCACAGAACTGCCCTTGTAGAACTCACACATTCAAAAAACAAATCTTTTAGCGAAACAACAAAAACCGTGGAAGGAAAGCCAAATCTGAAATTTCGGCACACCGGAATAAAAGAACGATTTGCTGGCAAATGAATACCCGCTTAAAGGAGCTTGTGCTCATGTCTATTTTTGGAGAAAAAAAATATATATATATAAAAAAATTAAAAGAAATCAGATATAAAGACATGACGGAAAGATTCTGAGGTGAATGAAAGTAGAAACAGCGATGTTAAATAAATGAATGAATCAGTGAACGAGTGTAGAAAGGTTCTGGATGAAAGTGTTTACCATCTGAGTAAAACTGTTGGCTAACAGGCTCGCTGGAGCTCTGAGTGTGTCCATACTGCTCTCCGTAGAACTCCTCCTGGCCCATGAACTGGGGGACTGATCCTGTAAGACAGGCGACACCAGGGTTGGTTAATCAGCCGATCTGACAGCAGTTTCAGAAGAATGGACTGGGTGGTTTTCCGAGGGAGAGAAAGTGCTCTAGCTGTGTGTGCCCATTGTGTGCTATGCTTACTGCAGCCAAAGCAGTAGGATCTTTCTAAATTAAAGTTAAGTATGTCATTGTCCTTGAAAGTGATAGAACTGGATGTAGGATATTAACATGACCTTTATGGTAGAAAGAAACCCTCCTCCAATAAAAGAGAAAATACAAATATGGGAATGGTATGAAATGCAGACTGATGATCTGTGCTTTGTATGTTACAATAATTTGTAAACGAGAATACTTTTTGTGCTCAAACAAAAAATTGTGGTGGTGTGCAGAAACTCCAGATATCACTACATCCTTTCAAATTTAGGGCAAGATTGACTAAACAGGGCAGATTTAACCACAATCCCATAAATGTGCTGAGTGGGAGTGGAAAGTTCTGTGGGTGATCTATAGACAATGCACACAGATGCAGCCAGCTCATTTCTATTATGACCAACACAAACTACCAAGATCAGCGCAAATTAGGATAGGGTCGCAAACCAGCAGAGCCGATGATAATCAGGTTCGGCTAGTCTACTTTCAACAAAGGTGCAGCTTTTTACATGGAATCTGACAAACAGATATATATTACAGGTAAAGTCACAGGTATATATATTCAGCAGGATTTATGCATATTTTTTCTCAGGAAACTGCATGGCAACCTTTTTGTATGTCACAGCATCTGCACCACTATGCATCCTCACAATTTAGACTATATCATAGTACTGAGACTGCTCTCTTCAGTTACAATCGACTTGTAACTATTACTATGCGATCATTGTTGCATCTATCTATTTGCTGCACTTGATACTACTGACCACAACATTCTCTTAAATAGGCTCAAAAATTATGTTGGCAATAGTGGAAATGCACTGGCATATCTGACCATCATCAATTTTTAGCAGTAAATGAAGAGGAATCATATCTATCATAAGTTCAGAATGGAATACCGCAAGGCTCAGTTCTAGGACCGTTGCTTTACACCCTTTACATGCTACCTTTGGGATATACAGTGCATCCGGAAAGTATTCACAGCTTTTCACATTTTGTTAGGTTACAGCCTTATTCCAAAATGGATTAAATTCATTATTTTCCTCAAAATTCTACAAATACCCCATAATGCCAACATGAAAGAAGTTGACACAGCTGACCATCTTCTTTCCTCCTCCTCTCCTCTTAAAGAGGAAGAAATCTCTAAACTTCTCCTCTCCAGCCACCCTACCACTGCCCTCTAGACCCAATCCCCTCACACCTTCTACTCTTTTGCCATCACTCACACACATCATCAATACATCTCTCCTCACAGGCATTTTCCCTACCACATTCAATTAGGCTTGGGTAACCCCACTATTTAAAAAACCCACACTAAACACTTCACTTGTAGAGAGTTACAAGAGCTGAGTTGAAATCATCAGTTCTCATTCTGCCAGATCTACAGTATCTGCAGCTTTGACACAATTAATCATCAAATCCTTCTGTCCACCCTCTCATCACTGGAGCTCCACTTTGCTGGTTTGAATCTTACCTCACAGGTAGGTCCTTCAAGGTTGTTTGGGGAGTGGAGGTATCCAAATCACATCAATTGGTCACTGGGGTACCTCAGTGGAGAATATTTAAATGATTCATGCAAGGTGATTCAAATCCCTTTCAAGGAAAGCCTGTTCACATGGCGGCCATATTTTCAATTCCTCTGGGCAGCTATTTCAGGCATCCAAACCTATCTATTTGAATGGGGGAATCCTGAAATCTCAAAAAAAAATAAAAATAAAATAAAAACTGCTTGCCGAACTCACAATTAAATAACATATTTCAAATTAGCAAAAAAATCTGACATGAACTAAATCACATAAATGTTGTTTCTTATGGTCAAATAGCATTAGAAAAGTTTATTTTTTCAGGCTAGACCAGCCACTGCGCATGTGCAGTCCTAAGCGCGAGTCTTAGGTTTCTATGGGAACCGGAGCTTCTAACGGCAGCTGCAGTGACGCAATGACTTTACCAATCAGCAATTAGCTCTTTTATTTAGAAAGCGGGACATATTACGCCATATTGTGTGTTTGCCTGCCTCACCAAGTTGTGAATATGTACAAATATTGACTATGGATTACTTGTATCAACCCCAAGGGCGCATCCAAAATTATTCATATAGACTGTATAGTGGTGCCACTCCCTAAGCCAATATCCTCCAATGGTAGGAGAATATAAGAAACTCTTATAAGGCCCCATGAGCAGAGCTCTAAAAACTGGTTCAGCTATGACAGCACCTTGATAAAGCTTGAAAGAGAACTAGACACCGCTGTGCTGTCTGAAGCAGAATTCTGTGCATTTGGGTTTTTGTTTATATTCTTTTTTCTTATTGGTATTTGTTTAAAAAGTGCATAAATCACAAATTTTTCTAAAGTAACACTGTCCAACAGCAACACCAGCAGATACAGCGGGAGCCCATTGAATTTTAGCAGACCCCCTAAAGCGTACGGTGGGTTTAGTGGGGGATAGCTAAGAATGAATGGGAGAAAGTCACGAGAGGAGGCAATGTCTCCAATGCGCTATAATTGGATATGAAATTTAGCTGCAGCCACGGTGCGCGATCCACCTTTTCCCACTCTGCGATCCACAGTTTGAAAACCTCTACCCTAAGCGCTTGCAATCTTCTTCCACTCTGCCATGACGTAATGCCACTTTGACGTTTTACTACTTCAACCCTCACGACCATCAGAGAGCTATATATCTCCTGAAAGCTGCTGACTGAGACCCAAAGCTCTGTACAGTGCCAGACCAAAGAGGTCAGAGTGTGAGATCAAAGCATCAGTCTTTTCACAGAAGACTCTCAGTGGCAACTTTAGCAACAACTGAACAGCTGATGCACTGGCCGTGTGCTTTGTGGCAAAGATGGCTAGATCTATGGCAAGCGTAGCTTTTTTTTATAAATGGGTAGGGCCTGGAAACCCTTCATTACTTCACAACCTCCTTGGGAGGTACACCACATTACAGCAGCACTTCTGAGCGGAATTCATGGTGTGCAGGGTCCCACACCTGTCTTGCCTCCGCAAATGCCTTGCCATGAGCCACAAGGTGGTAAGCAGAAGTAGAACCTTGTACACCTGAGAGACTCACAGCTCCCTTGGGAGGTGAACTCATGCCAACAGAGTGTTATCTTACATGCGCATACAAACAAGAGGATCCTGAAGACAAAAAGTGTTGATGACGTGTATTTAGGCGCTCTGCGTGTGATGTCATTGGCTGCCATCTGCCAGTGATTTATTGGCGTGCTTCAAACACCAATTACGCTGATGCCATTCCCCATAGCGTCAATCAGCGTCATCAGGCGCAGTGTTGAAGTTCCACTTTGAAAGGGAACTTAACTTTTGTGAGTTCCCCTCTGCAAATCTACAGTACAATTACATACAGGCACAACATATCCATAACCAGCTTCTAGTAGACAAAATAATGGTCAAAGCACATACCTTGCTGTGGGGCACGATAATTTCCCATGGGCCTCTGTGGCATCATGCCGCTCCCCTGGTTTCCCGGTCCCATCATCTGCTGGAAGTGTTGACCCCCTGCTGAGGTGGACGAGAAGTGGGGTCCAGGGCCTTGCTGATGTATCATAGAAACTAATGGGAACCAGCACCACAAACATTGCAGCATTGAAATGACAGTGTAAACAAAACTCTTAATGAAAATACTGTTAAACAACACAGAAGTTATATCCAAGACTAAACTGTTGCTGTACAATAACCAAGCTGGGGTAGAATCAAGAAAGAAACGCTGTCATTTGGGACAGAGGGCAGCATTTCGGGATTTTAAAGGTTCAAAGAATGCCTAAAAAGAGGATTAAATCAAAAGTCAGAGGAAGGGAGAAGCCTCCTGCCGATGAACTGAATGTGTTTGATCCCTCTCCTCAGGGTCAAGAGATATTTCTGACGTGGCATCTTCATTCATGATGAAGAAAAATGGTAGCATATGGATGAATATCAAGAAACCCGTCAAGAACATGTCAGTTTTCCAAATATATTTTTATATGTTATAGGTTTAAAGTTTAAATGGTCATGAAAATATCACAATGCAAAAATTCTTGAAATATTTTTTTACTTTTGATTTTGTCTTAGTGTGATTCACCCACATTCTTTCCATACATTACATAAATTAGGAACCTGTGTTGTAAAATAATGTATATTTATTTCTAAATAACACCTTCCTTAAAGCCCTCCTCCCACTTATCCAGTTTTCTGGATGGGACCCTCAGGTGAGCTCCCTCCTGGGCTCACCTTGGCTGGACTGCATGTTGAGGTTGGCACGAGAGGTCATGGATGAATGGGCCACCTGACCTTGGAGCGGAGCTCCCTGAGAGGAGGGCACTGGGTGGCTGTACCCAGGCCCTGTGCCATGGCTGCTGGCGGGCAGGCTCATGGATATGGTGGGAAGCTGCTGCTGTATAATGGCATGGCTGAGGCCTGACAACACACACTCACAATCAGGATAAAGCACACATTCAGTTCATCAAAACACCACGAGTCAAAGATAGCAAATTAAAGGGCAAATAGTGTTGTAAGGAGCCAGGCAAGCTGTAGAAATGTACGGCAATGTTTGCAAAAACAGTAAGAAAGAAGTGCAAAGAAGTTGTCCAGAGAACTAAGCAAGCAATAAGAATAGCACAGACACACAGAGGGTTATCAGATGCAGAGAGGGTCTCACCATTGTGCATTTGGCTCTGCATCAGTGAGGTGGGTGGCAATCCAGTGCCCATACTATCATTCATATTAGTCTGAGAGTGCAGAGACTGACCTCCACCACCTTGAATCATCCCACCTGGACCTACGTTTATATTGGGGTTGGGAGGCTAATGTGAAGACAAAGCAAGAGAAACAGAAAGAAGAAAAAGAAGAGAGATTAAATAAGATTGTCTAAAGATATTGTATACTTTCAATAGCCATGTAAAAGCTTTTAGAATCTTCTGAACATATAATGACAGTATATTTATTGAACAAAAAAATCAATTTATCAAAATAAACAGAAAATAGTAGCTGTAACTTTGCTGAAACAACTATTAACTTCGATATTATGCAAAATATGTTACTTTAGCTAAAGTATTTGTATCAATACCGGGTGCCTGTTGCCCCACGATGGTGAACCTTTAACCAGAGTGTGGTGATATTTGACTGTTTATTTCAGTTTATGATGAGCAATTTCATCATTTATGTCAGGGGTACAAATGAATTGATCTGTAGTTATTGATACTTCCAGTAGAATAATGAGACCCATCCAAACTCAATCACATTTGCACCAGTTTATTTACGTTCACAGGGCTTTGCTGAATGACATTCATTTGTTAGGGCATTTAGACCAAAAGTGTGCACATTTGAAGAAATGTTGCTGTTTTCACACAGGTTTGTATTTGTTTTTCATGAACTTTAGGAATTTTGTATAGGAATATAGAATAGATATAGGAAATGCTAAGCAGGTGTAGCATTTAGTCTACAATATTTCTGCCTCATTATATTACCAAAATCCACATTTGATTGCAATTGGAAGTTATTATGAACACTCATGGTTTTTAAAGTGTGTTTTGAGCAAAAACATAATATTCATCTCATAAATTGTCATGTCAAATCAGTACATGTATAACTTTACATAGAAAAGGATTTTTCACACTAAATGAAATGTTGAAACATACAGTATTATTTTTTCTTATTAGTATTTTAATGTTTACAAATTGTCTCCATTTAAAATCCTTACTGTAACTCCAGATTTGTGAGAAAGTTTTGGGCAAAATTTCTATCATGACAACTCTCGGAAGACTTTTAGCATGGTAATGGATATGAAGATGTTAATGTATTTGGTCTTGGTAGAATATATCTGCTACACTGCTTCTGCTGTTGATTATTGCCGCTACGGCCAATACAAACACCAATACGCTGCTGTGAGCATGTAAGATATACTTCTGCAAAAAGACCGTGAGAAAACCTATACAGGTGGAGCTGGGGAAGGAGGAGGGTGTCAAAGGAACTTTAAACAGCAAACTGCTACAGCAAACGTTAGCTAGCCATTTAAATGTTGAACAGCAAGCTTGCAGTTTCAACGGGAATTATAGCTTCAACTTTAAACACGCCTGATCAAGCTAATCAGGAACTGAGGACCCTGATATTTGGTACACTCTTTTATGATGAAGGTATGAACTCCCGCTTTGATTCTGAATATCTGCAGTTGTATTTCCAACAAAACATAATATATTACTATCACTGAAGCATTACTATCATTAAAAGAGACCAAATACTGATTTTAAGCCCATAGACATTTCAAACGATATATAATTTGTCAACATGAGTCAAATTTGTGGACACTTGTGACCAAAATATGTTGTGTGTACATAGTGTATATTAACTACTGATGGTGACAAAGAAAAGGAAGGTTGACAATGAATGCGTAGGAAAGGGAATTTGCCTTTGTAGAAATAGGTGGGAAGCAAATGGGTCTCATTTGTCAGAAAACAATTGCTGTATTAAAGTGAGCATCTTCAGCCAAATCTCAAAACTGCAGCTGATTCACCCAGGAGCAAATGAGTAGAACTAATTTCATATAAATCTCTTTTCACAGTTGGTAAAAGATATTTGAAGTTCAGAGTACTTTAGGTTAGCACTGGATAAATCTACTGACAGCACAGATGTCGCACAGCTACAGTAGCAGCATGGGTGCGTTTTCTCAAAGTGGGAACATTTGTGGAGGAAATGTTGCTCCCATTAAAGGGACAAACCCATGGAGAAGACATTCACTCCGCACTGACAGGATTTGTTTTCATGGACTAAAAATATAAACCTGAAAAAGCGATTTTCTACTGACAAGTGATGGCTGACTAGTGACTACTGTTGGTGCCAGTGGTTAGAAAGGTAGGACTAATTGCTTTGCTTAGAAAATATCCTGAAACACCAGCCGCCTTCTCCTACCACTGCATTTTGCATCAGGAGCAATTGTGCAGCAAGCTTAGATGTGGAGAGCTCAAAATGACAATTGACACTGTTCCACGAAACAGTGCTCAGAAACACCGACAGTTCCGTTCCCTCGATGAAGCGTTTGAAAGTGCATACCCTGACTTGGATATGCATGCAGAAGTCAGAGGGCTTAGTCAAGGAAATGTCCTTGATCGCTTCATGGAATTATTTTCAGTTGTACACATATTTTTGAAAGAGAAGGGCAGGAGTGATTTATGACCCCTCAAAGACAAGCACAGTGTAGCTTTTCTGGCGGATGTTACAGGAAACAAAAGTTTCTTCCAATCATGCTGAAAAATGTGACTGCATTTGAAGTGAAACTGGAGCTAGTTGCGCAGCAAGGAAGGAATTGTCACTCACTTTTATGTTCTACATTCGCAATTGACAGAGCCAGCCTCTTTCAACCAGTGCTTACCTCTAAACGACAAGATTTCCTTAAATCCCTCAAATCTGTACTGGTATTCAGAGAATCAGTTTGCTTACATTAATGTCAGAACACTTCAGTGTAGAAAGGGCAGTGTTAAAGGAGCAACTCAGCAGCACAACAGAATCCTTAATGAAAGACATAAGAAACACATTCTGGAGATGCCGTGTTCTCAAAAATACCCTGCATTCATTTATTAATTAATTGCCCTGCTATATAGCCTAAGTCCTACACACATACCTGTATCAAATATCCACAGGTGTGCAAGGTTAACTGCACTACACTCCTCTGGCTTTCTGTTTTTTTCTTCTACCCAGCAATCATGAGACATACAGATCATATCCATATTGCGTCAGTCGGCCCAGGACCATATCTTTACATATCTGACTACGACCCTCTTTGACATATGCAGTTCAATATTTGAACGTCTGGCTAGGAGTTTTCTTGGATGCCAGACATGCAAAACAGGTTCAGGGAACTTTTTTATACAAATAAAAATGACAAAGCAATCCTACGAGTCGAAAAACGTAAATATCACATGTATTTTTTTTTTTGAGAGAATTTTCATTTAGGTGTTAAAATAATGTAATCTTTATATATAAAAATAAATAAAATCACCTATGGTGTGTTCTTTTGCATCTCTTTTGAGTAGAATTGTCCACTAAGACATTGACAGAAAGAGCAATTTACATAAATGTGTGATTTACAAAACTTTAGATCAATTTAAACGTGCGCTTGTGCGAGGGGGGTTATTGCGTTATGACGCAGTGACGTAAACTTGATGGTGCAAGCAACCACAAAGATGGAAGATATTAATACTGTATTTTACAAGGACTAAAGACTGAGGACTGAATTTATTTAATTCCATG
>JAGHMJ010000026.1:264721-299721 GCA_018749465.1 Paracanthobrama guichenoti
TTACAACGAATGTTGTGAAAAGGGAAAAACATCCAGTATGCGGCAGTCCTGTGGGCAAAAATGCCTTGTTGATGCTAGAGGTCAGAGGAGAATGGGCCGACTGATTCAAGCTGATAGAAGAGCAACTTTGACTGAAATAACCACTCGTTACAACCGAGGTATGCAGCAAAGCATTTGTGAAGCCACAACACGCACAACCTTGAGGCGGATGGGCTACAACAGCAGAAGACCCCACCAGGTACCACTCATCTCCACTACAAATAGGAAAAGAGGCTACAATTTGCACGAGCTCACCAAAATTGGACAGTTGAAGACTGGAAAAATGTTGCCTGGTCTGATGAGTCTCGATTTCTGTTGAGACATTCAGATGGTAGAGTCAGAATTTGGCGTAAACAGAATGAGAACATGGATCCATCATGCCTTGTTACCACTGTGCAGGCTGGTGGTGGTGGTGTAATGGTGAGGGGGATGTTTTCTTGGCACACTTTAGGCCACTTAGTGCCAATTGGGCATCGCTTAAATGCCACGGCCTACCTGAGCATTGTTTCTGACCATGTCCATCCCTTTATGACCACCATGTACCCATTCTCTGATGGCTACTTCCAGCAGGATAATGCACCATGTCACAAAGCTTGAATCATTTCAAATTGGTTTCTTTCAAGATTCAAGATTCAAGATTCAAGAGTTTTATTTGTCACATACACAGTTATATACAGAATATACAACCGGCAGTGAAATGTAAACAGGTCCGCTCCATGGACAGTGCAAATTCACAGTTAAAAACACAAGGAAGAAATTATAATAGAAATAGGATATAAAAAAAGTACTATCTATATATATATATATATATATATGTCTATATCTGTAGAATTATAAATAATCAAGTCAAGAGAAAAAAAAAAGGTAACAAATAAGGATAAAGTGGAATAAAATAAGTGAAATAAACTGTGCAGTGAGTAAACTGTAGACTTTTAAATATGTGGTTAACAAATGTATAAGAGTATAATGTGCAAACAGGTTTATGACAGGTTGTTACACAGTAACAACGAGAACAGAAAGTGCAGTGCAATGTCAGTGTATCGATGTTTATCCTGGACGTGAAGTCACGTGATGTTAAGTGACTGAGTTCAGGAGTCTGATGGCCTGGGGAAGAAGCTCCTCCTGAGTCTCTCAGTTTTGGCCATCAGGCTTGGAAGCGCTACCAGATGGTAGCAGCGTGAAATGAGGGTTTGCAGGGTGATTAGAGTCCTTGATGATCTTGGTAGCTCTACCTTTGCAGCGTTTGGTGTGTAGACGTCCTGCAGAGACGGAGAGCTGACCCTGAGATACGCTCGGATAAGCGCACTACTCTTTGCAGGGCTTTGCGGTCATGACTGGTGCTGTTCCCATACCACGCTGTGATGCACTGAGTTAAAACACTTTCTATCGCCCCTAAATAGAAAGTTTTCAGGATAGCTGGTGAAACCCTGAATTTCCTCAGCTGGCGCAGGTGGTACAGTCTTTGCCTGGCTTTTTTCACCTGTGTCTGAATGTGAGCAGTCCAGGTCAGGTCCTCGGAGATGTTTACTCCCAGGTACTTGAAGCTGCTCACTCTCTCTACTGGTGACCCGCTGATCATGAGGGGGAGTATGTCCGTTGCTGTCTCTTCCTGAAGTCCACAATCATTTCTTTGGTCTTGCCAACATTCAGAGAGAGACAGTTGTCCTGGCACCATGATGTTAGATGCTCCACCTCGTCCAAGTATGCCGTCTCATTGTTGTTGGAAATGAGGCCCAGGACAACAGTATCATCAGCAAATTTGATGATAGAGGTGGAGCTGTGTGTGGACAAACAGTCATGCGTGTAGAGAGAGAGAGCAGGGGCTCAGGACACAGCCCTGTGGAGCTCCCACACTCAGGGAGATGGAGGTGGAGGTGGACTGGCCTATTCTCACCACCTGAGGCCTGCCAGTGAGGAAGTCCTCAATCCAGTGGCAGAGAGAAGGATTCAGGCCGAGATCCAGGAGTTTGGGGTTAGCTTGGTGGGAACTATGGTGTTAAAGGCTGAGCTATAGTCAATGAATAGCAGCCTTACGTAGTTCCCACTTTTGCTGTCGATGTGAGTGAGGGAGGAGTGGAGGACATGAGAGATGGCATCTTCAGTCGATCTATTGGGACGATAGGCAAACTGAAGAGGGTCCAAAGTGTCAGGAATGAAGGCGCAAATGGTGTTTTTAATGAGTCTCTCAAAGACCTTCATGACTATAGACGTGAGAGCCACTGGACGATAGTCATTTAGGCAAGAGGGTTTACTGTTCTTAGGGACAGGGATGATGGTGGATTTTTTTGAAGGAGGTGGGGACCACAGATGTAGCAAGGGACTCATTAAAGATAGATGTAAACAACCCGGTGAGCTGATCAGCACAGGACCGCAGAACACGACCTGAAATACCATCCGGCCCAGCAGCTTTCCTGACGCCCACACGCTTGAGTGCTCTCCGAACTTCATCCTCCGAGACAGAGATCACGTGATTGTTGCTGCTCTGAGTAATTTCCTCTAACGCGCCACTTGGCGGAGTCGCGTTACGCGGTTACAGTCAAAGCGAGCATAGAAAGAGTTTAACTCGTTCACGAGCAACGGATCAACGCTTGCCTCTGCAGAGGATTTAGATCCAAAGGAGCAGATGGACCTCAGACCCTGCCACATGCGCCGCGAGTCGTTGAGTTGGAAATGAGACTCCACTCGGTCTTTATAACGGAGTTTTGCGGCTTTAACTGCTCGCCTGAGAGCATAGCAGGACGATCTGTATTCGCTCATATTCCCTGAATGGAGACCGGCGCTGTAAGCAGCAGTGCGTGCGTTCACTGCCGCGCTGGATTGAATTGTCCACCCACGGTTTCTGATTTGAGAAGGACGTTATTGTTATTGTTTGCGTGGCTTGCTCTGTAAGCGTGTTGATGAAGCAAAGCGCCACGCCTGTGAACTCGCTTACGCCAGCTGAACTCGCCGAACATGTCCCAATCCACATCGCCCAGAGCTGCCTGTAGCGCGGTCTCTGAGTGGGGTGACCAACGCTTAACTTCCCGCCTCACCGGGGGTTCCTGGAGGAGCTTTTGTTTGTATTCGGGAGTGAGGAAAATGGCGGCATGATCCGATTTGCCAAACGCTGGAAGTGACCGCGCTTTATAGGCGTTCTTAAACGGAGAGTAGCAGTGATCCAGTGTGTTTGCTCCTCGTGTGGGGCAGGAGACGTGCTGATGAAAGTTTGGCAGGACTTTCTTTAGGTTTGCTTTGTTAAAATCGCCCGCGACAATGAATGCCGCGTCGGGATGTTGGTTTATGACGCCGCTGGCAACATCATGAAGGCCAGATAAAGCCAGCGCTGTGTCTGCCTGCGGTGGGATGTAAACGGCGGTCGCGACAACCGCAGAAAACTCCCTAGGCAGATAGAATGGGCGGCAGATGATTGTTAAATGTTCCAGATGAGGTGAGCAGGACCGCGAGAGAATGGTGATGTTCCTGGGATCGCACCATTTCTTGTTGATCATGAAACACACTCCACCGCCTTTGGATTTACCGCCTCGGCTGTTCTGTCCATCCGAAAAACAGAAGTTCTCCGGCGGCGTCACAGCTGTGTCCGGGACCGCGGGCGTGAGCCATGTTTCAGACAAACAATAGATATTACAGTCTCTCATGTCCCGTTGAAAACTTATCCTGGCTCTAAGATCGTCCATCTTATTATCCAAGGATTGAACATTTGCTAGAAGAATGCTCGGAGAGGAGGTCTGAATGCCCTTTTCTCAGTCTGTTACGGATACCAGCACGTTTCCCACGGTGTTTCTTTGTTCTACGCCGCTGGCTCTGTCCATTGTTCAACTCGGCGTTCCGAAGAATCTCAGATGGCCACAGAGGATCGCCGTAAGTCTCCTGAAACAGTCCAGTGTAGAGGTAACCAATGTCCAAAAGAGTTTTGCTGTCGTAGTAGATCAATGCAGATGATAAGTTTGTAAAAACTGAGAGTAAAAGAAAGTAAAATAGTAAATAAAAGCACAGTCTTCGCGGAGCGACCTGAACGGCGACCAAAAACAGCGGCGCCATTTTGATGGTCTGGTGAACATGACAATGAGTTCACTCATTGTCAATGAGTTCACATGACAACTTGAACATGACAATGAGTTCACTGTACTAAAATGGCCCCCACAGTCACCAGATCTCAACCCAATAGAGCATCTTTGGGATGTGGTGGAACAGGAGCTTCGTGCCCTGGATGTTTGTCCCACAAATCTCCATCAACTGCAAGATGCTATCCCATCAATATGGGCCAACATTTCTAAAGAATGCTTTCAGCACCTTGTTGAATCAATGCCACGTAGAATTAAGGCAGTTCTGAAGGCGAAAGGGGGTCAAACACAGTATTAGTATGGTGTTCCTAATAATCCTTTAGGTGAGTGTATATACACAAGTGACACATGAGTGCTTGTATCGTAAATGTTTAAAAACTCTGCTCCCTTTTGTGCTGAGGAGGAGCCAGACTGCCCAAGGACTGAGGCGATTGCGGTGTGATGGAGGACCGAGGCATACCCGAAGGGAAGGAGGAGCCACTGCATCTGTAGGGGTGGAGGAACGGAGCGTAGCAGAATATCCGCAAGTCCATGTGGTGGTGTGATGACTGACAAAGATGGGACGAGGGAACCTGGTGAAGTCGAAAGGCTGAGGGTGTCTGGTGGAGACAAAGGTGGGAGGAGCTAAGGTGAGGCAGACCGGTTGATAGGCTGAGATGGAGCGAGACGATCTAAGGCCGAAGGCAAAGCTACTGGATCTATCCGCTCAGGCGCTGATAGTGGTTGCAAGACCTGAGGGTCGACATGAGTGCTTGGCATTGCAGGAGATGGTCGAAAGGGCTGACAACCTCCATCAGACTGGCTGAGCAGGGTGGTGACAGAGGCAGATGAAGGGTAGAAGGTAACAATACATTGTCCATGCAGGTGTCTGTGCTGTCTAGAGATGGCGATGAAGGTTTAGAGGAAACAGGAAGAAAGTTCATACAGTCTATGGTGCTATCTAGGAACAGCAATGTAAAAACCTGAAATGAGTTGGGATAGGGTGTGAGATGATCAGCCTCAGTCTCAAAATCCACCAAAATGACCACTGATGTCATGGGCGCACACACCTGGTCAGACACACTCGGGGGCTCCTCTTCTGGGGCGAGGGGCCGCGCTGACCTCTTATCTTCAGGCACTGGCTGATGCATTGTGGCAGGTGGTAGCTCTCCATCTGCTGGGGGCTCAACCGACTCTGGGTCCAGCTGTGTTCTCGCCCAGGGTGTAAACACTCTCCGGACATTGCATGATAGTGTCCCTCCAGTTCAGCGCATGGGTGTCTGGGAGGTCTACGGGGTGATGGTAATTCATCTTGATCCAGAACAGTGGATTTCAGGGTCTCATCATTAAAGGGGCTGGTGACGGCAAGAAGGCAGAATTTCTCTGAAAAAAAAAAAAAAAAACGAGCCACAACAACAAATCGTGCTGCACAATCCATGTAGGTAGAAAGTAGATTGTTGAGATGATACTGGCAGGGTAATAACTGCTCTTATCAGTATGCAGGAGATAACAGGTGACTGGAAGTCTGGCTTGAAGACGAGATGATCACTGAAGACTGAGGAATACAGAAGACTGGACAGTTGCAGCAAAGACAGAAGCACACAGGTAAGTTTCCACAGGTTAGTAGTCGGGTAACAGCTCAGGGTTGAACAACAAAACCAGACACTGTGATGTGAAGAGTGACTGCTTAAATGGAGTGGAGCTGATGAGAGTGAACGATGGCAGGTGTGGATGATTGTGAAGTGTGTGCAGGTGTGAGCCAGGAGGGATTATGGGAAATGTAGTGCGAGGTGACTGGTCTGGTGACTGAGGATTGTGACACCTCCGTGTTTACTTCCATATGACAGCATACAGTGTGACGTCTTTCACTCTTTTGTGCATGCAGATCAGTTCAGGACCTTGATCTGTTTCCACTGGAATCTGATATTGGCCACATTTAAAACAACAATGTGAACAGCTTTACAAAAAATAGGATCTGAGCAATAAATCGGAATTGAGCTTGCAGTGTGAACGTAGCCTAAGAAGTTTGGCCAAATGGGCACATTGTTGCCGTTTTGTTTTCTTTTTGTACAGTTTTCATTTATATTTGGTTTCTCATACACTGTAAATATTTTTGTACCTTCCAATAAAACACCATTCTTGGATCTTCCATCAACGTTTTGTTCAGCGCATCATTTCCTTTTTCCACGGCAACTGTTTGGCCTTACTACAGGTATTGTCTCATCCTGCATAATGTTGAAAAAATTATTGATATATCGCCAACACTCAATATACCGCCCAGCCCTATCACAGCCTCATTTTCATAAAATTCAATATGGTGTCTACCCAGACTAAGGTCACATAATGATGGCTCAGATGGCTATTCCATGCTATTATAAACTTCATCATCATGAAATCTATCATATTTACATGCAGAGGAAGGCCACGTTTAAATCATAATGGTAAATAATTTCAACTCGCAGTGTTGGCTGCTTCCATTCAGATACACACACACACACACACACACACACACACACAGTACTGTGCATTTTCTAATCTCAAGGTGTTTTCATTTTCTAGATCGCCTAGAACTGCTGAGTTTAGCGTGAGGCTGTAGATGAGCTGGTCACAGAGCAGGACCACTGCTAGCCAAAGGGCAGCGTACGCAGCGTATAGGGAGCAGACTATACACTCTCAGAAAAAGAGGTACAGTGGAGGTACAATTTTGTTCCTTGGGGAACAAAACGTATAACTGTACCTTTAAAAAAAGTACACAATTGGTCCTTAGGGTACAATACCATTGTTTTCCTCTACTTAGAGCAGGGGTAGGCAAGTTCTGTCCTAGTGAGTCGCTGTCCTGCAGAGTTTGGCTCCAACCCTGAAAGACGACTATAGAAGCTCTTATTGAGAATTAACAGAGGTTTAGATGTTGACGTTTTATTGAAAATGTTAGGTCACCATTATGGTGATCAGTGTTTCCTTTAGTTGGGCAGTTTGACTCTTGGATTTTTTTTGTGAGTTTGTGGTTTTTGTTACAGCGTTAACCAAACATAATCTGTTCAAATCAAAAGTGATCATGAAGAAAAATGTTGACTAAACTCATCACTGACTATAAATAATAAACAAATAATATACACCAGCAATACTTTCTTGCCACAGATCAGACTAAGATCAGAATTTTGATTTTTAAATACATTCTAATGGGAAAAAAGTTTAGACGCACAAAGATATCAAGAATCAGCATATGAATCTCAACAATGGTGACATACCTAATGCTGCAATGCATGCTGGGAACCGTGAGTTTTATACTGTGGTGGCTTAGTAGGGTTAGAGCTAAACTCTGCAGGACATCAGCTCTCTAGGACCGAACTTGCCTACCCAGACTTAGAGGTACAAAAATGTAAGGGTACCACCCCAGTGACGGCCACTTGTACCTTAAAAGGTACAATTTAGTTTTTTTGAGAGGCTGGGTTTCCATCCAAACATGAAGCGAATCTTTTCAAAGTTCGCAAAAAAAAATAAAAAATCTGAATTAAGTGTTTCCATCAAGTTGTTGTTCAAGTGGATGACGGTGGTATTGGTAACCTAGTAACCAACAGTAAATAAAACACCATCAGGGGAAACAGCCGATTAGTCACATGGGTTTAATGTTCGCTACATCAGAATTTATTCAGCAAATGCGTTTCCATATCCCATTATTCGCAGTAACTCAAAAACCACCTCATGCATACATACAAACTTTTGGTTGTACTTTATTTTACAGTGTTCTTACCTAGGAAAAGACTGGATAATATAAGCTAAATGGGTTAAGGTTAGGTTTAGTGGTAGGATCAGGGTTAGTACCTAGTTATTACCCATACCTAGTTATTGTAATTACTATAATAAGTACATAATATTTATATGTGGAACAGGACTGTAAAATAGGGTACTACCAAACTTTTTAGCAAATTAAGGGATTTTTTCCCCCTGAAATTTGCCGTTTCCATCTCTCGTTTCTGATGCAATACTTCAAAATGTGCATAAAACAGGGTGATGGAAACATAGCTTATGTGTGAAACAGGCCTAATAACAAGACTAGCAAGCAAGCAATCAGCACTGCGAATAATAAACATGATAGAATCACCAGCCCTGTCTGTGCAAAGTTAGGGGAAGTGACCCTAAGAAACCCTCACACCATATAAGCCCACTTGTGTCATCTTAAAATAGAAAAAGCATGAGAAATGAATGCTAATGTTAGTTTTTTTTGAGCCAATCAAATCTTTAAAAAAAGAAAAGAAAAATAGGAGATTTAAAAAGTATTCAAAATAAAAATTCTAATAATATGACAATTTATTAGAAGTATAGTGTATTAGTAATAAAGAGTTTAGTAAAAAAGTTTGCGCTTTGCTTTTTCCTTTTCAAAGTGAAACTCAACACTGCGTGTTGGATTGATGCTATGGGGAACACCATCAGTGTGACCGGCGTCTGAAGCACATGTGTGAACATCAGTCCATGACATCATTATAGGAGCACTCTGAGTGAGTGTACATCAGCTTTTTTTGTCGCCAGGAGCCATTTGTTTGTAGTAGCGTGTGTGAAGAAGATTTAGGGCCATGTTTACTAACAGCTCGCGCCAGAACAAACCCTTTAGATGTAAAAAAACTACTGCAGGATTTACTAAAGACATGCAGTGAAAACAGGGTTATTTTTGCGGCTGACCTTAAGGCCAAAGTATACTTATTTCATCATCAGAAGAGTATGCGTGTACTGAACGCACACCGCCGGATTTTTGTAACTGCGTTCACGTGCGCATAAAAATAACGAAGAATACTTTCGGCTTTATTGCATATGCATTTGTAGGAGTTTCCCTTTCAGATGAAAAATGTACTCTCGTATTTAAATTTGCGCTTGTTAATTTACTGGTATTTGCACCATTATCTTCCGGCTAGATAGGAATGTCTTAAACCAGACGCTAATTTGCGCAGCTCTTGGTAGATTGCATTGGTCATTATGGAAATGATCCGGCTGCGTCCGGGTTTGTTAATCTGGCCCTTAGTGTGGAACATTCAGACAAGCCTTTCAGGAAGTGTGTGCCTCCATGTCCCACTTTTTTGACACCTGAGGATACACACGTTCTGCACGTTTGGGTGAGGAGCATGCGCATTCAGTTCTTGAGGGTTCTGAACGCACTCATTGAGAGAAATTCACTGTGAGGAAGGTCCGTTCACGCTTGACTTCATTCTCGAGAGATGGCGCATCGTGGCTCAGTCCCTGCCGTAGCGAAGGTTGGAGTCGCAGGGATTGCAGGTTGAGCTGGCTGAGGAATTCAAAAGATCCCGTCTTGTTATCCGTCACTGACTATGGCTAGTAATAATATAATTATGTGTGGGGTATAGCATGTCCTAGATGAATGAGTTAAGAGGGTTGAGCTGTCTCCCCCAGGACTCTGGGATCTTTAAGTAAGGTTATGCCGAGTTCACACCACCAGATTTTACCCCCGATTTTGTCTCGCTGACAGGTTTTGCAAAATCGCAGACAAATGTCCAAAATTATAGGCAAATCGGTGCTCATGCAAGTGAGTGAAAATCACACAGTGTGAATGAGAGAAACGCAGACGAGTCGCCGACGCCCGTGAGATATTTAGCATGCTAAATATCAGGACCTGTCTGCGATTCAAAATCCTGCTGTGTGAAATGAGTTCTGACGGAAAATCACATCGGCGATGACCGACAGCCAATGAGAGAGCGATCTATTTACCTCCAACTCTCTTTGCAGATCACAATCATTGCTCCCTATGTCTCCCCAACCATTTCCTCCATTTTTAATTTTTTATACTCCTTTTAGCTGCAAATCAGTGCACAGACAATTTGGTTCAAAAGCTTTCTGCAGTCTATATTTTTAATAATACCAGTCTTGCGCGAGAACTCGCGTTGTCTCCTTGTCACTTCTCGCGCGTTTGCTTGTTAAATTTAGTTTCCGGATGGGACAGAGCTGTCGGCGATTCTTCCTCTTGTACAGTCATGCAATGTGAAACCCCCTGTCGCCGATGTAAAATGTTTGGTTACCCATATTACCGCACAGCTAGTGATTACATTTCAGAGCTATGTAAACTAAATAACTTCCGTTTTTGGATATAGTAATGAACATAAGGGTCTCCTTAATCGGCCTCTGTATATGTTTGTGCAAATCATTTTACACCTGACTGCTTTGCAAACATTGGGTCAATACCAACTGTTTGTGATCCAACTTCATTGATTGAATTTTGAACTGTGTATGTTTTTATAAAGATAAGAGAGTTGTACTAAAAGTGGAATGTTTTTTCTGTAATATCTGTAATACGAGGGATGTTGGTTGCCAACATCTGGAAAACAATTTATAGATGATCATGACGCAACATGCTAATCCATAAGTTAAAATTAACTATAACAATTACATCAATTCATTAACTAACCATTCAGAAACGTCCTGTTGCATTCTAAATGTTACTTCTTGAGTCGAACCGGTATTGACCATTTCGGACATATTTGCTGCGTAAATATACACTCATGAAAACAGCGTGTTTATAAAAAGAGACATAATAGGACCCCTTTAACTGTACTAACTGTCTGCCGTCCGGTATTAAATGGTTTTAAACCCAGTGTAGAAAGCTGGCTCTCCCAAAATATAATTTGCAATAATCTTCAATCAGCTCACGCAGAGCCTGACACAAGTAGACCAGTGGTTCCCAAACATTTAACATGCTTATGCATGTCCCCTCTCTGCCACTTAGACTGAAGTCACACTTTCATAAATGGAAAATATTTGCTCCCTTACATTGATTTTCCAGTGCTGTTTTTACCTTTATAAATACTTTTATAAAATAAATAATGCTTTAAATGGGGGGGTGAAGTGATATTTTAAATATGAAACTAAAGTAGGTGGCAGTAAATAGTGGTTGCACAGTGTTGTTTTGACTTTGTTTAGTCTTGTTTAGAGTTTGTTTTTGATTTGTTTTCACAGTGTTTTCTATTTAGTTCATGTCTGAGTTTTCTTGTCAATCTTCTTGTGTGTTAATTAATATCAGTTCTCTCAGTTTGCCCACATTTGTCTCTTAGGCCACATCCACACGAAGCCAGGGCTTTCCCTATCCAATCTTTTTTTCCCCTCGTCTCAAGAAATATCTGCGTACATGAAACCGCTGGAACCGACTCAAAACGATGTAGTACACATGCCAGAGCAGTATGTGGCGCTGTAATTCTGCCACAGAAATACACTAAAAACAGAGAAGAAGAGTTGTGGCTAGAAAGGGTACAGCAACGGTCGGAAGTGAGGCAAAATCTTGGGGGGGACGTGTTTTGGGACGTGGTGTGATGACATCACCGTTTCACAAAATATACGGATTGGCTATCCATGCGAAAACACAAGGTTGTCGGCTTCAGATTTATCCACTCTGTGACCCGGTTTAAAAAAATATCGGTTTCATGCTCCCAAAACACCGGATCCATGTGGACGAAACGCTGATACGACGAAATTTTTACGTATACAGCTAAACGCGTCTCTGTGTGGACGGGGCCTTAGGTAACGGAGTCCTCGTTTCAGGTGTGTCTTGTTAATTAGCTCCTCAGTTTTCTGTGTATATAAGCCCCCCATTTCTCTTTCCTCCCTTTGTTAGTAGATTAAAGGATTGTCTACGCATCTCCTTCGTTGTGCGCTTTTGTACACAGCCACACCGTGACGGAAGAGTCAAGTCACCTTTATTTATACAGCGCTTTTAACAAGTCCAATTGTTTCAAAGCAGCTTCACATTGTTAACAGGAAAATAATGCAACAGAATTTGTACAGCCGTTCTGGTGAAGCGGTGATGTTATCCAGCTAATTTCAGTATCATATAGTGTCAATGCGGGCAGATCGGGAATATAGATGAGATTTAGGAGTCCCCAACTGAGCAAGCCAAAAGCCAGAGGCAACGGTGGCAAGGAACCAAAACTCCTTCAGGGTCAGAATGGAGAAAAAAACCTTGGGAGAAACCAGGCTCAGTCGGGGTGCCATTCTTATGATGTAATGAGTACATCAGGTGTTATGGGAAGTGTTCCTGGTTAATGCAGCCTAACAATCATTTACTGATTTGAATAATAGAAATTGATAATGTTTTATGTGTGAAAAGGATCGACCACCTGCAGTTGATTTTGATATAGGTAGGATCAACTAGCCAAAGTTTTGAGACCGCAATAGACGTGATGGTCAGGGGCCATCACGAATATTAGACCAACACTGATTCAACAACCATGGGCATTCTCCTCACTCCTATTGACCCTGCTGAATCACTTCTCTCCCTGGCACAAGAAGGCCACCAAGGAGAATGAAGCAGACTTCTTTGAGCTTGCCCATCTGGTGCCTTGGAATAATGGTACCCTGAAATCGGTTTTCTGGGCCGGACTGGACAGTCATTGTATCAGGTACCTGCAGCTGCTATCACTTGTTCCCTAGCCCAATACATTGACTTTGTGCTGTGATTGAGTGGTTCTCCCCTCACTGTTGGCAAGGTGGATGAAGACACCATCACCATTCAGTCACAGTAGTCCTCTCCAAAGTTTGCTAAAGCCTTAGCACCCCGTCCCAGAATCCCTTTAACCTCAGCCCAATGGAGAAGGCTCGGGAAGAAGAAACAATCCTCAGCACATCCTGCCCATGAGCTTGCTCCCGTATGTTCTCCTGAGTCATTTCCTGTGAGAGTATTTACTGAGTCTCATCCCCTTCATGGCCGCCGTTCCAGAGTCTCGTCCCGTCATGGCCACCACGCCTGAGTCTTCAGCCAAGATGTTCAGTGATGGCTCCAATCCCTGAGTCTGCTTCAGTTCTGGCTCCAGCCCCTGAGTCTTCAGAGAGTGCAGCACTGGCCATTATGGCCACAGCTATTTTGTGTGTGTGTGGGCTGCACGCACATGGACTCTAACCCCTGACTACAGTCCAGTGTTAAATCCAGCCCCTGACTGCAGTCCAGAGTCCACTCCAGTCCCTGAGTCCGCTCCAGAGTTCCAGACATTTAAAATGACAATTAAAAATGCATCTCTGAGAGCCAGCCGCAGCTCGTCTGTATGGGCAGATGGGGCAGAGCCCCAACAAAATATTCATACAAACATTGACTCTATATACACTGAATTAATAATAAATTATAAATGTGTTCAACATTCTGCAAGAAATATTTTTTGTATTTTCTATACTATTTTAAGTTGTAAAGTGAGCAGTGTATATTAAAATGAATCACATGGATTCAGCACACATACATTTATGATAAGTGGGGCAGCCAGTCTCTGAGCCCTCCCCAGCTCTACAGCGCCTCACAAATTTCCAATGTAAATGTGTGGTGAAAAATGAAACTGCAGTGCACTCTCTTGGAGAGCCATTGGGCAGATTTCTGGCTGCCCTGCTTATTTTCACGTTAGGCAAACACACCTTACGTAACCTTGCTCCAGAACAAGATGATATCAGCCCGCTTCGGCTATGTGTCTGCATCAGGGCAGTAACTAGTTGGCATGTCTGTTCTTCATATGTGGAGTAGCATATCAAATTAATGAAAGTATAAATCATTTAGTTTAAACGTACTCATGTGAATAGCCTTTATATACAGTAGTTCTGTTGTGTTTGTTTTATGTTTGTTCTGAGAATAGACTCCCCCTCACTGGAATTCCAAACTTTTAATATTCTAAAACAACATTCGGACGCAATAAATACATTAAGACAATTCTAAGATTGTGTTCTATGCGTTTGTCGTGTATACTAAAATATGTCAATCATCATTAAAGCGCTACCCTCAGGCTGAATCACGCAACAACATTAGAATTCTGCCAAAAGTGTGTCTGATGTGTTCAGCGATTAGGATAGCTTACAAACAAAAGCTCGTTCTACAAACAAAAGCTCGTTCAGGAACCCCCGGTGAGGCAGGGAGTTAAACGCTGGTCACCCCATTCAGAGACCGCGCTACAGGCAGCTCTTGATGATGTGGATTGGGACATGTTCCGAGCGAGTTCAGCCGACGTAAACGAGTTCACAGACGTGGCGCTTTGCTTCATCAACACGCTTACAGAGCAAGCCACGCAAACAATAACAATAACGTCCTTCTCAAATCAGAAACCGTGGGTGGACAATTCAATCCACGCGGCAGTGAACGCACGCACTGCCGCTTACAACGCCGGTCTCCATTCAGGGAATATGAATGAATACAAATCATGTTATGCTCTGCGGCGTGCAGTTAAAGCCGCAAAGCTCCGTTATAAAGACCGAGTGGAGTCTCATTTCCAACTCAACGACTCGCGGCGCATGTGGCAAGGTCTGAGGTCCATCTGCTCGTTTGGATCTAAATCCTCTGCAGAGGTGAGCGCCGACCGTTGCTCGTGAACGAGTTAAACTCTTTCTACACTCGCTTTGACTGTAACGCGCAACGCGACTCCGCCAAGTGGCGCGCGTCAGAGGAATCACTCAGAGCAGCAACAACCACGTGATCTCTGTCTCGGAGGATGAAGTTCGGAGAGCACTCAAGCGTGTGGACGTTAGGAAAGCTGCCGGGCCGGATGGTATTTCAGGTCGTGTTCTGCGGTCCTGTGCTGATCAGCTCGCGGGTTGTTTACATCTATCTTTAATGAGTCCCTCGCTACATCTGTGGTCCCCACCTCCTTCAAAAAATCCACCATCATCCCTGTCCCTAAGAACAGTAAACCCTCTTGCCTAAATGACTATCGTCCAGTGGCTCTCACGTCTATAGTCATGAAGGTCTTTGAGAGACTCATTAAAAACACCATTTGCTCCTTCATTCCTGACACTTTGGACCCTCTTCAGTTTGCCTATCGTCCCAATAGATCGACTGAAGATGCCATCTCTCATGTCCTCCACTCCTCCCTCACTCACATCGACAGCAAAAGTGGGAACTACGTAAGGCTGCTATTCATTGACTATAGCTCAGCCTTTAACACCATAGTTCCCATCAAGCTAACCTCCAAACTCCTGGATCTCGGCCTGAATCCTTCTCTCTGCCACTGGATTGAGGACTTCCTCACTGGCAGGCCTCAGGTGGTGAGAGTAGGCCAGTTCACCTCCTCCTCCATCACCCTGAGTGTGGGAGCTCCACAGGGCTGTGTCCTGAGTCCCCTGCTCTACTCTCTCTACACGCATGACTGTTTGTCCACACACAGCTCCACCTCTATCATCAAATTTGCTGATGATACTGTTGTCCTGGGCCTCATTTCCAACAACAAGACGGCATACTTGGACGAGGTGGAGCATCTAACATCATGGTGCCAGGACAACTGTCTCTCTCTGAATGTTGGCAAGACCACAGAAATGATTGTGGACTTCAGGAAGAGACAGCAACGGACATACTCCCCCCTCATGATCAGCAGGTCACCAGTAGAGAGAGTGAGCAGCTTCAAGTACCTGGGTGTAAACATCTCCGAGGACCTGACCTGGACTGCTCACATTCAGACACAGGTGAAAAAAGACAGGCAAAGACTGTACCACCTGCGCCAGCTGAGGAAATTCAGGGTTTCACCAGCTATCCTGAAAACTTTCTATTTAGGGGCGATAGAAAGTGTATTAACTCAGTGCATCACAGTGTGGTATGGGAACAGCACCAGTCATGACCGCAAAGCCCTGCAAAGAGTCGTGCGCTTATCCGAGTGTATCTCAGGGTCAGCTCTCCCGTCTCTGCAGGACGTCTACACCAAACGCTGCAAAGGTAGAGCTACTAAGATCATCAAGGACTCTAATCACCCTGCAAACCCTCATTTCACGCTGCTGCCATATGGTAAGCGCTTCCGAAGCCTGATGGCCAAAACTGAGAGACTCAGGAGGAGCTTCTTCACCCAGGCCATCAGACTCCTGAACTCACTTAACATCACGTGACCATCGACATACTGACATGGCACTGCACTTTCTGTTCTCGTTGTTACGGTGTAACAACCTGTTATAAACCTGTTTGCACATTATACTCTTTATACATTTGTTAACCACATATTTATAAGTCTACAGTTTACTCACTGCACAGTTTACTTCACTTATTTTATTCCACTTTATTCTTATTTTTTTACTTTTTCTCCTACTTGACTTGATTATTTATAATTCTACAGATATATAGTACTTTTTATTCTATTTCTATTATAATTTCCTCCTTGTGTTTTTAACTGTGAATTTGCACTGTCCATGGAGCGGACCTGTTTACATTTCACTGCCGGTTGTATATTCTGTATATAACTGTGTGTGACAAATAAAACTCTTGAATCTTGAAATGTTTATCATAAACTAGCAATAAGACCCAGAATCTGCCCTACCTAAATTTATGACCAGTAGCCGCTACTGGGACTCAACAAAACATGTTTGATAATACCATCTGGATGCTCAATATTAACTGGGTGAATTCACATTTTAAACAGCTACTGAATAATGTAAGGAAACATAAGTAACGCAATGCCAGCGCAAGTTAATTGCTGCTCTAAACTAATGCGTGCTGCACTGTAACGCACACACATAGCTCGCACAGAATCATTCAGTAGCGCAAAAATGTATTGTCAACACTGTTCTGTGATTTATCAATAAAATGGCTTAGAAACTGAAAAGTTCTAGCATATTTTTCTTAGCATCTAAAGCCCACAGCTTCACTATTGTGACCTCCTTGTTGCCCCGTAACAGCTGTCGTGACGGATAGATGTTGTCTATTTGTCCTTCATCCTCCACTGCATCAGTTCCTCCTAACAATATCACAACTATATGGCCGTTTGAAAGAACTTCTCACACTCAGCTGCCATGACATTTTTGCAACTGTATGCAGCGGTGACAAAGACGAGACAATACAAGATAATTAATAATTAATATGCGCAATCACCATCAACTGGACAGAAGTGGGAATTACAGTTGCAAATTACAATTGCCCTCAGCGTAATCTGTCAAAATGATGGATGGCCTTTAGATTTCTCTGTTACTGCAAAAAAAAAAATCTTCGGAAAATCTTCGTTTAACACAACCTTTGCCGCTGATAGTCATATGACGTGAAATGCCGTGTCACAGGACTATAAAAAGGCACCTGCATTGAAAGTCATCAATTTCTTTGTATTCAGGAAGCACTATATGTGAAGTCGTCTGTCTTATTTATTGTTTGTTTGTCTGAAAAAGTTGGAAAGAAAACAAGATGGCTAGCAACAGTTCAAGATGTTCAATACGACTTTTGCATTGTTTGTTTGGGAGCGATTATCTCTCTATGAGAGTGCTCTGCTTGGCTCTTTTCCCTGAGAATGAAGGCGAAACTTTTGCTTCCCGTGGTTTAGGTCCCGCTGTTTCTGAGACAGCACGGCGGCTCAGATCATGGGGGTCACAAATTGAGTTGGCGGAAGAACTTGAGATGCGCTCTGCCCTTTCTCAGTTCTTACCCACCATCCCAGAAACTTTTGGTTCAGATTCAGAAGCCTGCTTAGTGTTTTTTTCTGATCTGAACGAGTGCCTGGTGTTGGCTATGTCTGGCGAATCCTGTCAGGGATTTAGATTCAAGATTCAAGATTCAAGAGTTTTATTTGTCACATACACAGTTATATACAGAATATACAACCGGCAGTGAAATGTAAACAGGTCCGCTCCATGGACAGTGCAAATTCACAGTTAAAAACACAAGGAAGAAATTATAATAGAAATAGGATATAAAAAGTACTATATATATATATATATATATATATATATGTATAATTATAAATTATAATAATCAGTCAAGAGAAAAAAAAAAAGGTAACAAATAAGGATAAAGTGGAATAAAATAATTGAAGTAGACTTTGCAGTGAGTAAACTGTAGACTTATAAATATGTGGTTAACAAATGTATAAGAGTATAATGTGCAAACAGGTTTATGACAGGTTGTTACACAGTAACAACGAGAACAGAAAGTGCAGTGCAATGTCAGTGTATCGATGTTTATCCTGAAGTGAAGTCACGTGATGTTAAGTGACTGAGTTCAGGAGTCTGATGGCCTGGGGAAGAAGCTCCTCCTGAGTCTCTCAGTTTTGGCCATCAGGCTTCGGAGCGCTTACCAGATGGTAGCAGCGTGAAATGAGGGTTTGCAGGGTGATTAGAGTCCTTGATGATCTTGGTAGCTCTACCTTTGCAGCGTTTGGTGTAGACGTCCTGCAGAGACGGGAGAGCTGACCCTGAGATACGCTCGGATAAGCGCACTACTCTTTGCAGGGCTTTGCGGTCATGACTGGTGCTGTTCCCATACCACGCTGTGATGCACTGAGTTAAAACACTTTCTATCGCCCCTAAATAGAAAGTTTTCAGGATAGCTGGTGAAACCCTGAATTTCCTCAGCTGGCGCAGGTGGTACAGTCTTTGCCTGGCTTTTTTTCACCTGTGTCTGAATGTGAGCAGTCCAGGTCAGGTCCTCGGAGATGTTTACTCCCAGGTACTTGAAGCTGCTCACTCTCTCTACTGGTGACCCGCTGATCATGAGGGGGGAGTATGTCCGTTGCTGTCTCTTCCTGAAGTCCACAATCATTTCTTTGGTCTTGCCAACATTCAGAGAGAGACAGTTGTCCTGGCACCATGATGTTAGATGCTCCACCTCGTCCAAGTATGCCGTCTCGTTGTTGTTGGAAATGAGGCCCAGGACAACAGTATCATCAGCAAATTTGATGATAGAGGTGGAGCTGTGTGTGGACAAACAGTCATGCGTGTAGAGAGAGTAGAGCAGGGGGCTCAGGACACAGCCCTGTGGAGCTCCCACACTCAGGGTGATGGAGGTGGACTGGCCTATTCTCACCACCTGAGGCCTGCCAGTGAGGAAGTCCTCAATCCAGTGGCAGAGAGAAGGATTCAGGCCGAGATCCAGGAGTTTGGAGGTTAGCTTGGTGGGAACTATGGTGTTAAAGGCTGAGCTATAGTCAATAAATAGCAGTCTTACGTAGTTCCCACTTTTGCTGTCGATGTGAGTGAGGGAGGAGTGGAGGACATGAGAGATGGCATCTTCAGTCGATCTATTGGGACGATAGGCAAACTGAAGAGGGTCCAAAGTGTCAGGAATGAAGGCGCAAATGGTGTTTTTAATGAGTCTCTCAAAGACCTTCATGACTATAGACGTGAGAGCCACTGGACGATAGTCATTTAGGCAAGAGGGTTTACTGTTCTTAGGGACAGGGATGATGGTGGATTTTTTTGAAGGAGGTGGGGACCACAGATGTAGCGAGGGACTCATTAAAGATAGATGTAAACAACCCGGTGAGCTGATCAGCACAGGACTGCAGAACACGACCTGAAATACCATCCGCCCGGCAGCTTTCCTAACGCCCACACGCTTGAGTGCTCTCCGAACTTCATCCTCCGAGACAGAGATCACGTGATTGTTGCTGCTCTGAGTAATTTCTCTAACGCGCCACTTGGCGGAGTCGCGTGCCGCGGTTACAGTCAAAGCGAGCATAGAAAGAGTTTAACTCGCTCACGAGCAACGGATCAACGCTTGCCTCTGCAGAGGATTTAGATCCAAAGGAGCAGATGGACCTCAGACCTTGCCACATGCGCCGCGAGTCGTTGAGTTGGAAATGAGACTCCACTCGGTCTTTATAACGGAGTTTTGCGGCTTTAACTGCTCGTCTGAGAGCATAGCAGGACGATCTGTATTCATTCATATTCCTGAATGGAGACCGGCGTTGTAAGCAGCAGTGCGTCTGCGTTCACTGCCGCGCGGATTGAATTGTCCACCCACGGTTTCTGATTTGAGAAGGACGTTATTGTTATTGTTTGCGTGGCTTGCTCTGTAAGCGTGTTGATGAAGCAAAGCGCCCGCGCCTGTGAACTCGCTTACGCCAGCTGAACTCGCTCGAACATGTCCCAATCCACATCGCCCAGAGCTGCCTGTAGCGCGGTTCTGAATGGGGCGACCAACGCTTAACTTCCCGCCTCACCGGGGTTCCTGGAGGAGCTTTTGTTTGTATTCGGGAGTGAGGAAAATGGCGGCATGATCCGATTTGCCAAACGCTGGAAGTGACCGCTTTTTATAGGCGTTCTTAAACGGAGAGTAGCAGTGATCCAGTGTGTTTGCTCCTCGTGTGGGGCAGGAGACGCGTGCTGATGAAAGTTTGGCAGGACTTTCTTTAGGTTTGCTTTGTTAAAATCGCCCGCGACAATGAATGGCGCGTCGGGATGTTGGTTTATGACGCCGCTGGCAACATCATGAAGGCCAGATAAAGCCAGCGCTGTGTCTGCCTGCGGTGGGATGTAAACGGCGGTTGCGACAACAGCAGAGAACTCCCTCGGCAGATAGAATGGACGGCAGATGATTGTTAAATGTTCCAGATGAGGCGAGCAGGACCGCGAGAGAATGGTGATGTTCCTGGGATCGCACCATTTCTTGTTGATCATGAAGCATACTCCACCGCCTTTGGATTTACCGGCCTCGGCTGTTCTGTCCATCCGAAAAACAGAGAAGTTCTCCGACGGCGTCACAGCTGTGTCCGGGACCGCGGGCGTGAGCCATGTTTCGGACAAACAGTAGATGTTACAGTCTCTCATGTCCCGTTGAAAACTTATCCTGGCTCTAAGATCGTCCATCTTATTATCCAAGGATTGAACATTTGCTAGAAGAATGCTCGGGAGAGGAGGTCTGAATGCCCTTTTCCTCAGTCTGTTACGGATACCAGCACGTTTCCCACGGTGTTTCTTTGTTCTACGCCGCTGGCTCTGGCCATTGTTCAACTCGGCGTTGCGAAGAATCTCAGATGGCCACAGAGGATCGGCGAAAGTGTCCTGAAACAGTCCAGTGTAGAGGTAACCAATGTCCAAAAGAGTTTTGCTGTCGTAGTAGATCAATGCAGATGATAAGTTTGTAAAAACTGAGAGTAAAAGAAAGTAAAATAGTAAATAAAAGCACAGTCTTCGCAGAGCGACCTGAACGGCGACCAAACACAGCGGCGCCATTTTGAAAAGCCATCCCTCTCCTCTATCTGTTTTTGTGCCAGCCCAGATTACGCTTCAAAGATTCCTGAGAATTAAGGTCAAACTGCCGGGTGGGAAGGATGCCATGTATTTTTTCCTAACATTGAAGCCAAATCCATGCAAGAACTTGAATAATTACTTTCAGGAGGCATGGAAGTCCCGAAGACTAGGCAGTTAGGGCACACAAAAGGCAACTTGTGGAAAAGAGGAAGGCTACGGTTAAGAATAGGCAGTTAGGTGTCACCTTAGGCACTTCATGGACACACAATGATGAAGAACAAGCTGTTAGGGGACACCACAGGCAACACATGGACAAGGAGGTCAAGGGACATTGTAGAGGCTTTGTGGACCTTCTGTAAGCTTTTACTTTTATTGGGGCTCATACCCCACCTTACAGGGTGTAAGGGTAAAGTGTCCATTTCACTATTCACTTAAGAGCGAAACAAGTATCCATTTGGTGCTTGTGATCCCTCACAACACCTGAGTCCAATGGCAACTTATTTGAATGGGAAAATATTCCACAAACAACCCAACCTCCTTTATGCCACCATGCTCAGTTCTTCGAGGGCTGGTCACCCCAAGAGCAGTTGGCCCACACCAAGTTTCATTGGCGCAGCGGTTTCTAGCAGGTCAGTTACCCAGTATCTGCCTAAAAAAAAAAGAGCGGAATTGGGATGCCAGTTCAAGGAGGATATTGGAGAAATATATTTGGCCATTCTCTGCTGGCACACCGCTTCAGGGCACTAAACGCATTTCTCCTCTTACACCAAAGGTTCCCATGGTAGACATTGTAAACAGGCTGTATGGTCACAGTTATGAATATGGGACTACTGATATAAACTTCTTGTATTCTATATGCATAATAAACAGAATAACTGCAACAAAAAGAAAAGGTGATATGGGTGGTAGATAAGGTTAGAAAGCATGAACCATGCAATGTCAAAATGCCAAACTGTCAGTCAAGTCCGAAGCAAGACGCAACCCATAGCAACATGTTATGGCAACAACTATGTCTCAGAGAGTCTGATGGCAGATAATTAAAAAACGTAAATAAATGACTTACGAGTGATTTGTTACAAAAGTTTGCATAATATATGATAAACAAGGAACCTCAAAACGTGCGTGTGTGACGTGCTAGAACAAACCTCATTGGTTCTCACATCTGAGCTTCTTTTGCTTTTAATGGTGGTTAGCAAAACCACTTAAAGCTGCATACCGCCACCTACTGCACGACACCTGGGTGACCGTACTCTCCGCCGACTGACCTAATGTGTAAACATTATGGGAAGCGCAGGATTTAAACTTTGTCAGCTGGAGACACAAGTTTGGTTTGAAACGTCCCAAGCACAATGTTCTCTCACCATTCCTGATTTCTAACACACACTCACAGCGTTTGGCTGGTCTTGTGGCTGTCAGAGCAGAAACTAAAGCTGATGCTCTGTGTGTTTTTCCTTCGTCTACTTTCACATTCATATGTAAATTGCACAAGCTTATTTTGTATATTAGATCGAAAGATCTGAAAAAAATAGGGCCGTTAAGTGATTAAAATTTTCTAATTAATTACACAATGTGGCGATTAATAAATCACATGAAATTTTTTTGAGATATTACTCCCAAAAGATCATTTTAAGTCATTATTGTGTAAGCTTTTTGGGTGAACTATACCTTTAATGTTTATTAATATGGAAATATCAAATTATACTCTAAATAAGAAACTGTTAGTAGGTGGCAGTAAATGTCTACAATTAGACATTTACTGCCACCTACTGGCAGTTTCTCAATAGTCTCTCAAAATGAGTCAATAGTCATTCATTAATTTGATTCATTCATTCAGGAGTGAAGTAAATGGTTCTCTTTATGGTCCATTGAATCATTAGTTCACCCGATTCATTCAAAACATGGATTCAGAAATGAACGCCACTGTACTGCTCGGAGTCGGAGAAGAACTGTTCTGCTTTGTCTTTCCGCTGGCAAAACTGACAATATTTGTTTCTACAACAACACAATATTGACTTATTTAATTAAACTGTAGTATAAGTTTATATATCAGTATCACATTTGCACTCATGCTGTTCTGGACAGAAAAACACAACTTGTGTGATATTGCTTATACTGTATATCATGATGTAAATGTGAGGGCGTTTAGTTCGAAACGGGGCACGTTAGACATGAAACATTGGTAATGTGAAAGCTGTCATGTGGACCCGGGTGAGCCGAGCTCAGGGGTACTGAACCCAAGACCGAAGGAGTTCAGTTCAAGAAAAGTAACCTGCGCATGCATTTTATCAGATGACAATGCATTTAGTTCAATAAAACACATGTAAGGGATGATAGTGTTGGTGATTTATCTTGGATACGAGCGAGAGGGAACCTGCAGTGTATTCGCACATAGCTCCGGCAGGAACAATCGCGCTCTGACGCGGACCACAACAAACAGTGTAAAAATGGGCACTAAGACTGAAACTCAAACGGGGGCATTTTTGCCTCGTATCTTGAATTTTATGGCCATACTAACTCGTTCTACAGGCTTCATCACACACTGAGTTGTTGCCCTGCATCATATTCTTCATCAATCAACTGTTTGAATTGTAAGATGACCTAAGTAGGTCTGGGGCGGGGCAAGTGCGTTAAATGCATTAATAATTTTTAATCAAACAACAGGACAGAAGTGGTTAAAAATGGACAAAAGAGATGGATTAAAACACCGGGAGTAAACGGGAATGTGTCTCCCTCGCCTACTTGTGATCCGACCGACCAAAACTTAATGCCAGGTGTGAAAAGGGCCTATGAGGGATTAGGAGTGGTAGGGTCAAAAATAAGAGGTCTCAGGACAAGTTGATAGGAAGAACCTGAGACAGGGAAGATTAAAGTGCAGGCCGGAGGCACCATGTTAAGGCTAAAGAAACATTCAGATAGAAGTTTAGACTGACTATTATTATTGGTTATTTAGTTATGTAAAATGCAAAAAAAATTATAAATGTAATCCATATTCGGCCACTTTCATTAGGTAGTTAAAACTAAATCAAACTTAAATTGTTTATACTTTTGTTGTTGAAGTGATTATATAAAAAAAACATGTAGTGGGCTCATTTGGACAACAACTGCTACATTTACCCACAGTAAATGCCACTTTATTGGAAGTATGCTCACTCCACTGTGTCTAAGATGTTACGGTGTGCTTAATAGGATCACTTCCCCTATATGCAAGCCATCTTATATCATGACCAGCTAGAATAGTAAACCTGGATATTTTTGCTTGGTCCTTTTTTTGTCCATTCCTTTAAAAGGTACACTCAGTAAGTTTTTGCTTGCAATTATCAGTGATGTTGCCTGCATACTCATTAAGTTTCGCTGAGTGAACGTGTCAGCACGCATGCTAAAATTCAAGCTGTATTTGCGGTTGTATTGTTTGGCTTGCTTCTTTTGTCTATGTGCATTAATGTGTGTGCTTTGTAAGAACCGTACAGCAGCGATTGAAAGCACTATATAGTAAACATAGTACTAGTGTAGTACAGGTGCGTCCCGGTCCACGCAGAATACGACAGCCTCCTCATCTCATGCACATCATATTAGTGATATTTCTCAAATGCTCCTCACTTCTTTATGTGGAAGCTTTTTTAATTAGCACAAAATTACTGATTGCACCTTTAACTTAAAGGTTAAAACATCTGCATGTTCATTAAAGAATGTTACAGAAGACAGATACATACTGTGTGCATTCAGCTGTTTTCCTTTGCTCTGATAGTCCATAATGCACTGTATCAGATGATGGTTTTCATCCAGCATCTACTCAAGGACAAAAAGTAAAGAAGAAGGTCCATGATGTTTTTCAGTATTACTTAGATTTTATTTCTAGAGATTACCTGGATGATGCTACTATAACTGATTGTAAATGAACCTGACATTAAAGGGTTCACCCACAAATGAAACTGACCCCATGATTTACTCCCCGAATACAATCAGAGTTATATTACAAAATACCTGGCTAATCCAAGCTTTATAATGGCAGCCCAAAAAAAGTGCATCCATCCATCATAAATATACTCCACACGGCTCCAGCGGGTTAATAAAGGCCGTTGATCAGAAAGGAGGAAGCCACATGCACCTTGAGGGAGATAAATCATGGGCTCATGTTCATTTTTGAGTGAATTAACCCTTTAACTGGTTCACTCTGATAATAAGCAGCTTTGAGTTTCTTTCTTAAAATCTTACAAAACAACTGGCCAATTTAAACTTCAATGCTTTATAATGTGGTATTTTTTTGTATCAAAGTAGTATTTAACGCTAATCAATAAATCCTGTGAGCTAGGTTTATAACCATCACCGGAGCATGAACAGGTGCCAGTGCCGTGTGTCCTCCGCCGGGAGGGACCGGGCGCCACCGCCTACCTTCTGGATGGCTTGCTGGGTGACCTCTGCTTTCCCCCTCGGGCGGGCTGAGGAAAAGGCAACAGACATGCTTTCAGTGAAATATGATGATGAACGCTTTGTCCGTGCGTGTTTTGCCGCGTCGAGGCGCGTATTAACGTTACACCCCGGGTGATTATTTCTGTTAGAACACAGGGGCGTCTCATCGCCACACATGAGCGTTCTGCGGGAAATGAAGAGTTAAGGAAAGTGGCCTTTGCACCGCAGAACAGCGCGTGCGATTTTACTGCAGACAGGTAGAGATGAACGCGTCGCGCCCAGCCATTAATGCATTGATTATGCAGGAGCAGCCCGACCTCCTCCCGTCTCTCATGGTATAATCTATTCAACTCTATTGGGCTGATTCACGAACACAATGCGCCATGTTCCCACGCAAACGACGGACAGAGCCAGACATCTCTCCATCCAGTGGTGTCCAGGACTTGCTAACTGCCCAACAGTGCACAGTCAAATAGTACAATAATAATGTTTCAGAGCACAAGACAAACACTGAACAGTAATTCAGCACAGCTTGTTTTGTTTTTATGCGCACAAGAGTGAAAATATCCTACCTTCTGTCCTGCCCTTACGAAAATGAACCATGGTTTTACTACAAATGAAACCAAAAAGCCATGGTTATTGTAGTTAAACCACAAATTAACCATGGTTTTGCTACTCTAACCATAATATATATATATATATATATATATATATATATATATATATATATATATATATATATATATATATATCATAACCATGGTATTTGTGGTAAAACTGTGGTTATATAAATGGTAATCAATTAGCCAAAAACATGGTTATTTTTCATAAGGGTGACTCTCACCGACTGTCTTGATGTAACTCATACAAATGCAGTTTGTTGGTGTAAAGTTGATTTAGTTAAATTAAATAAGGTTTTTCACTTAAAATCAGATGATTAGATTTTATTTTGCTCTACAAAACATATACACAAGAAAAAAAAAATGTTACCATAAAAATGTGCTTAAAGGCACAATATGTAAGATTTTTGGATTCAAATATCCAAAACCCACTAGAACAGTGTTATATATGGTGTTGACGTGTGTGCTTACACTATCCCAGGTGTTTGCAAGAATGATTTATTCAAGTTATGATTTATATTAAGGATATTTTTAAATGTGCTGAAGTGAAACTAGATATTGCTGGATTAGAATGTTTGGCGTTAAATGTCATAATGTTGTGGTTTTGTATAATCCACCTCGCATGATTCCTCTTTTATTATAAACTAGAGGAAGTGTTGAAGTTTTTAAATCGTCATACTGAAACAATTTTATTTGGAGATTTTAACATATATTGGGCTGATAAACGTAGTAAGCAAAAATCAATTACAGCCAAACATAAATTTAACCAGTTAATAAAAGGTCCAACAAGGAGAACAAAAACAACTCTTATTGATCTTGCATTTACAAATAAACCTGAACGGGTAATACAAATATACACGATGTCCGATCATAACATGATCCTGGTTGTTAGAAAATTGACAAAGAAACGTTCTTTTGTTGTTTTTTTAAGAGAAATTTTCACAAATTTTTAAACCAGGAGTAGTCGGCATCCCCAAGAGTAAAATTACAAAATTTGAAAATGATATATAAAGCAAAAATGTAACTGGAATGATGCATTACAAATTAGTGACCTGGACAAAAATTGAACTGAAATTGTGATGAGAACCATTGAAAAATGATTCAAAAGTATACACAACCGTTAAAATGTAGACAAAATAGTGCATCCTTACTATGGCTAAATTCAGATATCCATCAACTAATGAAAAACAGAGATTTTGCTCTGAAAAAGTCATTGCTTACAAAAACACAGACAGATATTATAAGCTTTAAATCTTTAAGAAATGAAGTAGAAAGGCGAAAACTGCCTATTTTGAGCAACTTCTTGCAGAATCAGGGAGAAACAGCTCATCTCTTTGGAAGTGCACACGAACAAACTTTCTAAACGAGAAGGGATGAATAGAAAACCATTGTTGGAGCTGAATATAAATGGAAGACTTAGCACTGATAGCACCGGAATTGCTAATGAAATGAATAGATATTTTACAACAGTCACATCTTTGGGATGTGGTGGAACGGGAGCTTCGTGCCCTGGATGTGCATCCCACAAATCTCCATCAACTGCAAGATGTTATCCTATCAATATGGGCCAACATTTCTAAAGAATGCTTTCAGCACCTTGTTGAATCAATGCCACGTAGAATTAAGGCAGTTCTGAATGCGAAAGGGGGTCAAACACAGTATTAGTATGTGTTCCTAATAATCCTTTAGGTGAGTGTGTATATATTGTTAAAAAAGCCTAACCAGGGACTGGGGCTGCAAATTAGCCTTTGGCTAGAAGCCTGTATGTGGCGCATCGGCTGCTTGAAATTGTAGCAATGTTTTTTTCTGCATTGTCCCTGTCAAATAAACTAATAAATAAATGTTTAAATCCAGAGAAATAAGCAATTTTAACCAGGACACGGACAGTGCGTCACCTATCAATGACATCATACCTGCGTTACCCTGGGTTACTTTTATTCTGTAGACACCATGGAAACGCCACTTTAATATCTGATGAGGAACTGTTTGGATCATTCATGGACAGAAAACGAATCATTGTTCAGTAAAACAGCATTTTCTCCGTCATACAATATGTTTTAAAATGAATTGCAACACAAGCCATCCAGCATTTATTAATATGATATTCTAATATGGGTCTAGCTCACTGCAGTGTGAACAAGTGTCTCAAAGCACTGAGTAACGTTATAACATGTTCAACACACTCAAATGTGTGTAATACGATAACACAGCGCTGCGCTATCACACATACACACGAGCGGAAGAAGCGGAAGCGCTCGTCTGCGGGATAATAAAGGCTCCGCTGCTCTCGAGCCGTGTGCCGCTGGAGCGATCGTTCATCTCCACAGCACTCGGCCCTGCTCTGCCTCATACTACACAATATACCGAACATGATTTCTGCCCGAGTCCCGTCTGATTGTTTTCCACCGGCTGTAGCGGGGAAGACTAGCCTGACGTTGTCGCACTCAATTCTAGTCAGAATATGAGTCTGATACGGCTCCATTGGGCTGTGATTATGGGGTGTTTCAACCAAACCAGGGAAGAAAATGCCTCTGCACTCAATTGGACAGACCTATGCTGCGTCCCAACTCGCCTACTAATACTACGAGCTAAAAGTATGAACTCTTTTTGTGAAGAAAGTGCTTTTGAGTGTGTATCAGAAGAGTATGCAAGCTTTGGGACGTACTGCTTCATCTATAACAGGCTCTGTCGCTTAGTTACGTGCATCCCGTCACGTTTAAACTGCCCTGTCAATCATCGTCACAGTTCAAATCCGCCACATTCAGTTTCATTTCCTACCGTATCAGAGAAATGTAGTCGCACGTTGATCTGCCACTTGTGGGTCTTTAATGCAGAGACTCTCCTCATGTGTTTGCAGTTGAAATATAATGATGCATTTAAAGGTTAATGGCCAAACGTATCATTACAAAAGTGCCCAAATATAATGTGGCTAACAGTGAATAAATCTCTTTGCATCAGGTTAAATACTGATAATTGATCACTCAAGCCCCTTTATCTAAACCTCTCCGCTTAACCGCCGGACTCGCACATCCGCCATGTTTGGAGTTTTTAACGCTAATCGCATCCTCGTCCAACTCGCAATGGGTTGTGGGTAATATCAGCCGTTAGAGTGTGCGTCGAGCCACACTTCAGATTCTGACCGGAAATAGTAGACCATCCGGGCGTCTTTGGAATACTCTTTTCAACATACCACGATTTGGGACACACTGCTACAACCAAATTAGAGCAATGGAGTAGGTGACGTATATGGAGAGCAATGCATAGTAGTGGGATGTTCGGATCATTTTACATTTGTAGCGCATGCACAGTCAACACAAACTGAATGAATCGCTCTCTGAGACAACTCGTTGTTCCCCTGTCGTATTTAATATTATTTAAAAAAAAAACGAATTGTTCATGAACGACATCACTAATGCATAGTTGTCAGCAGAACTCAACTGCACACATGCTGGAAGATGATAAGTGTACACAAAAGATTTACACACCTTTGCTGGTGTTGTAAAAGAATTTAAAGATACACAGAGTATTTACCAACACGAGCATCACTTTTGAGAGAAACAGTAAAGGCGAATGCATAGACGAACAAGTTCTCCATTTAGGATTAGAACGAATTCAACCCAAGCGCTCTGGAGACGTGGAGGATTACGTTACAGTTGATCATCGTATAAAGCCCGTCCTGATAATCTGATTGGTCCGAACAGCTCCGGTTTGAGCATAGTTGCTCCACAACGGATCAAATCCAGACCGAACTTCCCGAGCTCAAATGTTGTGGGCGGAGCCAAGTTCAGCTGGCATCCAGGCTAGGACTGAAGACAACTCCCATGAATTCACACTCAATCCTGGCATCATCAAGCCACGCCTGGGTTTAGAATAGGCAACCTCTAGTGGCAAAAAAACTACATATTGTACCTTTAATGTGGTAACAAATTAACTGGTGTGATTCAACTGACAGCTGGGGTTTCCAAAACGTCAAATAATCTGAAGCTTTATGGTAGATTGTGCCAGGCCTACATAAACAGGCTATATTTTGTCAGCTATTGATTTGCTAATACAAGTTTCCCAAAACAAAGATGTATATACTTAACCACAAGTGTTAGTCTTGCGCTGCACCACGCATTATGTAATCCCATTGGAAAGGTCACGAGTGATGTAGTACTTCCACATAAAATCACATGTAATCCCTTTGTGGTTAAGGACATACTTTTGGAAAATTAGCTAGATAAGACCCTCATCCTCAGCTGGGACCGTGCAGAGCCTCTGAAGCTGCATTGGATCTGCAAGGACCCGTTGATTGCCTTTCAAGTTCATGTATGGAGAAATCCTGTAATGTTTTCCTCAAAAAAAAAAAAAAAAAAAGATTTTGACTGAAGACAGACAAGAACATCTTGGATGGCATGAGGGTGAAAAGTCAGGAAATGAATTCTGAAGAGAAATAAGTGCCACCTAGTGGACAAATCTCCATTACCCTTAACCAGCTCAGAGGCTAACCCTGCCTGGTTTGAATGCGATCAAGTTAAAAGCATTCGTTAGACACTTAGAAAAGTGAAGCAAAAATGTGATCAGTTGCATTTGAGTAATTGAATCCATCCAGCGTGCCACCATAACTCTTGATCAAGCATACAGACTCAAGACTTTCATTTCCTATGTTTATTAACAAGTACCATCAAGAACAAAATCCCCTTACAATTTACAAAAAAAAAGAAAAGAAATTATAATAATAAATAAGAATGTATTGGGGATCACATACCATAGACTGAAGTTTATCCACTCCATTTAAATGCATATCTTTGTACAACCAAACAACTGGCCATACATACAAATAAAAGTGCCATCCCAATTTAAACGCAACAATCGGAGAGATTCGGGTGCATTCACATGGTAACGCTGCGGGCTCTTCACATGCATGAAACAAAGGAAAAAGGCCATTTTAACGTCAAATGAAAAGTAATCAATGCAGCCATTTTTACAGGAGAAGGTGGTTTGATGAGAAAATTAGTAATTAGCCACTGAAGATTTTGGACACTGGAAAAAGCAAACTCATAGACAAGACCAAGTCACCCGCGTCCCAGAAGACAACACGCATCTGGAGGAAAGAGGAAGGAAGAGCAAGTTTAATACACGGAAGTAGCCATTCACTTAAATCAACATGAAACTGCGAGTGGGATCTGAGTCGTCCATGAAGAACTGAGAGGTTGGTGAAGACCAATGAAACATCCTCTAATCTTACAGTGCCGCCCATTTGGAGCAGACGTCACCGTTACATCACTTGCAGCTGCGCATGCATAGCAGAAAGACAGCCGTAAGGAGGAAAGTGGGCAAAAGCCACAGAATGAGAGGCGTTGTGCCTTTGTGTCAGAATCAGAAAGCAAAAAAAATAGTCTTTTCTAGAACTCCGTCGTTGAAGACCCTTTGAAGCTAAACGCAGACTGGACTGAAGAAACCAAAGCCAAAATCTCTATGGTTTAATGTGAACGAGTATCATACGCGTTTGATATCATTTGAACTGTCTCGGTGTGACGGGTACAGAGGTCTCATCCCCACAGAAGTAAAGCAAAAGGTTAATAAAGGTTATGAGTTTAGAGATATTGCTTAACGTGTGATGGGTGTGTCTCCAGCCAAATGCTCTCTACCGCCTGCCGTCAACACAGGTCTACGGGACAGTGATTAGCACCAATTCCCACTGTGAACTGTTTCCATCTGAAAGAGCTTTGCATCTTGGTCTGATATTTAAGGAGACGTTTCAGAAGGGTCAGGGCTCGAACCTTTACGTCGGTCAGCCCGTAACGCTGAGGGTCTGCTAGATGTCATGTTATTTTCAGAAGTCAGGTATCCATATTTTATTCTTTACTTCAGAGCATTTGAAGTTATGTGTGGATTATCTTTGAATGGATTATGTAATTGGCACGATACATTTACCCGACTAATAAGAATGTGTTACACGGATTTACTCTGGAATTATTAACCATCTCTAGTAGAGGAACGGGTGTCATGTCAATAAAGGGTTAAACAGAATTAAATGTGTAGTTAAACTATTAAATACAAGTGACCAAATAACCAATTGGCATTCTAAATGAATCTAAATTTGAGGTCATGATAAAATGGAGTCAGATAAAGATAAATGGAAAGGAAGTCCCTTTGCCCAGCTGAAGAGAGCGAACGCGCAGGAGACCTTCATCCACCAATCGTACGCCTCCATTGGAACGATCGGGCGGATTTGCACTTTACATCAAATTCATGCTTTAATGGTCTACATTACAAAGCACACAAATGCAGTTCATAGGGGACATAATGCAGATTTAAATATTTTATGCTGTAACTACTAACATTTTACATAGATGACTTTAACATGGCCTATAACTCAATTCTTGACGGTTGCATTTGCGTTTATATCTCCCAGTTCACACTGAACTCTGGTTTTCCCCTCGCAATTGCGTTTATCCTTCGAAGAATTGCGATACTCCAACTTCACTTATTCTGTGGGAGCCACAGATCGCTACAGCAGAACGGTCAGTTGATACTACATTACTGTGATAATGGTTAATTAACGGATTTAAATTTTTAAAAACTCATTTGTGTAATTTGTATAAAGTTATAATACTAACTTTACCATTACATAATTTCTACTCACATTAATTCGTTTGAAACATTTAAATGGTGGCAGTGAAAAACGACGCAGATTTATTCACACATGCGTTACTGCTGAAGAACATTAATGTGGTGCATACATCCATCTACATGCTCCACTCCAGAGCTCATTTTCCAGCTGACTAACGAGTTTATGGACACTATGGTTTTTCTGAGGTAAAGGTGACGGTACGAGTGTTCAGAAGCGGTTTTACTGGCGTCTTTCTGCAGTTGATCTGGTAAGTTGTACTCTTAACATGCCGTTAGGCGTTTATGTTGTGCTGTAACTAAAGCGGAGAAGATCCGTTCACACGAGCTTTGCGCTGCCGCTTCTCTTGAACCGAGGCGATCACCACGTTAAACAGCACCAAAACGGTCCAATTTCGTAATAATGGACCCAATTTGAAATCTGAGACCGTTTCGTATCAATAGTAATGCAAAAAGATGAACGCGATTTTCGAGATGAGTGGCTCTACAATGTTTCACTCATTCATGAAAAAAAAAAAAAAAAAAAAAAAAAAAAAAAAAAAAAAAGGTGAATGATCGAGTCTTGGGATTTTAAGAATTAATATTGCTTCATAAAAATGAGAACCAATTACTTTTAGCCAGCCCTACAAAACCGGACTGGTCTGTTCAGCCAAGCGAAGCGGTTCAGGTCGAGCTCAGCGAAGCAAGCAGGATGGACTCACGTCAGGTCTCAGAGCCGTCCGCTGCTGACTCTCTGTGGAAGGGGGCGCTGCACAGCCCCTCTGCCCCGGCGCCCTCTGTAATTCCCCCGAAAACCACGGCCTCTTAGATACCGACCCGGCACCCCAAAGGTCTCTACGTTCAGCTTCCTTTCCTCAGCCCATGTGGTACGTCTGTGGGAGAAGACAAAACCTCACTGACGGGAAGCGCTCCTGCTGGACAGGAAGTGCGACGGGTTATACCTCGACTTGAGTTCTGAGGAGATGTTATCAAAGAAACATTTGGCTTTATTGTAGAAGCACTTGGGCCCGAGCGGATCCTCTTTGGCGGCGCTCTCGTTCTCAGGCTTTTCCCGCTCTTTATCACTTTCCTCCGGGGTCTCTTTCGGCTCTGACGGGAAAGTGGAGAAACACAAGAGCACAACACAAAGACACTGATGACGGCAGGCTCACTAACAGGAATAAAGAAAGAGGAATTCTGCAGGGTGGATTTAGAAAGATGAAGGCCAAGTGTTCGTCTTCCACAGTTATCCTGCAAGAGCGAAATACCTTCAACACTGAGCTGCTCCTCGAGCTCTTTCTCCAACTCATCTTTATTAAACTGAGCATTTGCGGTTTCAAAATCAAAGTCCGACTCGAACTGCAGGGTGCTGGGCTTCGAGTTGCCTACAATGATTTGACCTCGGCCGCGGTTCCTGGACCGTCGAGCTCCTGCAACACACCTCACATGTGGACAAGACGGTCTACAAACGGCATCAGAAGCTAAAGACAAGCCTCTTTACCTGGCTTTCTCCTACTGGATGGAGGCTTGTTCTCGTCATTAGCTTGACTCGGCCCCTTAAAGACGCCCTGCTGTGCAGCCGAATCACCTGCAGAAGAAAACATCTTTGTGAAGCTCAAACAGCAGAGGCGGTTCCTAAAGAGCAGGTCAAGTCAGTTATCCATCCCAATATGCCACACTTCACTGGTTTACTTCATGACATCTCCAGAGTTTGTCCAAAGTGTTCAAGTGGACACAGACCACAAGAGTGTCACTGCAAAAGAGTGCAGTAGTATTGGTCTCGTTTCCAAGCTAAATAACTAAACATTCAGAAAACAAGATGCCTTAAGTTGAGAAGACATAACCAATTAACTGGCAGTGGGGTTAGAGAAATCTTAAGCAAAAACTATTTAGACTGGAAACCAGACGAACTGCGGCGTTAAAAGGTGCACTGCAGCATCTGGCAGTGCAATGCCGTGTTGAGCGTCCTTTCATTTTAAACCGCGTCGCGTCACAAGCGTCAGCGGAGCGTGAGCAGCACATGTTTTGTCACTGCCCATCAAGTGAATGAGAGCTCAAATCGGAAACGTGGCGGCCGACCCTCTCAGCGGGTCCACTGGCGGAGCCGAATCAGAGTCAGTGGAGCGGTGCAGAACAGAAGTGCTCGCTCCGTGTCAGTCGGCCGCCGTTACTCATTCACATGGGCAGGGGCAAAACATGAGCGCTGGCGCTTGCAACGTGAAACTGGCATGAACGATACAGCTAGAAAGATCACGTGGGTGTTTGAACGATTGATCGTGCAGCTCTAAACCTGGCTCTGATTTCCATTTTGGCAATAGCATGTCTCCTAATATAACTGGTCACGTGCGTGCGTTACGGTTTTCTATACGCCTCATGTTAACAAATGTGGATGCAAAATGGCTAAACCGAA
>JAGHMJ010000026.1:314721-387221 GCA_018749465.1 Paracanthobrama guichenoti
CCTTCGATTTTAACACAGTGTAGTGCAGGATAGCGATAGGGGCTTGGGATATTTAATGCTTCAATTCGATTTCTGCTAATAATCCCAGATACATGTTCAAACCGTTCAGTGTGTGTAGAGAGAGATGCAGTGTTTGAGGGATGAAGGGAGATCGCGTCGGTCGTTCTCATGGCTGTTGATTGTTCTGATTTCTGAGCAGGTCGGCTTTCCAAACGCAGGCAAGTCGTCTCTGTTGCGAGCGATCTCTAACGCCCGTCCAGCTGTGGCCGCGTACCCCTTCACCACACTCAAGCCTCATGTGGGCATCGTCCAGTACAGAGACCACGAGCAGGTGGCAGGTGAGAGGTGTGTGTGTGTGTGCGCTGTGTGTGCGTGCGTGCGCGTGCGTGTGTGTCTGCGTGTGTGAGTGCGAGTGTGAGCGTGTGTGTGTGAGCGCGTAGGTGAGTGAGTGTGTATGAGTGTGTGTTCACTGATCAGCTCTTAAAGCCCTTCTTCTTCTATTGCAGTGGCTGATATTCCCGGGCTGATTCCTGGTGCTCATCTGAACCGCGGGCTGGGCGTCTCTTTCCTGCGGCACATCGAGCGCTGCCGTGTGTTGCTGTATGTGCTGGACATGTCGTCTGCAGAGCCCTGGGAACAGTTCCAGCAGCTGCGCTTTGAGCTGGACCAGTACAAGCCTCATCTGTCCCACAGACCTCATGCCATTGTGGCTAACAAAATGGACCTGCCCGATGCCAGGAAGAACCTGGAGGCTCTGAGGAGCCGCGTCCGTCAGACGGTCATTCCTGTGTCTGCACTGACAGGAGACAACACCGGAGAGCTGATCCTGCACCTGAGGACGATGTACGACAGCTACCCCCAAGACTCAACTCCTGTCCCACACACACAGTCATAACGGACCCTCTGTGGCCTTGAACAGGATCACGCAGGACGAGACTACTATTGTGATCACTCACGCTTAACATGTGCAGTTACTGTATTTAAAGTCTGCGTTGTCATGAAGACGTGAAGCTGCTAAGCTGGGACGTGTAACTCTATGTGCGCAGGGAAGTCATGTGACTGAGGGGTAATGTCCTTATCGCAGAATAAACCCTGCCGGGTCTCTGTACTTTGCTCTGTATATGGGCTGGTGCAAAGCTGAAGTTTGTAATAAAACGTCTTTTAACCTTTGACCTGCCTCAGTAATGCGGTACTTCCGGTGCTATAGAAAGACATTTGTCCAATTTCTGAATCAACTCAGTCACCGTATCGTGTGGGCATGATCCAAAGAATCTAAAGTAAGTCTAAGTAATCTAAATTTAGAAGCATTTTAAATGATTTGATCTGTTTTTGTCCTGGTGCTGTCCTCGAACTCATCAGATCTCTTCAGCTGACGACACATTGCACATTGTCACGTTTTGTTCGAGTGGTATAGGGAAAAGCCTCCAGTGATGCAGTAATGATGCGTTCATATTTCCGAACTGGAGTCTCTTTTATCGGAGTAAGCCGGCCATGTACCTTCTCTTATTTACGCAAAAATACAGCTCGACTTCTAGAACATGAAGATCAAAGCATGTGCATTTTGCTTTTTTAAATGAACCCCTTCAGACCAGTCCTTGTTTACCTGCTTGATGTTTGTTCTTAGGTGTAGAAATGAATCTCACACACACAAAATGTGCCAGTGTCATTTTCATTGTTTTATATGTCCACTACAGTAGACACCACGACTGAAGCAGCTTCTCACATTTTAACCACACTTATGAAGTAGAGTTTGTGATGCAGTGTTGAAATAATGTTGAAGAGCACATACTGTAAGATGATTTGTTTTGATGCAATAATGCACACAATCATATATTCATCAGTGTGAGATGTGTTAGATGTGTCTTTGGTCAACATGTTTTGTTTCTCCTAGAACAGCATTCCTGTCCAGAAATGTAATGTGTGTGTTGCTGTGTATTCATTTCAAGATTCAAGAGTTTTATTTGTCACATACACAGTTATATACAGAATATACAACCGGCAGTGAAATGTAAACAGGTCCGCTCCATGGACAGTGCAAATTCACAGTTAAAAACACAAGGAAGAAATTATAATAGAAATAGGATATAAAAAGTACTCTCTATATATATATATATATATGTCTATATCTGTAGAATTATAAATAATCAAGTCAAGAGAAAAAAAGGTAACAAATAAGGATAAAGTGGAATAAAATAATTGAAGTAGACTTTGCAGTGAGTAAACTGTAGACTTATAAATATGTGGTTAACAAATGTATAAAGAGTATAATGTGCAAACAGGTTTATAACAGGTTGTTACACAGCAACAACGAGAACAGAAAGTGCAGTGCAATGTCAGTGTATCGATGTTTATCCTGAAGTGAAGTCACGTGATGTTAAGTGACTGAGTTCAGAGTCTGATGGCCTGGGGAAGAAGCCCTCCTGAGTCTCTCAGTTTTGGCCATCAGGTTTCGGAAGCGCTACCAGATGGTAGCAGCGTGAAATGAGGGTTTGCAGGGTGATTAGAGTCCTTGATGATCTTGGTAGCTCTACCTTTGCAGCGCTTTGGTGTAGACGTCCTGCAGAGACGGAGAGCTGACCCTGAGATACGCCGGATAAGCGCACTACTCTTGCAGGGCTTTGCGGTCATGACTGGTGCTGTTCCCATACCATGCTGTGATGAGTTAATATACTTTCTATCGCCCTAAATAGAACGCTTTTCAGGATAGCTGGTGAAACCCTGAATTTCCTCAGCTGGCGCAGGTGGTACAGTCTTTGCCTGGCTTTTTTTTCACCTGTGTCTGAATGTGAGCAGTCCAGGTCAGGTCCTCGGAGATGTTTACTCCCAGGTACTTGAAGCTGCTCACTCTCTCTACTGGTGACCCGCTGATCATGAGGGGGAGTATGTCCGTTGCTGTCTCTTCCTGAAGTCCACAATCATTTCTTTGGTCTTGCCAACTTTGGTCTTTGGTCTTTCCAGCTCCAGGCTCCTGCTTGGAGCACATGTCCCGAAGCATTCGGCATCTGCATTCGTATGAGAATTCCCAGGATGTTTTACTATAAACAGGTACATCAGCAAAGTTTTCTGATAGAGGTTTTTCCTTTTTTTGAGACATCAACAATGAGACATGATCAGATAAATTTGACCCAACAAGTAAGACTCAAAATTTTCACAGCCCATTGACAAGACATTCTTATTCAGGGTGTGGTAGTGTTCTTGGATTGAGCCTAACTTCACCACCTGAGGCATGACCAGTGAGGAAGTCCTCAATCCAGTGGCAGAGAGAAGGATTCAGGCCCTATCCAGGAGTTTGAGGTTTGCTTTGGTGGGAACTATGGTGTTAAAGGCTGAGCTATAGTCAATAAATAGCAGTTTCACGTAGTTCCCACTTTTGCTGTCGATGTGAGTGAGGAGGAGTGGAGGACATGAGAGATGGCATCTTCAGTCGATCTATTGGGACGATAGGCAAACTGGAAGAGGGTCCAAAAGTGTCCAGGAAATGAAGGCGCAAATGGTGTTTTTAATGAGTCTCTCAAAGACCTTCATGACTATAGACGTGAGAGCCACTGGACGATAGTCATTTAGGCAAGAAGGGTTTACTGTTCTTAGGGACAGGATGATGGTGGATTTTTTGAAGGAGGTGGGGACCACAGATGTAGCGAGGACTCATTAAAGATAGATGTAAACAACCCGGTGAGCTGATCAGCACAGGACCGCAGAACACGACCTGAAATACCATCCGGCCCAGCAGCTTTCCTGACGTCCACACGCTTGAGTGCTCTCCGAACTTCATCCTCCGAGACAGAGATCACGTGATTGTTGCTGCTCTGAGTAATTTCCTCTAACGCCGCCACTTGGCGGAGTCGCGTTGCCGTGGTTACAGTCAAAGCGAGCATAGAAAGAGTTTAACTCGTTCACGAGCAACGGATCAGCTCTCACCTCTGCAGAGGATTTAGATCCAAAGGAGCAGATGGACCTCGAACCTTGCCACACGCGCCGCGTAGTCGTTGAGTTGGAAATGAGACTCCACTCGGTCTTTATATCGAGCTTTGCGCTTAACTGCTCGTCTGAGAGCATAGCAGGACGATCTGTATTCATTCATATTCCCTGAATGGAGACCGGCGTTATGAAGCGCAGCGTGTGCGTTCACTGCCGCGCTGGATTGAATTGTCCACCCACGGTTTCTGATTTGAGAAGGACGTTATTGTTATTGTTTGGCGTGGCTTGCTCTGTAAGCGTGTTGATGAAGCAAAGCGCCACTTCTGTGAACTCGCTTACGTCAGCTGAACTCGCTCGGAACATGTCCCAATCCACATCATCCAGAGCTGCCTGTAGCGCGGTCTCTGAGTGGGGTGACCAGCGCTTAACTTCGCCTCACCGGGGTTCCTGGAGGAGCTTTTGTTTGTATTCGGGAGTGAGGAAAATGGCGGCATGATCCGATTTGCCAAACGCTGGAAGTGACCCGCGCTTTATAGGCGTTCTTAAGCGGGTGTAGCAATGATCCAGTGTGTTTGCTCCTCGTGGTGGGGCAGGAGACGCGTGCTGGTGAAAGTTTGGCAGGACTTTCTTTAGGTTTGCTTTTTAAAATCGCCATGCGACAATGAATGCCGTCCGGGATGTTGGTTTATGACGCCGCTGGCAACATCATGAAGGCCAGATAAAGCCAGCGCTGTGTCTGCCTGCGGGTGGGATGTAAACGGCCGTCGCGACAACCGCAGAAAACTCCTAGGCAGATAGAATGGGCGACAGATGATTGTTAAATGTTCCAGATGAGGTGAGCAGGACCGCGAGAGAATGGTGATGTTCCTGGGATCGCACCATTTCTTGTTGATCATCAACACACTCCACCGCCTTTGGATTTACCGCCTCGGCTGTTCTGTCCATCCGAAAACAGAGAAGTTCTCAGGCGGCGTCCACAGCTGTGTCCGGGACCGCGGGCGTGAGCCATGTTTCAGACAAACAATAGATATTACAGTCTCTCATGTCCCGTTGAAAACTTATCCTGGCTCTAAGATCGTCCATCTTATTATCCAAGGACTGAACAATTGCTAGAAGAATGCTCGGGAGAGGAGGTCTGAATGCCCTTTTCTCAGTCGGTTCTACGGATACCAGCACGTTTCCCACGGTGTTTCTTTGTTCTACGCCGCTGGCTCTGTCCATTGTTCAACTCGGCGTTGCGAAGAATCTCAGATGGCCACAGAGGATCGGCGAAAGTGTCCTGAAACGGTCCAGTGTAGAGGTAACCAATGTCCAAAAGAGTTTTGCTGTCGTAGTAGATCAATGCAGATGATAAGTTTGTAAAAACTGAGAGTAAAAGAAAGTAAAATAGTAAATAAAAGCACAGTCTTCGCGGAGCGACCTGAACGGCGACCAAACACAGCGGCGCCATTTTATAATGCAATCTATTTTATAATCCATTTTATAATGCAATCATTAATCTACATGCAGTGTGGCTGCACATTTATTGCCATCGTATGGTCAGTTTGAAGACCTACAGCGACCAGCAGGGCCACACGGAACCTGCTGACTTTGTGTGATTTCTGTGCTGAATTTTTGGAAAAATCTTCGGAATTATGCGGAATGGTTTTAAAAAAATACAACAACTTGTTTTTTAAACAAAGCTAGATCTCTATTATAGTACATCCACTAAAAGAGCAGGACAATATTGCTTCATCAGCTGTATTGTACACAAATCATTACATAAACAACATTCATACATCATTCAACAACAGATCAAAATAAATAAATACCTACCTGAATAACTACTCAATGAAGGGCACTACAAACTGGAAATCTGGCATTTTCTGCGGGCGCAGATTCCGTGTGTGCCTAGCAATCAGGCATAACATTATGACCTAATATTGTGTTGGTCCCCCTTTTGCTGCCAAAACAGCAAACAGTCCTGACCCGTCGAGGCATGGACTCCTCTAGACCCCTGAAGGTGTGCTGTGGCATTCCTGAAGGAAGTCCAGGCGCTGGTCCACCATCTGATCTGGATACAGCCCGGATCCGGCTGACTGCAGTAAACCTCGGGATAAACAGAGAGACTAACATTAGCGTAGATGCTATTCTTCTTATGATGTAACGAGTACCTTTCTATCAGAACCAGCATTAACTTCTTGAGCAGTTTGAGCTCCAGTAGCTCGTCTGTTTGATCGGACCACACGGGCCAGCCGCTCCCCCACGCATCAATGAGCCTTGGCCGCCCATGACCCTGTGGCCGGTTCTCCACTGTTCCTTCCTTGGAGCACTTTTGATAGATCCTGACCACTGCAGACCGGGAACACCCCACAAGAGCTGCAGTTCTGGAGATGCTCTGACCCAGTCGTCTAGCCATCACAATCTGGCCCTTGTCAAACTCGCTCAAATCCTTACGCTTGCCCATTTTTCCTGCTTCTAACACATCAACTCTGAGGACAAAAATGTTCACTTGCAGCCTAATATATCCCACCCACTAACAGGAACCGTGATGAAGAGATCATCAGTGTTATTCACTTTACATTTACATTTATGCATTTGGCAGACGCTTTTATCCAAAGCGACTTACATTGCATTCAAGGTACACATTTTTACATTTTGTCAGTTCTTGCTTTCCCTGGGAATCGAACCCATGACCTTGGCATTGCTAGCGCCACGCTCTTATTGTTTGAGCTACAGGAAATTCACTTCCCCTGTCATAATGTTATGCCTGATCGGTGCACATAAAATCATTAACATCATTAGAATTTGTAGCTCTGTATTTTAACTTACTAACTAAGGGATGAAATTTACATTTATTCATTTTGCAGACGCTTTTATCCAAAGTGACTAACAACTGAGGAATACAGGAAGCTGTATGTGGTGATGGTTGGAAGTGGAGCTGTGGGTGATGAGGTTCCTGATATCCTTTGTGTTGGACATTCAACTTTAAAACAATCCTGTGTTCTACAGCTCTGAAAGATCTTCAAATTAACTTTGAATATTATCACTTAATACTATTAAGATTATAAATAGATGCAAGTTGATGAGGCTCCTCCTCCTCCTGTCTAGTTGGTTAGCCATGCCTGTCTTGTGTGATGCCTGAAGCTCAATCAGTTTGTGTGATGCCTGAAGCTCAAAAAGTCCTCATGAAATCAAAATTGACCATATTTACTTTGTTAGCACACATTACAGGTCTTGGGGTGAACAATTAATCCGTGCAAGTTGCCGGTCTGGAAACGGCGTTCCTTCTCAGATGATGTCAGTTTGACGGCTTGGGTTTGAATATCCGTAACCCCTCCCCTCCAGCCGTTCGTCTGCTATGAGCGAGAGATGGAGAGGAGGAGCGCTGGAGTCTAACTCTGCTCTCTGTTCAACATTCCCTTTCACTCGGAAATACGTCACAGCACTGAAGAAAACACTGATCATATCTTCATTGGGATTGGTTGATCAGGGACCAATCAGTGACCAGGCTGTACTATTATAAAAACAAAAACAAAATACATGTGATGTCTCTATTCCAATGGCCACAGGGAAGGGGTTTATGGAGCCACTGTAAACTTTAAGTAAGGGATAATGTACATTCACTGTTATCGCAGAATAAACCCGACAGAGTGATCAGGACTTGCATCAAAGGGGTTTATTCTGAGCTAACAACCGGCTGGATGTTCATTATCCCTTTTATCACACGGCTACATGCCACATAAGTAGAAAATTAGATGGGAAATATTGACTTGAGTTTAAATGATTTATTAGCTCTTTAAACGCAAGTGCTAGCAAGTGGTGCGTTCAAACTAGATGGACATTTAAGGGATACAGTACAGTCATACCTGTACCACTTACAACAGCTACAGATAAAGCCACAATAAGCTGGCAGGGGAAGCTGGTCAATCATCTTGATAGATGACACAGAAGAAACTCTGACCAATAAGAGGACAGCTTTACTCACATGTGACTTGCATAAACACATTTTGGTAGACTTTGAAAGGTTGCCTTGTGAAAGCGAACCGAACCAAAAAGAATATACAACATTTAACAAATTAAGTCCCTGTTTCAGAACATAGCAAACGATCTACAGGTCTGAAAATGCCCTTAAATGCACTGTAACCTCTCTGTCCTAGAGATACTATGGCAGTAGCTGACACTGTGGGGAAACTCCTTTCTCTGATCTGTCCTGAAGCCCTGTTGAATCTGTTCTCATTTGCATGTGAACCTGGCCTATATAAGTGAACGCAGAACGCCATTTGACTGAGCCTCAATCTAAAGCTTACAGTCAGAATGATCTCCCTGTCCTATCAAATCTTGCAGATGACAAGCTGAAGAAAGGTGTATTTGTGCATCGCCGGCCCACCAACAATTACCATAGAGATGGTGGGAGGTCAGGATAATTGATCTGTGGTAGATAACAGATCCACTTCCACTGTCACAGATACGTCCCAAATGCTATAGGTTATCTGAGGATAAAGCCTCAGTTCCCAGGGTATGAGGAAGGCATCAAGGCATGTCCAACCCAATGCTAGCTTCATCTGGGACCAGGGACTTTGGGCTGGTACTCTGTGTGTTTCGACTGCAGGAACTGGGGTCTAAATGAAGTTCCAGGTAAAAATTTCCCCCTCAAAATGGCCCTGCTCGCGAGGTAGAACTTTTTCAAAGTTCAGGAACTTTCGAGGGTGTGCTGAACATGCTGATTGGTTGAGCTCACCCAGCATTTAAGTCAGTTGCGGTGCGTGCAGTAAGAGTCGTTTGCTATTCAAATCAACAATGAAATTTAGAAAAATACGACCGATGGACAGACGACGAGGTTCAGGCTTTATTACGTTTATATGCAGAGAATGAAATCCAGTGGGCTCTGGAAAGTCATGTGCAGTCCTACGTCACTGGACTAATCTTCACGATACTTTAGACCACGCTGGAAACCCAGACAGCAGCAGGTCTGGGAAAAAAGTTCCTGGAACAAATTGTGCACACCTGTGTTGGAGGAGCTATCCCTGGTCCTGATGATCTTTACTGGGTAGCCCAGAGCTCTTGGCCTCCTCTGATGGTGCTCTCCATGGTGCTGAAGGTGACTGTGCATACACATACCCTGCTTTCAAGAGATTCAAGAGAGTCAAGAGAGTTTTATTTGTCACATACACAGTTATATACAGAATATACAACCAGTAGTGAAATGTAAAAAATAAAAATAAATACAATAAAATAAATAAAAGTGGAATAAAATAAGTGAAATAAACTGTGTAGTGAGTAAACTGTAGACTTATAAATATGTGGTTAACAAATGTATAAGAGTATAATGTGCAAACAGGTTTATGACAGGTTGTTACACAGTAACAACGAGAACAGAAAGTGCAGTGCAATGTCAGTGTATCGATGTTTATCCTGAAGTGAAGTCACGTGATGTTAAGTGACTGAGTTCAGGAAGTCTGATGGCCTGGGGAAGAAGCTCCTCCTGGTTCCCATACCATGCTGTGATGAGTTAATACACTTTCTATCGCCCCTAAATAGAAAGTTTTCAGGATAGCTGGTGAAACCTTGAATTTCCTCAGCTGGCGCAGGTGGTACAGTCTTTGCCTGGCTTTTTTCACCTGTGTCTGAATGTGAGCAGTCCAGGTCAGGTCCTCGGAGATGTTTACTCCCAGGTACTTGAAGCTGCTCACACTCTCTACTGGTGACCCGCTGATCATGAGGGGGAGTATGTCCGTTGCTGTCTGCCTGAAGTCCACAATCATTTCTTTGGTCTTGCCAGGATGTCTTTCCAGCTCCAGGCTCCTGCTTGGAGCACATGTCCCGAAGCAGTCGGCATCTGCATTCGTATGAGAATTCCCAGGATGTTTTACTATAAACTGGTACATTCGTACATTTTCTCCCTTTTTTTTTTTTTTTTCCCTTTTTTTTTGAGACATCAATTTCAATGAGACATGATCAGATAAATTTGACCCAACAAGTAAGATCAAAATTTTCAATAGCCCATTGACAAGACATTCTTATTCAATTGTGGTAGTGTTCTTCTCATTGAGTTGCAACTTCCGGCTAACATACATGACCAGGTGCTCCATGCCATCTTGCAACTGGGACAGCACCGCTCCAATCCCTACTTCCGAGGCATCTGTTTTTTTGGTTTGTGGCTGGGCCCAGGTGAGTATGTACTCAATCTTCTTAGATTGGGGTTTCACATTTTCTCTCCCAACGGTGAACACTTGCTTGGTTTTGCTGTTAGAGCCACTGCCCGTAATGCCTGTAAGACAGCCTCTAAATGGTAAAGATTTTCCTCCCAACTCCTGCTGTGGGCGACAACGTCATCTAGGTATACATATTGCTGGTGGGGAAGGCAGTCTTTGGTTTGGCTTGAGAGGTTTGAGGCACTTTCCAGTATCCCTTGGTCAGGTCAAGGGTCATGATGAAGCATGTAGAACTGCTCAAACAGCTAATCTATTATTGACATAGGATGTGTCAAACTAGGAAATCTCATTTAGTTTTCTGTAGTCTGCAAAGGCCTCACTTGGGGGTGACAGGTTCATGCCACAGTTTTAGGAGGTTTTTGTGGTAGATTGGCTGGCCTTGCAGCTGGGTTGGCGCACTCTGTAGTTGACTGGGCCTGTCATTCTACAATTTCATAGGGTCCCTGCCACCTGGCCAGAAATTTGCATTCATTGGATGGGATTAAAACCAATACCTTCTCACCAAGTTAAAACTCTCAAATCTGTGCCTCTCTGTTGTATCCCATGGCCTGCTGTTGTTGGGCATATTGCATGTGTTATCATGCCAAAAGCAATGACCTAAACTCTGGGGACTCCTCCAGTAAAGACAACAGAAGGAATTAGAAGTACTAGGGGGTATTTCTTTTTCAACAGGCTATGTAATGGGAGGCGATTTGGGGTTGGAATCACAGGGTACCTCACTACACAAAACATGGCTCACAATACCGATGATATCACAATACAGCAATTCTACGATAATCCATATATTGCTAGACAATCCTATAATGATATATCCCAACATCTGTCAAAATGCTCATGAATGCTCATGAAAAGGTTAAGTGCAAGTTCTCTCTCTTTATTCAAGTCCAAACTGTTAGAAAACAGCACAAAAAGTTTCAGTCTGAAAATTAAACAACATTTTAAGCAAATTAAACATTTTCAGTGATATCAGGGTGATGGCATTGCAAGTGGCGTTGCATGTTCAATTTGTTTTAAAAATTAAAGCAAATTTATTTCATAAAATTGTTGACATACAAGTACTGTCCCCTTTTACTTAACATACACATAAATTGTAAGAATATGACTACTACTGATGAATTAACAGTAGACCTATAAGGAAAGGCTTTAACTAGCAATCCCAAACTAGTTTTTGTTAATACAATTAAGTCGGTATGTCACACACAGAAGAAGACAGACAAGGCAAGTATAACAAGTCTATTACAGAAGTGAAGAGTGAGCAGAGCGGGAATGCAACATAGTCAAAAGTCAAATGGCAATAGATGATTTGTTGGTGACTTAGCTGGCTGGCAACTCTGTGTTCACTGACATCATCTCATCTGACCGCAGGTACTGAATTGGGACAACATGTTTTTCTCAAGCAGTCTAACAGAAGTGTCAACAGCTTTTGCGCAAAATAATTATTTTTAATTTATTATTTAAAAAAAAAAACATCAGAAAAACATTTAGAATTAATTTTTTTGTTGTTGTTAATGTTGTTTCTTCGACTGCACACCTCGACCCACTTATGTTCATGTTTCCCTCATTCATGTGTTGAGTGCCACTTCAAGGAGCCATGAATTTGTGATGCTGGGAGCAGGGAATTCTATTTAGAGTGCCTTATTTTATTCATTAAAATATTGATATTTGGCGCCAGCGTATACAGAGAAGGACGAGATATTGCTGTTATCGATATTTTGTCCCACTGCTAGAGACAATGCATCTGATACTGTTCGCCCCAGCTGATATATGGGAGACAGGTAGGTTTTAAGATGGTTATGATGTACCACTTGCAGTGTCTTTTCAGGAAAACCGTTTGGCTTAATAGCATGCAGTACAGAATAACCAATCGGCAGGCTGAACAGTTTGTGTTACAATGTAGGGTCCTTTCCAGCGTGGGGCCAGTTTACATGGTAAATGAGCAGGATCATTGAGCCAAACCAAGTCTCCCACACTGTACGTGATATATTTGGCCTTTTTGTCATATTGAGCATTTTGCTGTACATGAGCATATTCCTGATTCTCCTGATGGAACTTGAATGCAAACTGCAGTTTTCTGTAGACAGACATAGCATACTCTGCTGTGGACAAGAGCGCCACACAAGGCCAGCCTGCCCACAAAATGCAGATAAACTTACTAATTTATGCTATGTTCCTAGAGGTGGGGCAGCAAATGTAAACAAGCCAAATGTACTACTACAGACAATGACAGTAAATGGGAATGAACTGAAGTGAACAGGAAGTTTGTGGCTCCATCCACAGTCAGGTCCTATTTGGACCTATTATTACCCATCTGCTGCGTTCATGAGGAGGAAAGAATGGTGCCCACTGAAGACCTATACATTGGGGTAGAAGGTCAAACCTACCTGTTAGAAGTAGGGGTAGCAGATAATCTTCCTTATCCCATAGTCCTGGGTCATGATCTATTCGTACTCCTAGAGCTTGTCCGGCTTTCGCAATAGTGCAATGTGTTATTAACCAGAGCCATGGCAAAGCGGCCAGAGGAATCCATACAGACTCTTTCAACACTGCCATTTTATGATACAGACTTAGAGATAGGCACCCCAAAATAAAAAAAAAAACCCTGACGCCAAAAGAAACAAGCAAAGCTTGTCTCCACATGTACAGGTGCCTACCAACATAATTCAGTTACAACAAAAAGATGCCAGTCTTGCTTTATGCTTGGAGAAAACAAATCAGGAGAGGAACTCACTAATGACAAGGGTGTCACAAGCACGCCAGGCTCCACCCACTCCCAAGCACCACGCACAGTCTCCCGAGTACTGATCACGCACACCTGCATCTCATCATTACCTCATCACTGCCTGCACATAAGCCCCACGCACACACTCAGTCACTGTCTGGTCTCGTTAACACTACCCATGTTTGTTGACTTACCGCAAGGACTCTCCCATGCTACTTACCTGCTTCCTCGTCTCCTTGTCCTGTCTCCTCTGTTTCCGTCATCTTGCAGACACTGAGTGTCCTAACCCTGTTACCCTGCCTATCATTCATCAGACTGCACGCTTTATCTGCTTTCATCCCGGACACTCAATAAACTGCCTTTACATCCATCTCCTGTTCTCTGTGTCCCTCTGTTCGTAACAAAGGGTGAGTGTTATTTATTTGAACAGGGCATACTCTACTGTCAGATCGGATCGGTGAAAGAGCTGGTGGTCCCGTAGGATTCTCTGGAAGTTGTCCTTGACATGAGCCATTCAATTCCCTGGGCTGGCCACCTGGGGAAAAAGAGAACCACAGCATGAATCAAAAGACACTTTTACTGACCCGGCCTGGAAGCGAATGTTGCCCAGTACTGTAAAAGCTGCCCTGATTGTCAAAAAGTATCATGTGTCCATCAAGAGTGCCCCTCCAGCCCCTCCTTGTAATCAGTACACCATTTGAAAGGCTGGGCACGGATATTGTTAACCCGGGGGAAAAGAGACTGGGACCAATGGCTCCTATATCTTCTTTTTGCTTTGCAGAGAAGTACCCCAGGCTTTTCCCCGTTTGAACTGTTATATAGTCATGAAGTTCAGGGGCCTGTGACATTGCTTAAAGTAGTTTGGGATTGAGACTTAGGAGGCTTATTGATCAGGTATTATGTAGACTAACCTTTGCTGCAGCTTATTTAGATGACATAGTCATCTATACACACCTGGGAGGAGCATGTTCAACACCTTTAAGACGTTCTCCAGCCTCTCCTCACAGTGAACCCTGCCAAGTCCCTTACAAAAAATAACTGCAGTACACTGAAGTAAAACTGTAGGTTTGCGGTATAATGAAGTATAGATGCAATATTACTGCAGTTCAGTGATGCACTGTCATGCATGTGAAGACTTTGATGCAAAAGTCTGTCTGACATTTTTTTAAATTATTTTTATTTTATTTTATCGGGCTCCTATGTTTATGTTCAGTAATTTCACTTTAATGGCAATAACGTCCTTTTAGTTGCCATTAAAGTGAAATTTCTGAACCTATAGGAGCCTTAATAGGGAGAGTCTTCATAGGCCTTCCACTCGTACTACACTGTAAAGCTATAATGTGCAACATGCAGCCACTTTTTTGCCTATGGGACATTTCAACCACATAGATAAATAGCCCACACATGACCAAATCTTCTTTCTTCGTGCCAGCATGATCGTTGTCCTGACACGAGTCTCGAGCTGATGCCTGAAGCGGTCAGTTAGTGTCTTCTCTGTAGTGTCTACTGCTGCAGGACGGATATAAAATATGTTTTGGTTGATTTCTTCACTTACAACACTATTCATATATGGGAACTATCACAATTAAAATATAAAAACATGAACTGGGCTACTTTAACACTGTTGGCGCTGGCTGTATTTCATGTCCGCAGGTTGAAGCAACCCCAATAATGTGATATTTAGCCCCGGGAATGCAAATTTTAGCAGGGAAACCCCGCCAAAAAAATGCAGATTTACCCTCCAAAACGTGACCCCACCGAAACACAATCGGGCGAGTTTTGTTGTGAAAACCTGGCAACCCTGATTCACAAGCGGGACGGAGGAGGAGCGTTTTCTGGAAGAAAAGTTCATCAGGCAAGTTGGAGCTGCTCCACAAGCATCATTATTTTCATTGTTATCACTGTAAAGCTGCTTTGAAACAATCTGTATTGTTTAAAGCGCTACATTAATAATAGTGACTCGATTTAAAGGGGACCCATTATGCCCATTTTTACAGACTTAAGATGTAATTTAAGTCTCAGGAATGTGTCTGTGAAGTTTCAGGTTAAAATATAAAAAAAGGTATTTATTTATTTATTTTACTGGTCATAGCTTGATTTTAAGTGTTAAGCGTAGTGTTTTATGTTTTTCTCTGTCTGTTCTGCAAAATCTGACTGAGATCAGCTTGTCAATAGAGACTTTAAGACTTGACATGGCATTTCATACAAAAGAGACGTGTGGCATTGGGAGCCTCCAGGAGCCAGCTTTGGGAATCCCTGTTCTCCACCGCATCTGTCCTGTCAGCCTATGAGACTGTGTATAATTACATTTACTTGACTTCAGCTTGTTTTTTTTTGTTTCTTCGTTGCTTGGTTTGCAACTTATAATTGAATGTAAATACTGTCAATGCACTGAAGTTGTATTTGTTTACATGGCTATGATAACAACAACAACAACAACAAGGCTTGGGAGCACAGCCTTAAGTTTGGTCTCATTTTAAAGAAGACCCTGGCAGATTATTACTGAAGTAAAAAAAAGTTTAAAAAGTGAAACCAAAAAACGTTATAGAGGTTTAAATTCATGAACATTATTGAACATAACATGTTGAACTCTAAATCTGCTTGAAAATCAAAGCCATAAATCCACATTTGAGGTTGATATCTCAAAAAATTAGCTTTCAGTAAAATTTAGTTTGAGCGCAATACCGAATGTTCCCCATGAGATGGCAGCAGAACTCCAGTGGGACGCACAGCGGTTGGATTTGTGATTTGCAGTACAGTAGAGGACACACCCACACAATTATAGCTGCGCATTTATCCATTTGGCTTTATAATATTCACAAGCAGAAAACAGGAATAAAGCGAGTATTTGCTTTATAGGCCAAACCTGAGAAAAGTGCACCATCTGGTAAAAAATTGACAACAGAATTAAAAGCCTATTAACAAAGATTGCGTCGTTTTATAGTTAAACGGCCCTGAGATTAAAACAGGACAGTTTCAATGGGGACACTTTTGTCCTTAAGGTCCTGAGAGGAAGTATTTTTGTGCAAAATAGATTTACTAAAAGAAATGGGAGTGAAATAATAAAATTCCAATAAAAATACACACCTGTGCCTCAATTTATGCAGTTGGCATAATGATAAAAAAACACAAAACAAAAAACCGAAAAAGACAAAAATCTCCACACAAGGGTTAAGTAATATAACTCTTTTTGCATTTCAGTATTAGAGTCCTGCTATATTAAACAGTCACGTAACAGTCTCATAAGTTTAAATAATTTGTGGACAAAAAAGCACAAACTTAGATTTCAAGACAAATTGTTAATGTTTAAATTGCAATGAACAAATGTAATTTCCACCACACCTCAATATACAGCTGTTCTTTAAAAACAGAATAACTTATGCCACTCAACAATCGTCTAAGATACTTTTTGTAACTAGTTTTACCAGTTTGTGCACAATGTACAATAATTCTACATTTATCGATTAGATAAGTGATCTGCCCTAAGGACCAAACGCTGAACTGTACACCTGTCAGTTCAGCGTTTCACCTGTTTACATTTCACTGCCGGCTGTATATTCTGTATATAACTGTGTATGTGACAAATAAAACTCTTGAATCTTGAATCTCTGTCACACTTTTAATATTGGCTTGGGTAAGAGCTTATTAGAAAATAAATAAGAGTGTGTGAGTGTGTGTGAAACACTACATTAGGGGACAAAATGTCTTCACAAAGATGGAGGAAAATAAATCACACTAAGTATTAAATGTAAAAATGCAGAAAGTTTAGTGTGATGGGTAGGTTTAGTGTAAGGGGATGGATTATAGGCTACAGTTTGTACAGTACAAAAATCACCATGTCTGTGTAAAGTCCCCATAAAACATGAAAACACGACATGGCTAGTCTTGCTGAAGTGAGAGGCCTGTTTGATCGAGCTGTCCCTTACAAAAAAATAACCATGGTTTTATTGTAGTAAAAGTGTAGTAACCATGGTTTTTTGGCTAATTGATTACTGTTTATACAACCACAGTTTTACCACAAATACCATGGTTAAACTATGGTTAGAGTTGCAAAACCATGGTTCATTTATGGTTATCATGGTTTAACTACAATAACCATGGTATTTTGGTTTATTTGTAGTAAAACCATGGTTCATTTTCGTAAGGGGAAACCCTTGTCAGGCCGCTTTTAGCCGTCCCAGTCTCGCTGAAAGAAGTTTCACTGCTCTTAGGCTGAAAACAGGGCTCAGAACAGGACTGCTGTGTGCCATGTCCACCAGGACAATATTAATATGAAACATATATCACAACAGTTCATTTCTGTTATTGACAGACACAAACATGTGTTTGGCTTCTTCAAGACTGCTGCACTATGAATGGAGTAAAGATACCTTTCTTTTAAACTGCCTCCTTGTCTTTGTTAGTTACCTGTATATACCTGTACCTGTATTATATAGATTATAATTCATTAACGTTGTTAAGATATAGACTAAAAACCTTAATGCACTACAGGTATTCATTTCCTGAATCCCTTGCTTCGGGGCTGACCCCACCTATTTCAATAATCAAACCTACGCCCTTTGCAAGGTTCACCGATTACAAATCACCCTCATATACGCGCCACACGACAGAACAAACTCACAGTGAACGTGTTTAAAGATGGACACGCGGAATAAACGGCCAAGACCAGACGAAGACGCTGTTGTCGATGTGAAGCCGGTGTGTGACGGAGAGTTTTGGCGCTGGGGCGTCGATGAAACGGTCGCGTATCTGCGGAGTAAAGGACAAGAGCAATGGGAGCAGACATTCAGAGGTAACGTTCAGCCACTGATCTCACACACACACACACACACACACACACACACACACACACACACACACACACACACACACACACACACACACACACACACACACACACACACACACACACACACACACACACACACACACACACACACACACACACACACACACACACACACACATCCACACATCACACATCACACACACACACACACACACACACACACACACACACACACACACACACACACACATCACTGATCTCTCTCACACACACACACACACACACACACACACACACACACGATTTGCCAAAATCGACAAAAAGGGCTTTATATAATAAATGATCTCCAGTACATTAGAAATGAAAAGCTTGTTGGATTGTTCTTTCCTTTGGTAAGTGATATATTGATAAATACAGTAAAACAAAACGCACTCAGCTTTCAGATGAGCTGCCCCACCTGATTAATATTACACAACTCAAGCGCAAGGAACAGTTTATAAATATTTATATTGGACTCTTTGATGCATTACATTTACTACGTTTTAATTTTGTAGGATATTAGTACGAATAATATATTGCTGAAAGTCTGCGTATTATAGTGCGTTTGTAAGGGCAACCCTTCACCTGAAGAGACCCAGTGACCCCAGTGACCCCAGCCAACGCAGGAATAATGTTTGTAGAAATTATAATACGGGAATGCAGAAATACTGCACAGACAAATATCATATTATTTAAGACCGCATGCTCCACATACATGGAATAATTCTTCTGTTTCTTTTATAGAAATCTAAAATATGTATTTAGGAAAATAAAATAGTATCTTCATTTCATTTCAAATGGACAGCAGTTATTCAATCATATCTGGCTGTTTGACGAATGTAAAGAAACATGATCCAGGGGTGACGCTTACTCTTTCCCTTTATTCGTAAGTTGGGGTGTAATGCGATTTTACACAAGGTTTTTGAATATCTCTTTTGGCTGACTAAAGCGGCGTCTCATTTTGAAGGCTGCGTCCTTCAGAATAGTGCTGTTTTTGAACTATTATACTGTTATGGAAATTTTAATATTCAGCTATTTGTGGTTACCAGAAGGCCATTCACATTGAGACGCCAGAGTTCTCAGTATACGGAGAGGACAGCATCTCTTCGCTCTGAGCCAGCTCTTCTAAGCAGCGGCAGGATGTCGAGTAGACATGCTCTCATTACATAGAGTCAAATTCATTGCCACCACAATATAAAAATATTGACTCCGAGAATGTCTTTCTGTGGTCAAAGTGGAATTTGATTAACTCTGAGCTGTTTTCACACAATGATACGTTTAGTCCTAGCTGGCTAAGCATTCACACGGTCACACTTTTAACACTGAACCTATATATACACACATGTATAAATGCATATATTTATATATGGCCCCATTCACAGTGAATGCAGATCCACATGAACTGTTATCATTTTCATGCGTGGAGCGTCTCAAACTCCATCTCTGCTGTGAGTTTGGGTTCTTTCAACTGGGAATGCGATGTGCGTCATTTCATCAGATGTGCAACGTGTAGGCCCGCTAAAATCACTCCAATGAGGCTAACGACCCGCGGTCGAAGGTCGCTTCGCGCTCGGTGCTTTCAGCTGGCCAAAACGATTTCATTCCAATTTATCTTTATCTGACTCCATTTCATCATAATTTCGAATTTAGGTTAAAATGCCAATTGGTTATTTGGTCATTTATATTTAATAGTTAGCATTTAATTATTCTGTTTAATCCTTGGTTGAAATTATACCCGTTCATAGTAAATCAGAATAGATCAAAATGTAACAGTTTATTAACAGTCAGGGAAATGTATAACAGCGAGTGCATAATCCATTCAAAGCTAGTCCACACATAACATCAAATACTCTGAAGTGAAGAATGAAATATGGATACCTGACTTCTGAAAATGACACGACGCTGAGCATCTATAGCAGACACTCAGCGTTACGGGCCCGACCCTTTCTGAAACATCTCCTGAAATATCAGACCAAACTCTTTCAAATGCAAACGTGTTAACAATGGGAATTTAAATTGAATCTCTCTCCCATATGCCTGTATTGTTAGACCAAATGACTGAAGCCACACCCACTGTTTATAGCAAAATGTCTCTAAACTTCTTAAAACCTTTATTATATTCCTGTTTATTTCAGTGGGGATGAGATCTTTGTAGCAATCGCAGTGAGACTTTTCAAACGATATCAAACGTGTATGATACTGTATTATGAGAATTCACATTAAACCATACAGATTGTGATGGTGAGAACTGGAGGAGGAATGTGGGAAGAGGCAGTGAAGAGAAAGGCGTGTAAATTAAAGTCATTCTTAGATGATTCACTCAGCGTGACGTCGTCTCCGATGGGGATGCTAAATGAATGAGTGAGTTTAGATGCTAATTTCCTTTCTCAGATCGTTTGTTCCTCAATCAGACATTCTGGCGTTATGCAAGTTTTCCTAGTCTTACAGACGTAAATCATTTATAAACCTAGATCAACACAGGAGAATGCTGTAGATCAATATGTTTCTAAATATGTGAACCGTTCATTGCGATTTCAAAGTAAAAGTTTAAACCTTCGCTCTGAGTTTGCATGTTTATATGTCCACATTTTCTTATTCAATTAAAATTACAGTGGCTGTAGCATTTCTGTCGTAAAGAAGTGGCCAAATATTAAAGATTAAGTTACCTTTAAATTACATTTCGTTAGGCCAGTATTAAAGTATTACATTTATTTTTTTGTATTCAGAATGTACAAGATTTATGAGCGAGTACATCATGAATCCATTTTCCAAACCGTTTTGTCTTATCCTGAATCACTACAGTACACATATGAGTGTTTATATTGGGACTATTTTATTCCGGTTCGGGTTGCACCGCTGCGGAGGAGCACAGGCCCTGCGTGACTCGCCATAGGCATAGACAGAGAGAAGTAGCTCCGGCTACAATGTTCTTCCGCAAGACGCATGCAGTTCTGTTTAAATAACCGCGAGAGCGCCAAAAGTTACTGATTGCAGCTTTAGAAAAGGATTTGATCTGCTGTAAAGTGTAACAACACAATACCATTGGCGCCCTCTGCAGGCATTTGTTATAATACGTAATGCACATAAGATGATTTTTCTAAGAGTTTATATTATGTTCCCTTTATATCCCTTTATATTCCCTTTATATTAGGGACTAATTTCATAACCATTTAGACAGAAATTTTGTAACCGTCTAGTCGACTAGTCTAAGCCCGCCCCGGAGACATGTCCATTTGGAAGAACACTTAAACTATGAATAGTGAAATCCCATACTGAATGTCGATAAAAACGGAACAGATTCATGTGACGTGCTTGCCTTGCATTATGATCATTGTATTAAACTTGAGCGTTCACTTAAGCGTTAGCATTACAGACATATTTATTTAAATCAACGGAGTTAATAGACAGCGCCAGACCAATAAGTTCAACCCTAATAGCCTATTATAAACCGGTTTCCTCAAACAAAAGTTAGTCTATATAAGTCAGCGTGTTTGGGTATTATTATTCATTACCACAGCAACCACTTGCGAGTCTGGGTTTGAACGCGGTTCTTGTGTATAAAAAGTATTTGTACAGGCGGCAAAATTGCAAGAAAAGCTTGACGTGTACTGGCAACTATGCATAATTTAACTGTATTTTCTTTTCGTTAGGATGTTAGTATAGCAACTGTTCAAGTGTAAAGTACGTTTTATTCATAATGTTTCTCTTTAATCCGATATATCATTTCATACTGTATTGTCCTCATAACCGGTAGTATAACAAGCCTAAGCTTAATTAAGTAAAACATTAAATGTGCAAACAGTAAATAAATAAACTAGTATTTTCTAAGTTGACTAGCAGCAGCGCTATTGTTTAATGGACTAGTCGGCTAGTCTGGCACATCCCCATTATTTATATTATATTATGTATTTTAACAGTGTTGTTCTATAAAACCATATGATTACTTGCTTTTGATGCTTAATTTGAACCAAATAGTGGCATTCACCACTGGCATTATATATGTATTTTAAATGATTTTTAAAGCTATTGTTTGCTTAGGTCTTTTTATTACCACAGGAAAAAATTCTATTAGTCGATTATTCATCAAAATGATCGACCGATTACTCGATTACCAAAATAATCGTTAGTGACAGCCCTAGTATTTTGACGGGCTGAGAACTCGTGAAGAGCTTCTAAAATGTGTAAAAGAGTCAAGACGGCATCAGAAATCCCTCCTGCGAGGAGACTGAACTGATGGGCAACATCATGGCTAGGATGAGAAGAACAGTATCCCTCAGCGTTCTGTGATTTTTAGGGTCACATCTTGTGACATCACATCCTGTTTTTGGTTCAGATGCTTTCATGATTCAGTCGAACTAGACCAGAGGGCTGTTTCATAAAAGACGCTAAGAAAAGCGGGGATTAAACTCCAAAGCCTGACTTGAATGAACCTAACAAATAAGTTGGGGCTAAAGCCGGTTTCATTAAAGGTAATTGAAGTTCACGCTATCCCACTAATTTGATCCAGGTTTATCTGGTCAAGATAATTGCGCTTTTCTTAAGCAGCCCTAGAGGTCGATCATGGATCAAATCGATCTGCCACAGACAACAGCTGATGTTTTGAGACATGGTGTTTTCCTCAGTGCTAAACTTACATTTCACAGGTATGTTCTCCATCTGTAGATGTTAGAAACTCGTGCAAATATTTCCAACTTCACATGGAGCGCTACTGCACGCATGCGCGCCAAATAGGGGTTTGTATGCGATATTTGTATGCGATATTTTGTAACACCAGAAATATCTTCCAAGTATAATCATTTATCTTTAGGATGTTGGATAAGTTGCAATTGAACGTATAGCTCATTACACTTATATTTTATACTTGTAAAATGATAATAAAAAAATTGGACCAGTGAAGAATTTAAGAAACCAAATATAAGATAGAAAATATAGTTTTGGGTATAGGAGCTACGATAAAGGAATGCATTTTATTTTTATTTACTTGATGTTTAAATAATATTACTTGAATTATTTATTGCGTCATTATAAGAGTTTGATATAAATATGTGAATGTTTAAGTTTTTATTAATTTATGTAGAGAATTTTTTTTTTTTTTTTTTCTTTTTGTATTGTCCTTAGTAAAAGTACTTATTGGTTATGGTTCTAGTTTTGTATGTGTTTGTGGATATTATCACTAAAGAAAAAGGGAAAAGCAAGTAGAAGGAAAAATAAGGAGTAATTATTGAAAAAATGATCAATTTGACAATTTTGCACAAATATTTGTTTTTGGACATTAGATGTGCCTTATGTAGAATTTTAGACCTATAAGTAAGTGTATTTTTATGATAACTGTAAAGGGACTATTTGTAATGGACTAGATCAAATGTAGGCTAATATACTGTGGCCAATTACTAAGCTCAGAATCATCTACCAGTTAAAATGTAGTCAGTGCTTTCGGTATTTTTTAATTTAATGTTTTTTGTAGATTGTAATGCTCTAATGTTCTTCTCATAGCCATCTTGAGCACATGTAGCATTATTTAAGTTGATTTTCTGTATGCTGTATATTTATTTTTCGACTGATAGTGCTTAATAAAGTCAAATAATGGTATGTGAGAGCCAGCGGTGATATCATTGCGTTCTGTTGGTCTGTGTTAGAGGAGCTCAGCTTAGCCTGACAGCTAGCCTGTCCCGGACCAGGTTCGTTTCCCAGCGTAAGTTGCCAGAGTAACTGAGTTTCAACTATTTTAAGTTTGCTTTATGAAACAGAATCCACAGACAATAAGTCTGACTAACCAAAATAAGCCTGTCTTGTATTCTAATCTTGTTTTAACAGCCCTCTGGTGTGCCTGCTCCAGGGTTCAGATGGCAGCGTTCACACTTATTCAAATGAACCGCACTAACAGAGCAATCGCACCAGGGTTTGTTTTAATCCAACCAAACCTGCCAAGTGTGAACAGGCAGTCAGACTCAGAATTAACTGAATAAACTTCAAACTTTGTGTAAGACCTGTATCCATGAGTAATGTTTGGGTTGATAGCTCAATAATAAAACTGCTTTCTATAATACGCCTCTGCACAGAGGCTTCTGCGAGGATCTATGAGGATTTATTGACAGAAATGCAATATAATGTACATAACTGTTTTCAGTTATGTATATTAGTCAGAGCGCTAGCTACTCTCTGCTGTCTCAGACGACCACATCTTTGTCCTGTGTCGGCCACCATAGCGTCTCTGTGTGCTTCAGAAGGGAGGGGTGAGCGGTGGGGGATGCAATTCACAACCTCACCACTAGATGCCGCTAAAATGTACTCAGTGCATATGTTTAATGGTGCAATATTCAGACATTTAGTAGTTTGTAACTAATTGCATGCCCGTACTTGCACATTTTAACTTGTACACCAGGGGATGTATTACATAAACTTTATATCTTAGTTCTTGACCTAAGATTTGAAAAAGTTAGTGGTTTCCTAAGTGAAAGCAGATAGGACAGGATGTTTGTATCCGCAGAGCTTTAACCACAGATGTTCTGTTGTTTTCAGCACTGATATGATCGCTCATTCATATCAATACTTCATCTTATATGAACCAAATTATATCAGCATTTGTCAGTATTATTAGAGCAAAAGTTTGATCAGGTTTGTTTGATTTTATTTGCTCTGTTTCACAGACCATGGCATAACAGGGCCAGGACTGCCATACCTCACCGAGGTGCTTTTGGAGAAGATGGGCATTTCGTAAGTGTTGCTTGAATTATTTTGTAATGCTGCTTCATTACAGTAATTAACCCCTTACTACACACCCCCATTTTGACAAGTGGGGCATATATGACATGCCCCAAATAAATAAGGTTGCTGCTCATAAGTCATTCTGAATAGAGACCTAACCAACATGTATTTAGAAGCCAACACTTGGCACGACGGGTGCATTAGATCTACAAGTAGCATCACGCTACCTAACACAATTTAATATTACATGTGTAGAAATGTTTTCATGGAGCTCAGAACAAGGAAGTGTACAGGTTAGCATCATGCAGGATTTATGCCACGTAAGATGATTGACAGCTTTAGATCGAGTAAGCGATCGATGAGTCATAACTGACTCAAACCAGGAACAGGAGAGACAGAGCTCGCTCTGAATGCTCTTTCAGCTCTTCAGATCACATAATTAAGTGAAGTGAATGGTATTTTGCATGATGAAATATTTTGCAGATGTGAAAATTTTTTTTTTTATATATTTCCCCAAATAGCAGTTTTTATGGCTAAGAGCCTTAATGGACGCTGTTCAGTGGAGCTGTGTGAACACAAACCAGAGCAGATGTGAGGCAATATGAAGGAACTGAATTATTCTGTTCAAAATATTGAAAATTGCACTCCTGACATAAAGAAATTAATGTCACTGCAACCTAGTTTTATTATAAACAGTTGTCAAATATTGAAACTGCAGTCTTCGTTTCTAATGATACTCAGTTTGTCCAGATCAAGTAAGTGTGTGATGTTTTAACATGCAGTAAATGTTGAGCAACAATAATCTGGGGCTATCGGCGATCTTTGTACGTAAAGGGGTTAACAAAAAATAAATAAACAAGAAACCGAACTCATTTGAACGTAGTGTTATGGCACAATCTGAATTATTGATTTCCAGTGCATGTTTTGCAATTCAAATGGTGTGCGGTTGAGCTTTTGGCAGTAATGATGTCTTGCCTCATTTAGCCCTCTGGGATCACGCCTGCAGATCCTCCACTGCCTTCAGAAACTCTGGCAGATCTCAAACGAACCCATGAAGGTATGCCAAAGCTTTCAAAAACATTTGCTACTGCTTATTCCAATGCTCGAGCCAGACCTGTTTCCAAAGGTGTTTGTGTCCCAGGTTTTCAATGACCCCATCCATGGCCATATTGAGCTGCATCCTCTGCTGGTCCAGTTCATAGACACGCCTCAGTTTCAGAGGCTTCGCCACATCAAACAGCTGGGAGGAGCTTACCTGGTCTTCCCTGGGGCTTCTCATAACCGCTTCGAGCATTCAGTCGGGTGAGTGTGTTCCTGCGCTTCAGCCCATCAGCGTTTGATTGGATCAGGACATGTTAGACAAAATGGAAAGTTCCTTCAGAGTTGCCATTTCAATGAAAGATTGCAAATCCAATCAGTATTTATTTTTTTTCTTTTGTACACTGATTTTGATTTTCTCCAAAATTGTGTTTGTTTGATGCAGGGTGGGATATCTGGCAGGATATCTCGTCAAGGCTCTCAGTGAAAGACAGCCAGAGCTCTTCATTACGAAGCAAGATGTGCTCTGTGTTCAGCTTGCTGGCCTGTGCCATGACTTGGGTGAGTGACGCACACGTGCAGATATAAATGTGAGAGAGTTCTTCTGTAGGTTTCCCTCCTTTCTTTCCACGCTTCCAGAAAATCCCAGGAGTGCAAGTCGCAACATATGCACACGTCAAGTGACTCATCTTCATTATAATCAGACAATGAAATTTATTGATTCAAAGGAGACGTTCATAATCAGGATACCTTCCAGGATTTGATGAAGATTTGATGACTGACTTCGGGCTTCTTTCCAGATAGATTTTTCACATTATCTCATATCCTTTTACAAACTTTGACCATAAACCAGGAACAATACCAGTGACTGGAGATCTTTCAGGATTCAAATGAGCAAATCGGGTTTCCCAAGTCATATATGTTAATCTAAGGGCATTCACTAATGGTTTTGCATCGTCATTCTTTAAAATCCCCTTTTGTGTGTTGTCCAGGTCATGGCCCGTTTTCTCATATGTTTGATCACAAGTTCATCCCTAAAGCTCGTCCTGATAAGAAATGGAAGGTAAGTGTGGAAAAACTTCACCAATGTAAGACCATGCATGTGAACAGCGTGTTTTCTGAGAGGCTGAGGAAGAGCAGTACCTTCAGCTTCTAATGGGTGACCTTGTGTGGAATTAGGTTTGTGCCAAAAGTTTTGAAACAAACTTTTCAGAAAACTAATAAAAATAGAAACTGGACATAAGTAAACTTGATCTCGAGTCTCAAAGAGTCTTTATTAGTTTCTTGGTATTTGGCACAAATGTAATTTTATAACCCTTCATCTGATTTTGTTAGAGAGTGAAGTAAGCGACGGCTTCATGTGTGGAGGGTGTATCATTCAACACACCGTTGACACAGATAAACCTGCACAGCGCTAAAAGAATCAGTGTCACTTGTGTGACCTTTCAGATCTGATACTACTAACTGACACATGGAGGTTGATGGATGTTTTCTGCCCTGCAGCATGAGATTGCCTCAGTCCAGATGTTTGACCACCTGGTGAAGGTTAACAATCTTGAGGCGGTCATGGTGCATCATGGGTTGAGACTTCCTGACGACCTCATTTTCATCAAGGAGCAGATCTCCGGGCCCCTGGATAACGCAGTCTTGGACGGTTTGGTATGTACGGGCAAGCTCACACTACAGAACTATGGGACTACTATGTCGACTTCTTGTCTTAGCAGCGCTAACACAACACAACACAAGACAACACAGATAAGGTGCACAAACGACACAATCTATGGTTAAGTAGTAACCATAAACCCACAACGAACAAAACTTTCTCATATGAATTCACACAAGATATTACAGAGCCGCTCATGCTCACTGTCAGTATGTTCAGAAAAAAGATGAGACAATAAAAAAATTTGGCCAGAAATGCACGCAGGCTGGCTGTCCTTGTCCGTTCAGCAAAAACTGGTGGTAAATTAAATGTATTATAATGTTAGTATAGTGCATAGACCACTTATTTACATTTTAAAAATATATTTCTTGTTAGTTTATTAGTAGGCCTACACTCACTTAAAGGATTATTAGGAACACCTGTTCAATTTCTCATTAATGCAATTTATCTAATCAACCAATCACATGGCAGTTGCTTCAATGCATTTAGGGGTGTGGTCCTGGTCAAGACAATCTCCTGAACTCCAAACTGAATGTCAGAATGGGAAAGAAAGGTGATTTAAGCAATTTTGAGCGTGGCATGGTTGTTGGTGCCAGACGGGCCGGTCTGAGTATTTCACAATCTGCTCAGTTACTGGGATTTTCACGCACAACCATTTCTAGGGTTTACAAAGAATGGTGTGAAAAGGGAAAAACATCCAGTATGCAGCAGTCCTGTGGGCGAAAATGCCTTGTTGATGCTAGAGGTCAGAGGAGAATGGGCCGACTGATTCAAGCTGATAGAAGAGCAACTTTGACTGAAATAACCACTGCTTACAACCGAGGTATGCAGCAAAGCATTTGTGAAGCCACAACACGCACAACCTTGAGGCGGATGGGCTACAACAGCAGAAGACCCCACCGGGTACCACTCATCTCCACTACAAATAGGAAAAAGAGGCTACAATTTGCATGAGCTCACCAAAATTGGACAGCTGAAGACTGGAAAAATGTTGCCTGGTCTGATGAGTCTCGATTTCTGTTGAGACATTCAGATGGTAGAGTCAGAATTTGGCGTAAACAGAATGAGAACATGGATCCATCATGCCTTGTTACCACTGTGCAGGCTGGTGGTGGTGGTGTAATGGTGTGGGGGATGTTTTCTTGGCACACTTTAGGCCCCTTAGTGCCAATTGGGCATCGTTTAAATGCCACGGCCTACCTGAGCATTGTTTCTGACCATGTCCATCCCTTTATGACCACCATGTACCCATTCTCTGATGGCTACTTCCAGCAGGATAATGCACCATGTCACAAAGCTCGAATCATTTCAAATTGGTTTCTTGAACATGACAATGAGTTCACTGCACTAAAATGGCCCCCACAGTCACCAGATCTCAACCCAATAGAGCATCTTTGGGATGTGGTGGAACGGGAGCTTCGTGCCCTGGATGTGCATCCCACAAATCTCCATCAACTGCAAGATGCTATCCTATCAATATGGGCCAACATTTCTAAAGAATGCTTTCAGCACCTTGTTGAATCAGTGCCACGTAGAATTAAGGCAGTTCTGAAGGCGAAAGGGGGTCAAACACAGTATTAGTATGGTGTTCCTAATAATCCTTTAGGTGAGTGTATAAGACAATTATGAACAAATTGTCGCCAGCGACCACAATGAACACTGATTTGACGGCAATCTAGGCGATCTATCCATCTGCAACAGCAAAATCCAGACAAAAGTTATGTAGTGTGAGCCTGCCTTAAGTGTGTCGTCATTAGGGCTGAGTGTTGTCTGCTGCCTCATAGTGTGATGCACATCACGATACCTGTATCATATATACAGTGAAGATTAAAAAAAAAATCTACATAGCTCTGTTAAAACAGCTAGGTTTTGTGATATAAAAAATTAAACCAAGATAAATCAGAGCTTTTGCACTAGTGTAGTGTTTCATGGCTTATTGCACTTAAACGGTCAAATACACACAAAATTATGTCAGAATGTCTCTTGCTGAGTATTCAGGTAAATACAGTCAGTTTTAGAACTTAAATAGCTGAGAGAAAACGCATGTTGTGTAACAGCAAATTTGATCTGTGCATAAACTCTTAATGACTGATGTAAACATTAATGTTTGCAAAACAAATCTTGCTCCATCCTTTATCTTTACTCAAAGTAGTAAGAATTATAGACAATCTGCATTAATACACACAGTTTTAGGTAATATTGCAGACCACAGCTGATTTACAGTAGTATTTCAGTAAGACAGTAATAACGCGAGTTAGACGGTTAGCCAGATACTTACACAATTTCCAATTATCTATGAACCCTATGTTATTCTGCGGACACCACTTAGACAACCAGCCATTGAGTGATGATAGTCTGCTAAGTATCTCATCACTCCAATGAACAGGAATGGGGCCAGAATAAAATACATTAACCAACACCGTACTTGCGAGTTCACACACCCCTTTAATGTTAATTTTTGTGATCTCCGACTGGCAAGCATCATTAGTGCTGATGTGAATAATCATTTTAGCGAATTTACGATTAGCTTTAGCCAGCACTTTTACATTTGCTTTGATGTCTGGCACTCTGGCTCCCGGTAAACATGTGACTATGGTGGCTGGTGTCTCTATTTTCACGTTCCGTGTAATAGAATCACCAATAACTAGGGCACTTTCAACAGGATTCTCAGTGGGTGCGTCACTGAGTGGGTAGATCCTGTTTGATGTTCTAATCGGAACGGAAGAGTGGTGTTTTGTCCCGCTACTATGCCGTCTCAGTCACCCGGCTGCTCGAGCTCTACTGCCGGAACCGAAAAATGTACAGAGTTCACTAAGCTAGTCGAATCCAAAGCAGCGTCTAAAGCCCTTGCATTCTCACTATACTCAATTACAGTTTGGATGCGTATCTCTAATTCTGTAATCTTCTCATGATGGTAAGCATGGATGGCAAGCGACAGGCTAGCACGTTGTGATTAGCGATTTAGATGAAAGCTAGCAATGTCAGATCAATGTGACAGATGTATGACATGATTCGTCAACTGAAAATGTCTGCAGGTCTGCTACCATCTTGATAGAGGCTAGTGCAGTCAGCAGCAAATTCTTCATAGACCAAATCTTTAGCTCTGCTGATGGCAAATGCTCAAATGGGGCATTCTGAAGTGCTCTAAGATCCAGAGCAAGGTCCCAAGAGGATATGGAGGGTGGTCAAGGAGGATTTAACCATCTTGCCCCCCTAAGAAACCTGACGACCAGGTTGTGCTTCCCAACCAACATACCTCCTGTGGGGTCATGATATGCAGATATTGCGGCAGCATACACTTTGAGGGTGGAGGGAGACAGCCTTTGCTCCAAACCATGCTGCAGGAAAGAAAGCACCCTATCGAACATCTTCAGGGGTCTTCTCAGTGAGAAGATACCACCTTAAGGTGCAAGCGTGTCTCATAGACAGTGCTTGAGCCAATGTGATGGTGTTAAGTACCTCTTGGGGTAAGTCACCTAGAACCTCCGTGCCCATCCAGGAACCAGACATGGAGTTTCTAGAGATCTGAATGCGGGTGCCACAAGGTGGCCCGTCTCTGAGAAAGTAGATCCTTCCTTAGAGGAATCCGCCAGGAAGGGGGCTGTCATGAGGAGCGACAACCCACTGCTTTTCTTGGGTATAATGAAGTAGGGGCTGTAAAACCCCGTCTTCATATCAGCTGGAGGGGGCTCTATCATGTCCATCGCGAGTAGGACTGCATTCTCTGCTTGCATCAACAGCCTTTCACTGAAGTAAACCGGATGCCCCTGAGCTTGGAATGATGCCGGGATGCCATCTGAATTGCAAAGCTGAGCCTGATGGTCTGAATGAGCCAGCAAGACGGACTGGGGAGCACTAGCCAGGCTAAAGTGGGACCAAAGGGATCACAGGCGAGTACCCGCAGTGGGGCAGCAAGGTGGAATGGAGGGACCGTGCTGGGGGGGGCTCTCTCTTGGAGGCTGCCCGTGGCAGGGTCTGAGTGTGCTGTGCAACACTTACCTGGTTCCACATGTGCGTGAAAAGGCTTGGTTGTGTCCTCAAATTGCCCGCTGCTGTCCGCTGACGAATGCAGAGGAGGATGAGATTTGTCCGGTTCTCCTCCTGTCCATTGCTCTCCGAACCTTCTTGGGACCCAGATATAGAGGAACTGTTCTGAGGTTTGTTTGTTTTTTTCGCAGGGGGCGACGAGCAGACTGAGGGGTGACCCACAAGGGACTCTGATGGTACGTTGGGGGAAGCTCTTGATTGCCTCAGCCTGCTACCAACTGTGGAGAACTGCTGGGCCCAGTTCTCGTCAGTGTCACTAAAAAAAGACCACCTTGTGAGATAGGAGCATCAAGAAAGCGTACTTTGACGACCACTCACACCTCTGTAAGGCATTGATACTTCCAAATTTTCCATGCACATCCGGGAAAGACACACCATTACACTGGGCTCAGCTTAATCTTCATTTCCAGAGCACATCAGCCCTATCTCCAGTACAGCAATTGACAGACTGGGAAACTCAGCCCTGGAATGTTTTTGCAAAGAAGCGTGGGGAAAATCAGGGGAACCAGGGAGAGTGTAGACTTTTATAGCCACTGTATATTGTATTACATCTTATGATAAAGCATTATTTGACATGAATTTCAAATTCACATAATCTTAGATCTTGTTTGTTGCTGCTCAGAACAAATTCAAGATCATAATAATTTGACTAAATTTGACTGATACAATCTTAATTGGAAATCTTCCCAACTTACTATTTTTGTGGGAACAATTTATTCATTGTTTAAACTCATTTACTCTATTTTTTTGATCTCTACCATAGACATCTGTGTTTATGTCCGAACTATGAACTTTTATCCTAGTACTTACGTGATAATTTGAATGATTGTAAATCAGAATTAATGATACTGTGTGGTTGAAAAGACTGTTTGTGATGCTGTTTCATGCCCACACATCTCTACTGGGTGGTTGCCCTGCTCGCTTAGTAAATAAACTCCAGCTGATCCAAAACGCAGCAGCTCGAGCTCTTACTAGAACCAGGAAGTATGACCAAATTAGCCCGGTTCTGTCAACACTGCACTGGCTCCCTATTAAACATCGTATAAATTTTAAAATCTTGCTTATTACTTACAAAGCACTAAATGGTTTAGCTCCCCAGTACTTGAGCGAACTCTTAACGCATTATACTCCATCATGTTTATTGCGGTCTCAAAACTCTGGCCAGTTGATAATCCCTAGAATATCAAAATCAACTGCAGGCGGTCGATCCTTTTCCTATTTAGTGCCTAAACTCTGGAACAGTCTTCCTAGCATTGTTCGGGAAGCAGACACACTCTGTCAGTTTAAATCTAGACTAAAAACGCATCTCTTTACTATGGCTTACACATAAAACATTATCAATCTCTATTATTCAAATCAGTAAATGATTGTTAGGCTGCATTAACTAGGTCAGCCGGAACCGGGAACACTTCCCATAACACCTGATGTACTCGTTACATCATAAGAAGAATGGCATCTACGCTAATGTTAGTCTCTCTGTTTATCCCGAGGTTTACTGCAGTCAGCCGGATCCGGGCCGTATCCAGATCAGATGGTGGACCAGCGCCTGGACATGACCAACGCATCCCTGAAATGTCTGCAGAGAGCGTGTCAAATAAACTCCCCGTAAATGCTGCATCGACACGACATCCTCATTAAACCCGTCTTCGGGCGTGATTTACTCCAATCTTTCAAATAATCTTACGAATATCTATTTACCTAATATGAATTAAGACCTGCTGTGTTGCCAGAATTATAATCATACACTGTTTGTTCGTCGGCCAGAGGAGAACTGGCACCCCGACTGAGCCTGGTTTCTCCCAAGGTTTTTTTCTCCATTCTGACCCTGAAGGAGTTTTGGTTCCTTGCCACCGTTGCCTCTGGCTTTTGGCTTATTCAGTTGGGGACACTTAAATTTCATCTGCCCGCATTGACACTATATGATAATTGAAATTAGCTGGATGACATCACTGTTTTCTCCTGAGCGGCTGTACAGCCGAATCAAATTCTGTTGCATTATTTTCCTGTTAACACTGTGAAGCTGCTTTGAAACAATCGGCATTGTAGAAAGTGCTATATAAATAAAGGTGACATGACTTGACAAATGACAACTGCTCTCTCTGGGTCAGAACGCAGATCTGAATGTTTGCTGCGATCATACTTGTCAAAAGTGTAATAGACACAGGCGAATCATTGGGTGTTTGAATCAAGATAGCGATCTTTTAACGAATATTTGTGCAGCTCTGTGTTAATTTTACTGACCAGATGTATGCAGAGCTCTATCGCAGGACTGAACTGAAGGTAATGTGCAGCTTGTGTTTCTTTCAACCCTGCAGTGGCCATATAAGGGCAGGCCGATGGATAAAGCATTCCTGTACGAGATCGTAGCAAACAAAACAAACGGGATCGACGTCGACAAGTGGGATTATTTTGCTAGGTAAAATGAATCGCTGCAGGCTGATGATGATGGTTTTCTAATCTTAATTCAGATGAATGAACATTTGTGTTCTTATGGACAGGGATTGCTACCATCTGGGAATCCAGAATAACTTCGACTATCAGCGCTTCTTCAAGTTTGCACGAGTGTGTGAAGTGAAAGGAAAGAAGCACATTTGCACCAGAGACAAGGTACGTTTTGGGTTCTTCGACTGAGTGTGTATTCATGTAGTGCATGTGATTTTTTTTTTTTTTTAAATTGAACTTCTACACTTTGGGATACAATTTACCAAAAACAAAACTTGTTTACCAAGAAAAATGGATTCTTCTAATTTTTTCACTATCATTAATGTATTGGACTAAATTAAGTAAATTAAGATGGCTGATACTCTTATCAGCATAAGTTGAGGTAGATTCATCTCTCGTCGTGTTAGAGAATTAATGTGCCGTTAATGCGATTTAAGATCGTTCAGTTGAATAATTGACTGGTCAAAGTTTGCACATTGCCTGTGTGATATCCACTGGCTTGCTTTTGGGTGAAGTATTTCTATGTGACATGACATGTTCAATCCTTGGAGAATAAGATGGACGATCTTAGAGCCAGGATAAGTTTTCAACGGGGAATGAGAGACTGTAACATCTTTTGTTTGTCCGAAACATGGCTCACGCCCGCGTCCCGACACAGCTGTGACGCCGTCTGAGAACTTCTCTGTTTTCGGATGGACAGAACAGCCGAGGCCGGTAAATCAAAAGCGGTGGAGTATGCTTCATGATCAACAAGAAATGGTGCGACCCCAGGAACATCACCATTCTCTCGCGGTCCTACTCGCCTCATCTGGAACATTTAACAATCATCTGCCGCCCATTCTATCTGCCGAGGGAGTTTTCTGCAGTCGTCGCGACCGCCGTTTACATCCCACCGCAGGCAGACACAGCGCTGGCTTTATCTGGCCTTCATGATGTTGCCAGCGGCGTCATAAACAAACACCCCGATGCGGCGTTCATCGTTGCGGGCGATTTTAACAAAGCAAACCTAAAGAAAGTCTTACCAAACTTTCACCAGCACGTCTCCTGTCCTACACGAGGAGCAAACACACTGGATCATTGCTACTCTCCGTTTAAGAACGCCTATAAAGCGCGGTCACTTCCAGCTTTTGGCAAATCGGATCATGCCGCCATTTTCCTCACACCCGAATACAGACAAAGGCTCGTTCAGGAACCCCCAGTGAGGCGGGAAGTTAAACGCTGGTCGCCCCATTCAGAGACCGCGCTTCAGGCAGCTCTGGATGATGTCGACTGGGACATGTTCCGAGCGAGTTCACAGATGTGGCGCTTTGCTTCATCAACACGCTTACAGAGCAAGCCACGCAAACAATAACAATAACGTCCTTCTCAAATCAGAAACCGTGGGTGGACAATTCAATCCGCACTGCAGTGAACACACGCACTGCCGCTTACAACGCCGGTCTCCTTTAAGGGAATATGACTGAATACAGATCGTCCTGTTATGCTCTCAGACGAGCAGTTAAAGCCGCAAAACTCCGTTATAAAGACCGAGTGGAGTCTCATTTCCAACTCAACGACTCGCGGCGCATGTGGCAGGGACTGAGGTCCATCTGCTCGTTTGGATCTAAATCCTCTGCAGAGGTGAACGCTGATCCGTTGCTTGTGAACGAGTTAAACTCTTTCTACGCGCGCTTTGACTGTAACCGCGGCAACGTGACTCCGCCAAGTGGCACGTCAGAGAGGGAATCACTCAGAGCAGCAACAATCACATGATCTCTGTCTCAGAGGATGAAGTTCGGAGAGCACTCAAGCGTGTGGACGTCAGGAAAGCTGCTGGGCCAGATGGTATTTCAGGTCGTGTTCTACGGTCCTGTGCTGATCAGCTCACCGGGTTGTTTACATCTATCTTTAATGAGTCCCTCGCTACATCTGTGGTCCCCACCTCCTTCAAAAAATCCACCATCATCCCTGTCCCTAAGAACAGTAAACCCTCTTGCCTAAATGACTATCGTCCAGTGGCTCTCACGTCTATAGTCATGAAGGTCTTTGAGAGACTCATTAAAAACACCATTTGCTCCTTCATTTCTGACACTTTGGACCCTCTTCAGTTTGCCTATCGTCCCAATAGATCGACTGAAGATGCCATCTCTCATGTCCTCCACTCCTCCCTCACTCACATCGACAGCAAAGTGTGGGAACTACGTAAGGCTGCTATTCATTGACTATAGCTCAGCCTTTAACACCATAGTTCCCATCAAGCTAACCTCCAAACTCCTGGATCTCGGCCTGAATCCTTCTCTCTGCCACTGGATTGAGGACTTCCTCACTGGCAGGCCTCAGGTGGTGAGAATAGGCCAGTCCACCTCCTCCTCCATCACCCTGAGTGTGGGTGCTCCACAGGGCTGTGTCCTGAGTCCCCTGCTCTACTCTCTCTACACACATGACTGTTTGTCCACACACAGCTCCACCTCTATCATCAAATTTGCTGATGATACTGTTGTCCTGGGTCTCATTTCCAACAACAACGAGACGGCATACTTGGACGAGGTGGAGCATCTAACATCATGGTGCCAGGACAACTGTCTCTCTCTGAATGTTGGCAAGACCAAAGAAATGATTGTGGACTTCAGGAAGAGACAGCAACGGACATACTCCCCCCTCATGATCAGCGGGTCACCAGTAGAGAGAGTGAGCAGCTTCAAGTACCTGGGTGTAAACATCTCTGAGGACCTGACCTGGACTGCTCACATTCAGACACAGGTGAAAAAAGCCAGGCAAAGACTGTACCACCTGCGCCAGCTGAGGAAATTCAGGGTTTCACCAGCTATCCTGAAAACTTTCTATTTAGGGCAATAGAAAGTGTATTAACTCAGTGCATCGCAGCGTGGTATGGGAACAGCACCAGTCATGACCGCAAAGCCCTGCAAAGAGTCGTGGTGCTTATCCGGCGTATCTCAGGGTCAGCTCTCCCGTCTCTGCAGGACGTCTACACCAAACGCTGCAAAGGCAGAGCTACTAAGATCATCAAGGACTCTAATCACCCTGCAAACCCTCACTTCACGCTGCTACCATCTGGTAGCGCTTCCGGCCTGATGGCCAAAACTGAGAGACTCAGGAGGAGCTTCTTCCCCAGGCCATCAGACTCCTGAACTCAGTCACTTAACATCACGTGACTTCACTTCAGGATAAACATCGACATACTGACATTGCACTGCACTTTCTGTTCTCGTTGTTACTGTGTAACAACCTGTCATAAACCTGTTTGCACATTATACTCTTTATACATTTGTTAACCACATATTTATAAGTCTACAGTTTACTCACTGCACAGTTTACTTCAATTATTTTATTCCACTTCTTTATTCTTATTTTTTTACTTTTTTTTTAAAAACTACTTGACTTGATTATTTATAATTCTACAGATATATAGATATATATATATATATATATATATATAGTACCTTTTATCCTATTTCTATTATAATTTCCTCCTTGTGTTTTTAACTGTGAATTTGCACTGTCCATGGAGCGGACACTGTTTACATTTCACTGCCGGTTGTATATTCTGTATATAACTGTGTGTGTGACAAATAAAACTCTTGAATCTTGAATTGAATCTCTTGAATTTAAATAAATAAGTAAACTATTGCACCCCGCATGTGATTAATCTCATGTATGATTAATCTTCCTGAAGGACAGCCAGTTTGATTGAGGTCATCAGGTTCATCATTCATAACACCTGGAGTAGAGTCACAGCCGTGTGCACTTGTGGCGTCAGCACTTCGTCTGTCATCCACCTGTCCTGTGTTGGGCTGGGAAAACACTAGATTCAAGAGTTTTATTTGTCACATACACAGTTATATGACAAATAAAACTCTTGAATCTAGTGTTTTCCCAGCCCAACACAGGACAGGTGGATGAAATTTTATTTTACAGAGAACCGTTATACCCCTAGTATGTAACCGAGCTCTGAACTCACCGGTGACGCGTCCACATGCGTCTCTGATGTGGTCTGACCCACACACTTGTACAGCCGTCTACAGACGATGTTTTGCAGGATGGCTCGAGCCTCAGACAGCTCCGGCGCAGACGAGTACAGAATCTGTTCAAAGATTTGATCTAAGAACAAACACATTATTTCATGAAACACCACATAATCCTCATTTCATCATTTATACAGCATGTTGTGTTTACGAACATGACCGAACTGACACCTGGTCAGGGTTATCCTTCTGGCACGGGCCATCATCTACCTGTGACCTGTGATACTATTCACTGTATGCTAATGTACATCACGCACAATTCATAATCGTAGTGTAGGATGTGCAAAATCTGATTGCAATAAATTTAAATTTACGCAGCATGACTAGCACATTCATTTATTTCTTACCCAAGTATGCCAACAATGCTGTGTTTCTTTAGAGTTCTGTTCTGTTTTGTTTTATTTTTTTCATGCATCATAATAAATATGTGGCAGGTGTGATCAAGTGTTCCTGTATCAGGCCGAATTTCAACTAACTGAAAACACGTTCTGATTTAGTTTTTTGATTCTCTTTACTCTTTGCAGGAAGTTGGCAATCTCTACGACATGTTTCACACTCGTAACCTCCTCCATCGCCGGGCGTATCAGCACAAAGTGGGCAACATCATCGAGACCATGTGTGTATTAGCATCGTCTAACACATTTATAATTTTCCTGGCTTCCAGGTTGATATCAGTGTTCTGACATTGGCTGTTTTTGTGTCAGGGTGACAGAGGCCTTTTTAAAGGCTGATCCTCACATCCGAATCCAGGGCTCTTCTGGCAGGACATTCACAATCTCTTCGGCTATAGAAGACATGGAGGCCTACAGCAAACTCACAGGTAGATGATGGCCCGTGCCAGAAGGATAACCCTGACCAGGTGTCAGTTCGGTCATGTTCGTAAACACAACATGCTGTATAAATGATGAAATGAGGATTATGTGGTGTTTCATGAAATAATGTGTTTGTTCTTAGATCAAATCTTTGAACAGATTCTGTACTCGTCTGCGCCGGAGCTGTCTGAGGCTCGAGCCATCCTGCAAAACATCGTCTGTAGACGGCTGTACAAGTGTGTGGGTCAGACCACATCAGAGACGCATGTGGACGCGTCACCGGTGAGTTCAGAGCTCGGTTACATACTAGGGGTATAACGGTTCTCTGTAAAATAAAATTTAAACCGCACTGCACCGCATCTAACGCGTAAAGAGACAGACAGAGTTAGGCTAATATATGTTTCTGTTGATGGATACACATCCCAATACATTACAACAGCGATGCTCAAAATGCGTGAACAAGACAGTCACTCTTGTATGCGAGTGCCACTCGAACATGACCAGTCATTACGCCGTCATCACCAGGTGTTGATAGTGCACAAGCTCAGGTGAGACCGGGACAGCACATGATGCTATTTATGTTTAAACTAAACTCATTTAAGCCGTGCCAGTTTCAACATTTAAGATCAAGACGCGAAAGAAAACTTGCATGTGCTGAGAGGAGAAGATTTATGTGTGCAGTGTAGGGCTGGTCCGAATACTATTTTTTGAGCTTCGAAGCTTCGGTAGTAATCAACACCGAACATTCGAAGCTTCGGAGGGAAGGGGCTGAACGTATTCTTCTCTCTAATAAAGGCAGGAATCTGGAGAAGCGGCGTGCCTCACGCGGGCAGGGCTTATATGCTCCGAGAACAGACGCTGCACTGCTGATACAAAACACACAGGTCTGCTACGGCTCAGTTTTGATACACTGTAAAAAAATCCTCGTCAAATTTACGGTAAAAAACCGGCAGCTGTGGTCGCCAGAACTTTACCCTAAAAAATACGGCAGTAACGTTTTAGGTTTTACAGGACTGCACCATATAATTTAAAGGTTTATAATGTGATAATTACAGTTAAAAACTGTTTATTTTACAGTTCAAAACTGTATATTTGAAAGTTTATATTGTAATAATTATGTGTACACAATACACTATAAAACAATTACAGTAAAAAAATTATTTAATTAACTGAAATGATGTTAAGTTACCAACTTATTGAAATATTAATATCTGTTATGTACCTTTGACATATACTGACAACCACCAATCACAGTGGTGATGAGAATCACGTGATGAAGCAGAGCTCATCACAAGCAGCTTTTAGGAGGATGATGTTAATATATAGTCACTCACTCACACTAAACACCAAACACCATCATGGTAACACACATGACATTTTAAACATTAATTGAACAACATTAGATGTAACACAAAACCTTAATGTGCATAACTCAAAAGAAGAAACAGTTATTTCAATGAAAATACATCAAATGTGAAGTGTCACACAGGGAATTCTGGGAATGTCAATTTACGGTTTTTCACTGTAAATTACACAATGACTTGTTCTTCACTGAAAAATATGTATTTTACTGTAAAATTTAATTAAATGTATAAACCTTTAAATTATATGTTTTTGAACTGTAAAATAAATGTTTTTAACTGTAATTATTACATTATAAACATTTAAATTATATGGTGCTGTCCCATAAAACCTAAAACATTACTGCTGTATTTTTTACGGTAAAGTTCTGGCAACCACAGCTGCCGTTTTTACTGTAAATTTTATGGGGAATTTTTTGGAGTGTACACTGTAAAAAAAAAAAAAAAAACACCTGTTGTTTTTACAGGAAAATGCTGGCACCTGTGGTTACCAGAGAATTATGAAATTATGCGCACTATGAAATTCAAAATTAGGCGGACTGAGAGAGGACAAGTACAAGTCTGTGGTTAGAGGAGGCACTGTTAGGCTGTTTAGCCTGTGATGAGTATTACATTAAAATTTAAAGACTAAAAGAAACATATAGCATAAGATTTATGTATTTGAATTGCATATACATTTTTCATGCATTTGGATTGTATAATTTTAACATAAACAAATTAATCAACTTAATGTGATTCATATTTGTAAGTCATCCATAAATGAAACAGGTAAGATGTATGTAGTTGTATTAATAAACTGAATGTGATTCATATATGCCAGTTATAATGAATAAATGAAACAGTTAAGATTTATGTATTAGTACACAGAAAAACGCCCATGTTAAATTAACACTTCCTAGTGTTCATGTGTGTGCTCACTACTGATGATTATGTCATCATCAATTAATAGCCAAACCACCTGATAACATTTTCTCTGGGCTTCCTTTGCTCTAACAAAAGTGCTTTATAAACACACAGTTAAAGCAGCCAGAGAAAAACTAATGTTAAAGAGTCAAGGGTCAAGAGCCCAACTAAAGCAAACAGTTCTCACCATCATGGTGACTTCAAATTAAATTATTATTTTCATTAAAACAGAAATGACAGAAATAAAGTCAGCCTGGTTAGTAATGTGTGAAGCTGGTAATGCTGATTGTGGAGTTGTTTAATCCTCCTCTGCTGAGATCTTCAGAGATTTAATGTCTTCTTTTATCTTCAGTTGATTTCTTCTAAAGCTGTGGCTGAAGTCAGTCGTAGTTCTTGTGTGTCTCTGTCCTTCAGTGATTCTGCTCATTATCATCAGGTGTTCATCATTAATGCTCAATCATCACTTAATTATCTCATTAACATCAACACTGCTTCAATGTTACTTTAACTCAGTAGTGAGCACACACATGAACACTAGGAAGTGTTCATTTAACATGGGCGTTTTTCTGTGTTCTAATACATACATTTTAACTGTTTCATTTACGTATAACTGGCATATATGAATCACATTCAGTTTATTAATACAATTACATACATCTTACCTGTTTCAGAATTTCATTAAGTTTATTAATTTGTTTGTTAAAATTATGTAATCCAAATGTATCTGTTTAGACATGATTTATTTTTGTGCATAAACTTGTAAAGTGACTTACATACTTTATTGATATTTTTAAGAACAACTGACTAAAACTTTAGTTTTTACAATATTTGCATGTCAAATTAACAAAATAGTTTTTACAGTATTTCTCTGTTTTTGATACCAATATTTGATATTTGTATTTGTATAAATTTGATTATAATCACATATTGTTGTTGTAAATATAACAAAACATTCTGTTTAACAGTTTACAAAAGTTCACTGTGATTTAAACAAAAAGATATGTTTTTGGGTTTACAGTACTTTTCTGTAGGGATTTTACATTGTTTTTCAATAAATTTCACGGTCATAAGGCTAGATCTATTACAGTTATTCACCGTATATAGTACGGAAACTTTCTGTTAACCAATTAACTGTTTTTAACCATTTACAACCTTTTACCATTAAAATCACGATCATGATCATTTTTACAGTATAGTAGTAAAACTCATTTAGTTCAGTTAGAGAACAGATTAACTACAATTAAAAACTGAACGTGCGCGTGAGCTGAACGAGTCGCAGCACAAGCGCATCAGGAGTCAGATCTCATTCATCAGAGAGTGAGGAGCCGCTCACTGCAACCCGCACACCGAATTGACAAACCTAAATTAAACGGCTGCATTCGTTCACACTGTAATGTGACAGTGAGGGAAAATTCTCACCGTCACATCCCTAACGGGTAAAAAGGCTAATACATTTTGATTCTATTGTTCTATTTCTTAACCCACCATGCAAGCTCAGGCATGCACTTCTGTCCAAAGCTCATGCAGTTGTGTGCTCTAGACAAAGAAAACTCCATTGCAGAGAACACTTAATATATTTATTAAGTATAACGAGGTTGGGTTCCTATACAACTGTCCATCTTATTAAAAATGGCTAGGCTAGAAGATAATAAAAAAAAGAAAAGAGTATTGTATCTCGCCAGATTTTGTAACACATATTCAACATATTGAAGCGAGAATGAGAACCGTTTCGAGGGGGATGCCAGGTGTGCGAGGAAAAAGATGTATCTTGTGGATGTTCTGGGAACTAAGATTCACTTAAAGTAGGAACTGAATTGCTTGAATTGTTCTTTACACAGAATCTGAGCCAGTGTCACAGACCATAATAATGTCAGCATATCTTGGCCAATGATTATAGTTTGGCCTCAATGCATCCTATAAGCGTCGTCGTATGTCTTGCACACACCAAATCTCTTTTTCTTCATTAGTAATATCTGAGAGGTACATTTAGTGAAAGGCAGCTCTTCACATGCAATTATATGGGCGGTGTTGATTTTCATTTTTACAGGTTAAGTAAAAATATAAGGATCATGTGATATAGTGCATATATTTAGCAAAACTCCTCTTTTTATAGTTATTGAATATTGAATGGCTTTTCTGAGGTCAATCTGACGTTACGTGACATGATTGTTCTTTCTTATAAAAGCTTTTTCCAAGGTCGAAATGCTGATTGAGCGATCTGTCAGGACACATTAAAGAGCGCCAAAACCACATTTATTGCTTGATTTCGTGGCAGTAACAGAAAACGGCAAAGATTAAAAGATATTGGGAATAAGGAATCATACCAGTATCAATTAAAAACTAGAATTGTTAAATAGTTTGTGTCCACACAGCTGACGTGTTTAAGCACGTTGTGTGCATGAAATGGACACTGGCTTCCTGCACTTTTACAGTACTGGGATGTTCATTCTCATTCTCATCTCCGTTTCTAGCTCTCTCATGCTGGCACAACCATCAGCGTTGTTGCTTGATAAAGATGAGGGCTTTGATCTCAGCAAAAATATCACTCAAATTAATATTTTAATATTTTTGTTTGCAAATGCGACCGTTTTAGTTGCAGTCTGGAGCCCTGCAACATGCCAAGAACCATGACTACAAAATAAAAGACATGAAAACATAAACGTGTTCCAACGTGACATAACCCCCCTCAAAAAAGGCGGCACCTGACACCTTAAGTGAACATCCTCGCCCAAAACAACATCAACAAAAAGTCCTGGAGGGTGGGCAAGGCAAGTTTATTTATATAGCATATTTCATACACTGTGGTAATTCAAAGTGCTTTACACAGAAAAGGGAATTACAATAATCACAAAATATATAAAAGGAATTAAAAGAGTAAAAGATGATACATAGATACACTTGTCATCTGGTAAAATATTTCAGAATAATTTATGTTTGTCTCTTGTATTTAATGAATTTCCGCACTTGCTCTGGGACTTCCCCATACTGGTTGTGTCTTTCTCTGTGGATTTCTTTCAGCACGCCTAAATAATTTGTCGGACATCTCCAGCAGATCTGATCTTTCACCTAAAAACGTCCAAGCAGAGCTAGGGCTATATCAGTCCACGCTCCGATGTATCACCCACGCAGTTTCAATGTTTCCATTTCTCTTCCAGAAACGTTTTAGGAAGGCCAGTGAGGGGTCCATTACAATAGTCCACCCTGCTGGTGATGAAGTCTTGCCTCGAAACAAAGCATCTAATTCTTGCAATATTTTGGAGATGATGGCTGATTTAGTTATTGCTTTGACATGACTACTGAAACTAAGGTCAGACTCCAGAATCACACCAAGATTCCTGACTTGATTTTTAGTTGTTTGACCCCTAGCTTCAAGGTATGCATTCACCTTGTGAACTTCATCTTTGTTTCCAAATGCAATGACTCAAAATATCATTGATCAATAAGATCAAAATATCAAAGAAATTACCGCCTCTACTGGAGCTTGGTACCTATAGTCCCCCCTCAAAAAATCTCCAGGGGAAACTTGAACTTGAACGTGGTGTGACGAGGCATCTTACGTTGACCCATAATTTCTAATAAAGCTCAGAATGGACACATTCGACACATTCCCGCTGCTTGCTGATCAGCAAATTTTGCTTCAATGAGAAATTGTGATTTCGGGGGTTATTATACACATTATGTTGCATCAAAGTGAAAATCTCAATTGACAGCGCTACTCTTCAGCTCAATGGTAACTTCAACACTCAATAACAGAAACTCCTCTAAATGCACATAACCCTAAACATAAACTACCAACACCTCTCCTTTTACTGAAAAACTTAAGGACTTAAATTAAATTAAAACTTAAATTACTTAATTTCACATGCCTAAATTTACTCTCCTAATGCAGTCCCTTAGCAAAGCATGCTGGGAACTACAGTACAGATCCACTGCCCAGTGTTGCTTTTCTCAAAAGCATTATGAGCTAAGTTGAGCTATCATAGAGACCACTGGTGGCAAAGGCTCTACGATCTACTTCAAGATTCAAGAGTTTTATTTGTCACATACACAGTTATATACAGAATATACAACCGGCAGTGAAATGTAAAATGCACTTTCAGTGCATCCAGAAAGTATTCACAGCGCTTCAATTTTTCCACATTTTGTTATGTTACAGCCTTATTCCAAAATTGATTAAATTTTTTTAGTTTCCTAAATTCTATAAATAATACCCCTATACTATAAAAAGTAGAATTTTGTTTGAAATCTTTGCAAATTTATTTAAAAAGAAAAAACGAAAAGAAAAAAAAAAGTATTCACAGCCTTTGCTCAATACTTGTTGAGGCACCTTTGGCACCAATTACACCTATTTTTGGGCAGTTTCTCCCATTCTTCTTTGCAGGACCTCTCAAGATCCATCAGGCTGGATGGGGAGCGTCGGTGCACTGCCATTTTCAGATCTCTCCAGAGATGTTCAATTGGGTTCAGGTCTGGGCTCTGGCTGGGCCACTCAAGGACATTCACAGAGTTGTCCCGTAGCCTCTCCTTTGTTATCTCGCCTGTGTGCTTGGGGTCGTTGTCCTTCAGGTGCGTTTTGGCAAACTCCAGGCCAGCTGTCATGTACCTCTTACTGAGGAGTGGCTTCCGTCTGGCCACATACAGGCCTGATTGGTGGAGAGCTGCAGAGATGGTTGTTCTTCTGGAAGGTTCTCCTCTCTCCACAGAGAAACGCTGGAGCTCTGTCAGAGTGACCATCAGGTTGCAGGGTACCACCGGGTTCGGTCGCCGTTCAGGTCGCTCCGCGAAGACTGTGCTTTTATTTACTATTTTACTTTCTTTTACTCTCAATTTTTACAAACTTATCAACTGCATTGATCTGCTATGACAGCAAAACTCTTTTGGACATTGGTTACCTCTACACTGGACTGTTTCAGGACACTTTTGCCGATCCTCGTCGCGACCGCTGTTTACATTCCACCACAGGCAGACACAGCGCTGGCTTTATCTGGCCTTCATGATATTGCCAGCAGCATCATAAACAAACACCCCGACGCGGCGTACATTGTCGCGGGCGATTTTAACAAAGCAAACCTAAAGAAAGTCTTGCCAAACTTTCACCAGCACGTCTCCTGTCCTACACGAGGAGCAAACACACTGGATCATTGCTACTCTCCGTTTAAGAACGCCTATAAAGCGCGGTCACTACCAGCCTTCAGCAAATCGGATCATGCCGCCATTTTCCTCACACCTGAATACAGACAACTGGATCATTGCTACTCTCCGTTTAAGAACGCCTATAAAGCGCGGTCACTACCAGCCTTCAGCAAATCGGATCATGCCGCCATTTTCCTCACACCTGAATACAGACAAAGGCTCGTTCAGGAACCCCCGGTGAGGCAGGAAGTTAAGCGCTGGTCACCCCATTCAGAGACCGCGCTACAGGCAGCTCTGGATGATGTGGATTGGGACATGTTCCGAGCGAGTTCAGCCGATGTAAACGAGTTCACAGATGTGGCGCTTTGCTTCATCAACACGCTTACAGAGCAAGCCACGCAAACAATAATAATAACGTCCTTCTCAAATCAGAAACCGTGGGTGGACAATTCAGTCCGCGCTGCAGTGAACACACGCACTGCCGCTTACAACGCCGGTCTCCTAATGGGGAATATGACTGAATACAGATCGTCCTGCTATGCTCTGCGGCGTGCAGTTAAAGCCGCAAAACTCCGTTATAAAGACCGAGTGGAGTCTCATTTCCAACTCAACGACTCGCGGCGCATGTGGCAAGGTCTGAGGTCCATCTGCTCTTTTGGATCTAAATCCTCTGCAGAGGTGAGCGCTGATCCGTCGCTTGTGAACGAGTTAAACTCTTTCTACGCTCGCTTTGACTGTAACCGCGGCAACGCGACTCTGCCAAGTGGTGCGTCAGAGGGAATCACTCAGAGCAGCAACAACCACGTGATCTCTGTCTCGGAGGATGAATTTCGGAGAGCACTCAAGCGTGTGGACGTCAGGAAAGCTGCCGGGCCGGATGGTATTTCAGGCCGTGTTCTGCGGTCCTGTGCTGATCAGCTCGCCGGGTTGTTTACATCTATCTTCAATGAGTCCCTCGCTACATCTGTGGTCTCCACCTCCTTCAAAAAAATCCACCATCATCCCTGTCCCTAAGAACAGTAAACCCTCTTGCCTAAATGACTATCGTCCAGTGGCTCTCACATCTATAGTCATGAAGGTCTTTGAGAGACTCATTAAAAACACCATTTGCGCCTTCATTCCTGACACTTTGGACCCTCTTCAGTTTGCCTATCGTCCCAATAGATCGACTGAAGATGCCATCTCTCATGTCCTCCACTCCTCCCTCACTCACATCGACAGCAAAAGTGGGAACTACGTAAGGCTGCTATTCATTGACTATAGCTCAGCCTTTAACACCATAGTTCCCATCAAGCTAACCTCCAAACTCCTGGATCTCGGCCTGAATCCTTCTCTCTGCCACTGGATTGAGGACTTCCTCACTGGCAGGCCTCAGGTGGTGAGAGTAGGCCAGTCCACCTCCATCACCAGAACACAAAATGGCGCCGCTGTGTTTGGTCGCCGTTCAGGTCGCTCCGCGAAGACTGTGCTTTTATTTACTATTTTACTTTCTTTTACTCTCAGTTTTTACAAACTTATCATCTGCATTGATCTACTACGACAGCAAAACTCTTTTGGACATTGGTTACCTCTACACTGGACTGTTTCAGGACACTTTCGCCCGATCCTCTGTGGCCATCTGAGATTCTTGAACGCCGAGTTGAACAATGGACAGAGCCAGCGGCGTAGAACAAAAAGAAACACCGTGGGAAGCGTGCTGGTATCCGTAACAGACTGAGGAAAAGGGCATTCAGACCTCCTCTCCCGAGCATTCTTCTAGCAAATGTTCAATCCTTGGATAATAAGATGGACGATCTTAGAGCCAGGATAAGTTTTCAACGGGACATGAGAGACTGTAATATCTATTGTTTGTCTGAAACATGGCTCACGCCCGCGGTCCCGGACACAGCTGTGACGCCGTCGGAGAACTTCTCTGTTTTTCGGATGGACAGAACAGCCGAGGCCGGTAAATCCAAAGGCGGTGGAGTGTGTTTCATGATCAACAAGAAATGGTGCGATCCCAGGAACATCACCATTCTCTCGCGGTCCTGCTCACCTCATCTGGAACATTTAACAATCATCTGCCGCCCATTCTATCTGCCGAGGAGTTTTCTGCGGTTGTCGCGACCGCCCGTTTACATCCCACATGCAGGCAGACACAGCGCTGGCTTTATCTGGCCTTCATGATGTTGCCAGCGGCGTCATAAACCAACATCCCGACGCCAGCGGCATTCATTGTCGCGGCGATTTTAACAAAGCAAACCTAAAGAAAGTCCTGCCAAACTTTCACCAGCACGTCTCCTGCCCCACCACGAGGAGCAAACACACTGGATCACTGCTACTCTCCGTTTAGAAACGCCTATAAAGCGCGGTCACTTCCAGCGTTGGCAAAATTGGATCATGCCGCCATTTTCCTCACTCCCGAATACAAACAAAAGCTCCTCCAGGAACCCGGTGAGGCGGGAAGTTAAGCGTTGGTCACCCCACTCAGAGACCGCGCTACAGGCAGCTCTGGGCGATGTGGATTGGGACATGTTCGGCGAGTTCAGCTGGCGTGGCGAGTTCACAGGCGTGGCGCTTTGCTTCATCAACACGCTTACAGAGCAAGCCACGCAAACAATAACAATAACGTCCTTCTCAAATCAGAAACCGTGGGTGGACAATTCAATCCAGCAGCGGCAGTGAACGCACGCGCACTGCTGCTTACAACGCCGGTCTCCATTCAGGGAATATGAATGAATACAGATCGTCCTGCTATGCTCTCAGACGAGCAGTTAAAGCCGCAAAACTCCGTTATAAAGACCGAGTGGAGTCTCATTTCCAACTCAACGACTCGCGGCGCGCATGTGGCAAGGTCTGAGGTCCATCTGCTCCTTTGGATCTAAATCCTCTGCAGAGGTGAGCGCTGATCCGTTGCTCGTGAACGAGTTAAACTCTTTCTATGCTCGCTTTGACTGTAACGCGGCAACGCGACTCCGTAAGTGGCGCGTTAGAGAAATTACTCAGAGCAGCAACAATCACGTGATCTCTGTCTCGGAGGATGAAGTTCGGAGAGCACTCAAGCGTGTGGGCGTCAGGAAAGCTGCTGGGCGGATGGTATTTCAGGTCGTGTTCTGCGGTCCTGTGCTGATCAGCTCACCGGGTTGTTTACATCTATCTTTAATGAGTCCTCGCTACATCTGTGGTCCCCACCTCCTTCAAAAAATCACCATCATCCCTGTCCCTAAGAACAGTAAACCCTCTTGCCTAAATGACTATCGTCCAGTGGCTCTCACGTCTATAGTCATGAAGGTCTTTGAGAGACTCATTAAAAACACCATTTGCGCCTTCATTCCTGACACTTTGGACCCTCTTCAGTTTGCCTATCGTCCCAATAGATCGACTGAAGATGCCATCTCTCATGTCCTCCACTCCTCCCTCACTCACATCGACAGCAAAAGTGGGAACTACGTAAGACTGCTATTTATTGACTATAGCTCAGCCTTTAACACCATAGTTCCCACCAAGCTAACCTCCAAACTCCTGGATCTCGGCCTGAATCCTTCTCTCTGCCACTGGATTGAGGACTTCCTCACTGGCAGGCCTCAGGTGGTGAGAATAGGCCAGTCCACCTCCACCTCCATCACCCTGAGTGTGGGAGCTCCACAGGGCTGTGTCCTGAGCCCCTGCTCTACTCTCTCTACACGCATGACTGTTTGTCCACACACAGCTCCACCTCTATCATCAAATTTGCTGATGATACTGTTGTCCTGGGCCTCATTTCCAACAACAATGAGACGGCATACTTGGACGAGGTGGAGCATCTAACATCATGGTGCCAGGACAACTGTCTCTCTCTGAATGTTGGCAAGACCAAAGAAATGATTGTGGACTTCAGGAAGAGACAGCAACGGACATACTCCCCCTCATGATCAGCGGGTCACCAGTAGAGAGAGTGAGCAGCTTCAAGTACCTGGGAGTAAACATCTCCGAGGACCTGACCTGGACTGCTCACATTCAGACACAGGTGAAAAAAGCCAGGCAAAGACTGTACCACCTGCGCCAGCTGAGGAAATTCAGGGTTTCACCAGCTATCCTGAAAACTTTCTATTTAGGGGCGATAGAAAGTGTTTTAACTCAGTGCATCACAGCGTGGTATGGGAACAGCACCAGTCATGACCGCAAAGCCCTGCAAAGAGTAGTGCGCTTATCCGAGCGCGTATCTCAGGGTCAGCTCTCCCGTCTCTGCAGGACGTCTACACCAAACGCTGCAAAGGTAGAGCTACCAAGATCATCAAGGACTCTAATCACCCTGCAAACCCTCATTTCACGCTGCTACCATCTGGTAGCGCTTCCAAGCCTGATGGCCAAAACTGAGAGACTCAGGAGGAGCTTCTTCCCCAGGCCATCAGACTCCTGAACTCAGTCACTTAACATCACGTGACTTCACGTCAGGATAAACATCGATACACTGACATTGCACTGCACTTTCTGTTCTCGTTGTTACTGTGTAACAACCTGTCATAAACCTGTTTGCACATTATACTCTTTATACATTTGTTAACCACATATTTATAAGTCTACAGTTTACTCACTGCAAAGTCTACTTCAATTATTTTATTCCACTTTATCCTTATTTGTTACCTTTTTTTCTCTTGACTTGATTATTTATAATTCTACAGATATAGACATATATATATATATATATATATATAGAGTACTTTTTTTATATCCTATTTCTATTATAATTTCTTCCTTGTGTTTTTAACTGTGAATTTGCACTGTCCATGGAGCGGACCTGTTTACATTTCACTGCCGGTTGTATATTCTGTATATAACTGTGTATGTGACAAATAAAACTCTTGAATCTTGAATCTTGAATCACCCTGAGTGTGGGAGCTCCACAGGACTGTGTCCTGAGTCCCCTGCTCTACTCTCTCTACACGCATGACTGTTTGTCCACACACAGCTCCACCTCTATCATCAAATTTGCTGATGATACTGTTGTCCTGGGCCTCATTTCCAACAACAATGAGACGGCATACTTGGACGAGGTGGAGCAACTAACATCATGGTGCCAGGACAACTGTCTCTCTCTGAATATTGGCAAGACCAAAGAAATGATTGTGGACTTCAGGAAGAGACAGCAACGGACATACTCCCCCCTCATGATCAGCGGGTCACCAGTAGAGAGAGTGAGCAGCTTCAAGTACCTGGGTGTAAACATCTCCGAGGACCTGACCTGGACTGCTCACATTCAGACACAGGTGAAAAAAGCCAGGCAAAGACTGTACCACCTGCGCCAGCTGAGGAAATTCAGGGTTTCACCAGCTATCCTGAAAACTTTCTATTTCGGGGCAATAGAAAGTGTATTAACTCAGTGCATCACAGCGTGGAATGGAAACAGCACCAGTCATGACTGCAAAGCCCTGCAAAGAGTCGTGCGCTTATCCGAGCGTATCTCAGGGTCAGCTCTCCCGTCTCTGCAGGACGTCTACACCAAACGCTGCAAAGGTAGAGCTACTAAGATCATCAAGGACTCTAATCACCCTGCAAACCCTCATTTCACGCTGCTGCCATCTGGTAAGCGCTTCCGAAGCCTGATGGCCAAAACTGAGAGACTCAGGAGGAGCTTCTTCCCCCAGGCCATCAGACTCCTGAACTCAGTCACTTAACATCACGTGACCATCGATATACTGACATGGCACTGCACTTTCTGTTCTCGTTGTTACGGTGTAACAACCTGTTATAAACCACATATTTATAAGTCTACAGTTTACTTACTGCACAGTTTACCTCACTTATTTTATTCCACTTCTTTATTCTTATTTTTTTACTTTTTCTCCTACTTGACTTGATTATTTATAATTCTACAGATGTATATATATATAGTACTTTTTTATCCTATTTCTATTATAATTTCCTCCTTGTGTTTTTAACTGTGAATTTGCACTGTCCATGGAGCGGACCTGTTTACATTTCACTGCCGGTTGTATATTCTGTATATAACTGTGTATGTGACAAATAAAACTCTTGAATCTTGAATCTTGAATCTTGTTCTGGGTCACCTCCCTGACTAAGGCCCTTCTCCCCTGATCGCTTAGTTTGGCCGGGTGGCTAGCTCTGGGAAGAGTACTTGTGGTTCCAAACTTCTTCCATTTACGGATGATGGAGGCCACTGTGCTCATTGAGACCCTCAATGCTGCAGGAATTTTTCTGTACCCTTCCCCTGATCTGTGCCTCGATACACTCGGAGGTCTACAGACAATTCCTTGGACTTCATGGCTTGGTTTGTGCTCTGACATGCACTGGTAACTGTGGGACCTTATATAGAGAGGTGTGTGCCTTTCCAAATCATGTGGAATCAACTGAATTTACCACAGGTGGACTCCAGTCGAGCTGTAGAAACATCCCAAGGATGATCAGTGGAAACAGGAGTATACAAACCCGATTCCAAAAAAGTTGGGACACTGTACAAATTGTGAATAAAAACAGAATGCAATAATGTGGAAGTTTCAAATTTCAATATTTTATTCAGAATACAACATAGATGACATATCAAATGTTTAAACTGAGAAAATGTATCATTCTAAGGGGAAAATAAGTTGATTTTAAATTTCATGGCATCAACACATCTCAAAAAAGTTGGGACAAGGCCATGTTTCCCACTGTATGGCATCCCCTCTTCTTTTTCGAACAGTCTGCAAACGTCTGGGGACTGAGGAGACAAGCTGCTCAAGTTTAGGAATAGGAATGTTGTCCCATTCTTGTCTAATACAGGCTTCTAGTTGCTCAACTGTCTTAGGTCTTCTTTGTGGCATCTTCCTCTTTATGATGCTCAAATGTTTTCTATGGGTGAAAGATCTGGACTGCAGGCTGGCCATTTCAGTCCCCGGATCCTTCTTCTACACAGCCATGATGTTGTGATTGATGCAGTATGTGCTCTGGCATTGTCATGTTGGAAAATGCAAGGTCTTCCCTGAAAGAGACGACGTCTGGGTGGGAGCATATGTTGTTCTAGAACTTGGATATCCCTTTCAGCATTGATGGTGCCTTTCCAGATGTGTAAGCTGCCCATGCCACACGCACTCATGAACCCCATCCCATCAGAGATGCAGGCTTCTGAACTGAGCGCTGACAACAACTTGGGTTGTCCTTGTCCTCTTTAGTCCGGATGACATGGCGTCCCAGTTTTCCAAAAAGAACTTCAAATTTTGATTGGTCTGACCACAGAACAGTTTTCCACTTTGCCACAGTCCATTTTAAATGAGCCTTGGCCCAGAGAAAACGCCTACGCTTCTGGATCATGTTTAGATATGGCTTCTTTTTTGACCTGTAGAGTTTTAGCCGGCAGCGGCGAATGGCACGGTGGATTGTGTTCAGCACAATGTTTTCTGGAAGTATTCCTGAGCCCATGTTGTGATTCCCATTACAGTAGCATTCCTGTATGTGATGCAGTGCCGTCTAAGGGCCGGAGATCACGGGCATCCAGTATGGTTTTCCGGCCTTGACCCTTACGCACAGAGATTGTTCCAGATTCTCTGAATCTTTGGATGATATTATGCACTGTAGATGATGATAACTTCAAACTCTTTGCAGTTTTTCTCTGAGAAACTCCTTTCTGATATTGCTCCAGTATGTTTGGCCGCAGCATTGGGGGAATTGGTGATCCTCTGCCCATCTTGACTTCTGAGAGACACTGCCACTCTGAGAGGCTCTTTTTATACCCAATCATGTTGCCAATTGACCTAATAAGTTGTAGATTGGTCCTCCAGCTGTTCCTTATATGCACATTTAACTTTTCCGGCCTCTTATTGCTCCCTGTCCCAACTTTTTTGGAATGTGTAGCTCTCATGAAATCCAAAATGAGCCAATATTTGGCATGACATTTCAAAATGTCTCACTTTCAACATTTGATATGTTATCTATATTCTATTGTGAATAAAATATAAGTTTTGAGATTTGGAAATTATTGCATTCCTTTTTATTCACAATTTGTACAGTGTCCCAACTTTTTGGAATCGGGTTTGTACTTCTGTACATGTGATTTCTTTTTATACATTTGCAAAGATTTCAAACAAACTTCTTTCACATTGTCATTATGGGGTATTGTTTGTAGAACTGAGGGGAAAAATAATCCATTTAATCCATTTTGGAATAAGCCAAGACTTGGATTAAACTGCTTGATTATTTTTCTTTTGTGACGCCTGAAAGTTTTTGTTGTTTGGACTTTCAGTGGATGGACACAAATGATGAGAGAATATCAAGTTTCAAAGATGAACAAAAGTCTTATGGGTTTGGCAATGTCATTGTTTGGGTGAACACCCTTTAACTCTGTTTTAGAGTTTCATGACCTACTTTACTTGCCAGACCGGACTAGCTGATTAAAACGTCAATAACACAAATAACTAGGGAATCACCAAAATGCAAAAATTATTCTGTATTCATTTAGTGTAAGTAGCGATCGATAGTGGATGATAATAATATATAATGTTGAGGCTCGTGCAGCCTCATGAGGAGAAATCAAAACATATCAGCGCCTCTCACACAGAGAAACTCAGTCACAATACTGCAGTAAAAATTTAAAATGTTACGTTTTTTTATATTTATAACATATGATACAGTTAAAACACATCACACGACCAAGTGTGCTGTTTTCCTGAATACCATCACGATTGAAAATGTGACACTGATTTCATATGATGGTTCCACAAACAATTAATTAACATCAAGTCACTTACAATTTTAGGTGCAATATTGACTGTTTTTGTTCTATTTCAGCAGCGAAAATATTTCCAAGATCAACGCAGAACCATAACGCATCTCTCAGCAACAGTGTGTTACTGAATCATTCAGTGTTTTGAATGAATCGGTTGAATCAAAGATTCGATGATCTGGGGTCCGTTTCTTCGTATGTCGCTAACTCCGCTAGCTGGATTTGATTGTTGGCGATTTGGCATGATCTCGGATTGTTTGGTTATTCGACGCTCATCCTGGACTTGTTGTCATAGCAACAGGTCCATAATCTTAAACTTGCTTGGGAGCTTATTTCATGTAAACAGGATTAGACTGCATCTTGAGGTGAGTTAAAATCTGTCCCAGACACTGCTACTTTATTACAAGAGTTCCTTACTGAACCACGCAATAATAATTTAAAATAATAATATTAAATAATAATAAAAATGTATTTGAAAATAATTTTATAATGTTGTGTATAATACTATAGACACAGCCAGGTGGTTGAGAGATTTATTTGTGATGGAATAATTACTTTATAATTTTATTGGAGGTTTACACACATGCTGTAACGTTACGCTGAGCCGTGCATTCATTTGAGTGATGACGGATATTATGGGATGGCTTGATGCAGCGCAAGAGATAAAGATAACTTGATCCTGACTCTTAAGAAACTTTGATACTGTCACGTAACAAATCTGCTTCAAATTTAATAAAAAGATTTAATTACAACATTGAAATAAAAATGTAAAGGGTGTACAAATGCTAAAAAAAACAGGGATACCATGGCCCTTAAACCAGGCACTGGTTGCTTTGGCGCTGTGTGCAGGTGCCAAGTCCTGTTGAATGAAATCTGCATCTCCATAAAGTTGGTCAGCAGCAGGAAGCATGAAGTGCTCTAAAACTTCCTGGTGTACGGCTGCGTTGACCTTGGACCTCAGAAAACACAGTGGACCAACACCAGCAGATGACATGGCATCCCAAACCATCACTGACTGTGGAAACTTTACACTGGACCTCAAGCAACGTGGATTGTGTGCCTCTCCTCTCTTCCTCCAGACTCTGGGACCCTGATTTACTTTCATCAGAGCACATAACTTTGGAGCACTCAGCAGCGGTCCAGTCCTTTCTGTCTTTAGCCAGGCGAGACGCTTCTGACGCTGTCTGTTGTTCAAGAGTTGACTCAAGGAATGCGACAGCTGAAACCCATGTCTCGCATACGTCTGTGTGTAGTGGTTCTTGAAGCACTGACTCCAGCTGCAGTCCACTCTTTGTGAATCTACCCTACATTTTTGAATGGGTTTTGTTTCACAATCCTCTCCAGGACGTGGTTATCCCTATTGCTTGTACACTTTTTTTCTACCACATCTTTTCCTTCCCTTCGCCTCTTTATTAATGTGCTTGGACTCAGAGCTCTGTGAACAGCCAGTCTCTTTTGCAGTGACCTTTTGTGTCTTGCCCTCCTTGTGCAAGGTGTCAATGGTCGTCTTTTGGACAGCGGTCAGGTCAGCGGTCTTCCCCATGATTGTGTAGCCTACAGAACTTGACTGAGAGCCCATTTAAAGGCATTTGCAGGAGTTCATCAGCTGATGAGAGTGTGGCTCCAGCTGTCTTCAATATTCAACCTTTCACAATATTCTCATTTTCTGAGATACTGAATTTGGGATTTTCCTTAGTTGTCAGTTATAATCATCAAAATGAAAAGAAATAAACATTTGAAATATATCAGTCTGTGTGTAATGAATGAGTATAATATACAAGTTTCACTTTTTGAATGGAATTAGTGAAATAAATCAACTTTTTAATGATATTCTAATTATATGACCAGCACCTGTAAATGTCCAGAAATTTGTGGGGTTTTTTGTGTAATTTGTCAAGTTTTTACATTTACATTTATGCATTTGGCAGACGCTTTTATCCAAAGCGACTTACATTGCATTCAGGGTTCACATTTTTACATTTTGTCAGTTCTTGCTTTCCCTGGGAATCGAACCCATGACCTTAGCGTTGCTAGCGCCACGCTCTTATTGTTTGAGCTACAGGAAAGCTGCTTTTTTTGCTAGTTGCTGTCTCGCCACCAGCCAATCGCTGCTTTACTGATCGTGGTTTGGAGTATCGATGCGTCTGCCCTCTTCAGTGAACACAAGAACACACAGTGATGTCAGATAACTTCATCCAGATATTTTAATCCAATCCGCAAATTCGTTTGAAGAATCAAATTAGCCAGAGATCAGTTATCACGTTTCAGTTATCAGTTATCTGGGATCTGTCCAATCATCTCAGATGTGTTAAGCGAGGTACGAAGAACGGACTCCAGTTCATAAACGACTGCCTCATTCCTAAACGAATCAGCCTTTTGAACGAATCGACTCAATGACTCGCTCATTAAGACCTGCCGCCACCAACTGGCAGTTTAGTTTCATGTTTAAACATTCTTTCCAACATTTCTTATTTGTATTCAAAAAATATGTAAAACCATCTCATAACATTATTTAATGCAGTTGAAAAGGTAAAAATATCATAAATATTCAGATTTAAAGCTGATTGAACACTGGTGAGGATATTGCTTCAGAATGATGATATTTAACTGATCACCCTGATAGATAACCAGAATTGTAAGTCAAAATGTAAACTGGGCCACAGATGGTAAGCACAATTACATTAACCCAAAACTAACTTAATTAAAAAGCCACAGCCTATACTGTTTTTTTATTCTTTTTTTTTATTATTAGAATATAGACATTTAAGAGAATAAATTATGCAAGTACTTTTTACTTTTAATACTTAAAGTACATTTAAAATCAGGTACTTTTTACTTAAGTAGTGTTGTCATTGTGGTACTTCTACTTTTACTAAAGTAAATATGTCTCTGGTTATTTGTACTTAAGTAGTGAGATTCAGTACTTCCTCCACCACTGGATCCAGTTGATAAAGAGAGCGAAGTGTGAAGTGTGTGTGTGTGTGTGTGTGTGTGTGTGTGTGTGTGTGTGTGTGTCTGTCTGTGTGTGTGTGTGTGTGTGTCTGTGTGTGTGTGTGTGTGTGTGTGTGTGTCTGTCTGTGTGTGTGTGTGTGTGTGTGTGTGTGTTGTCTGTGTGTGTGTGTGTGTGTGTCTGTCTGTGTGTGTGTGTGTGTGTGAGAGTGTGTGTGTGTTTGTCTGTGTGTGTGTGTGTGTGTGTGTCTGTGTGTGTGTGTGTGTGTGTGTGTGTGTGTGTGTGTGTCTGTGTGTGTGTGTGTGTGTGTGTGTGTGTGTGTGTGTGTCTGTCTGTGTGTGTGTGTGTGTCTGTCTGTCTGTGTGTCTGTCTGTGTGTGTGTGTGTGTCTGTGTGTGTGTGTTTGTGTGTCTGAAGTGAGTGAGTGAGTGAGTGAGTGAGTGTGTGTGTGTGTGTGTGTGTGTGTGTGTGTGTGTGTGTCTGTGTTTGTCTGTGTGTCTGTGTTTGTCTGTGTGTCTGTGTGTCTGAAGTGAGTGAGTGTGTGTGTGTGTGTGTGTGTGTGTGTGTGTGTGTGTGTGTGTGTGTGTGTGTGTCTGTGTTTGTCTGTGTGTCTGTGTGTCTGAAGTGAGTGTGTGTGTGTGTGTGTGTGTGTGTGTGTGTGTGTGTGTGTGTGTGTGTGTGTGTGTGTGTGTGTGTTTGTCTGTTTGTCTGTGTGTCTGTGTGTGTGAAGTGAGTGATTTGTCCGTGATCTCTTGCAGGAGAAGCTGCTTGACTGGGCGAAGGAGGTGGCCCGATCCAAGCCCAGCGGCACAGACGGCAACCTGATAGCGGAGGACTTTGTAGTCAGTGTACGTGGGAACAACTCTCATTTTGTTTGTGCTGCTTTATCTAGTCCTGTGAGGTAACAGATTGTTTTAAACGACACCATTCAGTTTTAGTCTTATCTGTTAAGACACGTTTAATACCAGTTGAGTCACTTCTTTTTGTGAATAAATCCAACCAGTCAGTAACTGCTGATTTAAGTCCTAGTGTTGTGAAACTGTGAGTCACTTGTGGAAAAACATTGATTTTGGCTTTGACTCAGTTCTTCAGTGTGCATGAATGTGATGGTTTGAGGTGTACCAGTGTACCTGTGGATACTGGCCATCATTTTATCAGTCTAATGACATCAAAACGAAGAAAAAAAAGACAACAATTGCTAGATATATTTGATCTCTGTCTTTAAATCCTTTAAAGTCTCAGTTTTCGTCATCTCTGTTCTCTCGCCATTAAGATGATACAAGCTTTTCCTGTTTGCTTGTAAGCTCTTTTCTGAACATTGAATCATTCCTCTGATGTTTGCCATTGTGTTGATAGTGTTGCTCTTAGTTTACACGCTGTAACAGTCAGATCTTCTTCTCCGTTTACTGACCTGACATAACCAGCTCAAATTATAAGTCATTATTATAAGCTTAAATGAAAATTACCCCATGATTTCCTCTCCCTCAGCTCATCCTAGGTGTGTATGACATTCTTCTGTCTGATAAACACAATCAGAGTTATAGTAAAAATGTCCTGGCTCTTCCACGCTTTATAATGGCAGTGAATGTTACTCTGTTTTTGAAGTCCATAAAAGTGCATCTATCCATCATAAAAGTGCATCTATCCATCATAAAAGTGCATCTATCCATCATAAAAGTGCTCCACACGGTTCCGGGGGTCAATAAAAGCCTTCTGAAGCAAATCCATGCGTTTGTGTAAGGAAAATATCCACATTTAAAACTTTTTATAAAGTAAAATTTCTAACTTCCGGCGGACCGTCTTCCGTATTCAACTTACAGAAGAAGTGTTGTGCCTCTCGCAGTTGAAAATGCTTACGCTGCGTCTTGCACACCAGTTACGCTCGTCTGACGTAGCGCAAGCATTTTGAACTGCGAGAGGCACAACACTTTTTCTTGAGGGTGAGTAAATCATGGGGTCATTTTCATTTTTGGGTGAACTGTGTGAATCTGGGTAAAATAAGGAGAGTTTTAAACACTTTATTTATTTTTTCTAATTTTTAACCAAAAGGTCTTGTGTACTGCAAACAAAGTAATAGTTCTGATTATTTCATTTGTTTGTGGACTGGACTGTGTTGGTTGCGCTCTGTTTTTGATTCTGTTAATGATTTAGTGAAGTGCTGTTTAAAGAGTGGAGGACAGCATGGCAAACTGCACTGACAGGGTTGTCAACTATCCTCATTTGTTCTTAAGGTCATTCACATGGATTATGGGATGAAGGAGAAAAACCCTATCAACAGTGTCTACTTCTACTGTAAGAACGATCCCAACCAAGCCATCAAGATCCGCAAGGAACAGGTACACAGGTTTTTCAAAGTTACAAACTTAATGGGGTATAGATACTACTAAATATAACACAAAATCAAGTGACCAAACAATTAGCATGTTCAGTTATCAGTATTTGATTGTCCTGTGATCGGTGACACTACAGAGGACAAGTGGTTTGGAGAATGGATGGATGGAGTTTTTGGTAGTCAGTAATGAGTGAAATGAGTGAAAGATTTAAGATATGCTCATGGCTGAATGAATGCACAAAATCCAAATGTGTGCAGGTGAAGTGATGGGCGAAATGCCTCAGCTGTGACCAACAACAGCGCTTAAAACAATCAGCTCAGCGACGTCTGTCTGCAAAAGACACACACCCACGCGCGCACGCACGCACACGCACACACGCGCAAAAGAATTTATAATGTGCATAGACCAACACAATACAAATAAAACATGCAGAAAGTCTGCACTCTGAAAGATTGTGGATTTTAGTTTGCATTTACCAGCTGGTCTCTTATTTTCCGGCCTCTCATAGTGACAAGCAATGTGTTTTATACAAAGTAGAATTTTTTTTTTTTTTTTCAGCTCTGCGACCAGAAAAAAAAACAGCTCTCAGTGTGGAATAGACGCTCGGTGCCTCGTCACGCCGCTGGCGTTTGTAAATATGTGGCAACTAAGATTGGCTCTAGCAGTCATGCCATTAGGCAATGCTTTTACAGTTCTTTGGTGACATCAGACTTTTATCACTCAAGCTTTTGAAAAAAACTAACAAACAACGGTGACGGTTCAAAAATGGGAAAAGGCACTTCTTTTAGTTTTTTTTTTGGCCCAAGTTTGCATGCATGTAACTCATTAAGTATTAAAGATATCTTAATATCCTTTCGATTCTAATTCTTAAACTTTTATTTTGGTATCTTCATTTTAAAGGCTCTTGATGGTTCAGGGCCCTTGACGGCTCCTCCTTTTAATGCGCCCATAGCACCTCTGTGAGAGATGCAAGACCGGTCAGGGCGCAGGTGGTGCTCACTATCAATCATGCCACTGGCCTCACCCCGATCTCATGCTCCCTCGGCCTCGACTGCTTGCCACAGTTATATTATATAACATAAATGTTAATTTGCAGTTTAATATGTTGCTTATACAAAGACATTTTATTTCTACATATTTCAGTTGATTTCACTCATCTCAGTATAGCAATATACACTATATTGCCAAAGGTTTTGGGACGTCTGCCTTTACATGCACATGATCTTTAATGCCATCCCATTTTTAATCCGTAGGGTTTAATATGGAGTCGGCCCACCCTTTGCAGCTCTAACAGCTTCAACTCTTCTGGGAAGGCTTTCCACAAGGTTTAGGAGTGTGTTTATGGGAATTTTTGACCATTCTTCTAGAAGCGCATTTGTGAGGTCAGGCACTGATGTTGGACGAGAAGGCCTGGCTCACAGTCTCCGCTCTAATTCATCCCAAAGGTGTTCTATCGGGATGAGGTCAGGACTCTGTGCAGGCCAGTCAAGTTCCTCCACACCAAACTCGCTCATCCATGTCTTTATGGATCGACGCTTTGTGCACTGGAGCGCAGTCATGTTGGAACAGGAAGGGGCCGTCCCCAAGCTATTCCTACAGAGTTGGGAGCGTGAAATCATCCAAAATGTCTTGGTATGCTGAAGTATTAAGATTTCCTTTCACTGGAACTAAGGGGCCAAGCCCAACCCCTGAAAAACAAACCCACACCATAATCCCCCTCCACCAAACTTTACACTTGGTACAATGCAGTCAGGCAAGTCCCGTTCTCCTGGCAACTACCAAACCCAGACTTGTCCATGGGATTGCTTGACAGAGAAGCGTGATTGGTCACTCCAGAGAACACGTCTCCACTGCTCTAGAGTCCAGTGGTGGCGTGCTTTACTCCACTGCATCCCACGCTTTGCATTGCACTTGGTGATGTAAGGCTTGGATGAGCTGCTCGGCCATGGAAATCCATTCCATGAAGCTCTCTACGCACTGTTCTTGAGCTCATCTGAAGGCCACAGAAGTTTGGAGGTTTGTGGCTATTCACACTGCAGAAAGTTGTCGACTTCTGCGCACTGTGACCCTCAGCATGCGCTGACCCCGCTCTGTGATTTTACGTGGCCTACCACTTCGTGGCTGAGTTGCTGTTGTTCCCAATTGCTTCCACTTTCTTATAATCCCACTAACAGTTGAGCGTGGAATATTTAGTGGTGAGGAAATTTTCCTGAATGGATTTATTGCACAGGTGGCAACCTCCCACGCTTGAGTTCACTGAGCTCCTGAGAGCGAGCCATTCTTTCACAAATGTGTGTAAAAGCATCTGCATGCCTAGTGCTTGATTTATACACCTGTGGCCATGGGAGTGATTGGACACATGAATTCAATGATTTGGAGGGCTGTCCCAATACTTTTGGCAATATAGTGTAGATTGGGAAAAGCCCACTAGTCAATGTGTATATGTTCAGAAAAACTATCCTGCTTCCAGTCAGTGAGTTCACCTTCATGAAGAATGTCCTATGTGGACCAGTATCAGGTCACTGTGATTTCTTAAATCTGTAAGATAAAAGAAAAATAAATAAACATCTGTGAGGATACTAATAGCAGGATGTGATAACATGATCATGGCCTGGAGCAGATCTTGAATCAGGTTGTCACAATTATGTTCCTTTTTAGAAAGAAATGGTATCTGTGAGGATTTCCAGTCAGGATTTAGACCGTATCATAGTACTGAGACTGCTCTCATCAGAGTTACAAATGATTTACTCTTATCATCCGATCGTGGTTATATCTCTCTATTAGTGTTACTCGATCTTAGCGCTGCATTCGATACTATCGACCACAACATTCTTTTGAATAGACTCGAAAATTATGTTGGCATTAGTGGAACTGCATTCGCATGGCTTAAATCATACTTATCTGACCGTTATCAGTTTGTAGCAGTAAATGAAGAGATGTCACACCGATCACAAGTTCAGTATGGAGTACCGCAGGGCTCGGTGCTAGGACCGTTGCTCTTCACCCTGTACATGCTACCACTGGGAGATATCATTAGGAAGCATGGCGTTAGTTTTCACTGTTATGCTGACGATACTCAGCTCTATATTTCTTCACGCCCTGACGAAACTTACCAATTCACAAGATTAAAGGAATGCATAACTGATATAAAAATGGGATGACTTAATTTCCTGCAACTTAATTCAGAAACAACAGATTATTGCATGATTATCGAATACAATTATTGAACAAAAAAAACCTCCATAAGTAGTAACCTAGAATACTGTCTAACACTCGATGGCTGCTCTGTCAAGTCCTCGTCGTCAGTGAGGAACCTGGGTGTGCTCTTTGATACCAATCTCTCATTTGAAAGCCACGTTTCTAACATCTGTAAAACTGCATTCTACCATCTTAAAAATATATCTAAATTACGGCACATCCTTTCAATGCAAAATGCTGAACAGTTAATTCATGCGTTCATGAGCTCAAGGCTAGATTACTGTAATGCTTTACTGGGTGGTTGCCCTGCTCGCTTAATAAACAAACTCCAGCTGGTCCAAAACGCAGCAGCTCGAGCTCTTACTAGAACAAGGAAGTATGACCATATTAGCCCGGTTCTGTCAACACTGCACTGGCTCCCTATTAAACATCGTATAAATTTTAAAATCTTGCTTATTACTTACAAAGCACTAAATGGTTTAGCTCCCCAGTATTTGAGCGAACTCTTAACGCATTATACTCCATCATGTCTATTGCGGTCTCAAAACTCTGGCCAGTTGATAATACCTAGAATATCAAAATCAACTGCAGGCGGTCGATCCTTTTCCTATTTAGCGCCTAAACTCTGGAACAGTCTTCCTAACATTGTTTGGGAAGCAGACACACTCTGTCAGTTTAAATCTAGACTAAAAACGCATCTCTTTACTATGGCTTACACATAAAACATTATCAATTTCTATTATTCAAATCAGTAAATGATTGTTAGGCTGCATTAACTAGGTCAGCCGGAACCGGGAACACTTCCCATAACACCTGATGTACTCGTTACATCATAAGAAGAATGGCATCTACGCTAATGTTAGTCTCTCTGTTTATCCCGAGGTTTACTGCAGTCAGCCGGATCCGGGCCGTATCCAGATCAGATGGTGGACCTGCGCCTGGACATGACCAACGCATCCCTGAAATGTCTGCAGAGAGCGTGTCAAATAAACTCCCCCTGTAAATGCCGCATCGACACGACATCCTCATTAAACCCTTCTCCAGCATGACGACTCCAATCTTTCGAATAATCTTACGAATATCTTTCGATCTAATATGACTTCTGACCTGTAATGTTGCCAGAATCATAATCATACACCAATTGTTCACCTGCCAGAGGAAAACTGGCACCCCGACTTGACCTGGTTTCTCACAAGTTTTTTTTTTCTCCATTCTGGCCTTAAAGGAGTTTTGGTTCCTTGCCACCGTTGCCTTTGGCTTTTGGCTTGCTCAGTTGGGGACACTAAAAGTTCAGCTATATTACTGATCTGCCTGCATTGACCATGATAATAGAATTAGCTGGATGACATCACTGTTTTCTCCTGAGTGGCTGTACAGCCGAATCAAATTCTGTTGCATTATTTTCCTGTTAACACTGTGAAGCTGCTTTGAAACAATTGGCATTGTAAAAGTGCTATATAAATAAAGGTGACTTGACTTGAATGCTGATCATGGCCTGGAGCAGATCTTGAATGCTGATCATGGGCAGGAGACGTCACGGGACTCTGGATGTGGGCAGGAGACATCACGGGCCAAACACACAAAATGGCCATTGCGGTGACTTGGAGAACAGAGGAGAAGAGAGTGACCTCTGAGACGGACTGCGCGGGCACTGGAAGGCTTGAGAGCGCCGAGGCCTGTGGGCTAGATGGCGCTAATCTAGGGATGCTGCTTGTATGCACCGACGTCAGCACGGTGTCCTCAAAGCTGGATGCCAGTCTCACTTGCGTTGGGAACACCTTACTGGTTTCATGTGTGGCGTTCATGACAACCCTGAACTCTGCCTTGGTGTTCATGGCAGCTGGGGACTCTGGCGTAGCATCCATGGCAGCTGGAGACTCTGGTGACGTTTGGAGGTTCTGGTATGGCGACCATCTTGTCTGAAGACACTGGTGTGGCGGCCATCTTGTGAGCAAGTTCAGGTGGGGCAACCACAGGACGTGAAGGTGCAGAAAACACAGGACTAGCAATCAAAAGCATTGAACATGGTGAACAATGTGATGGGCCAAGCTCCGTGGCCATCTGAGCTTGATGCACGGTGCCCCCTTCACAAAAAATGTTTAGGGGGAGCATCCTCCTCTGCTTCCCCAACAGTGTAGGACAGAGGTCTTCAACACTGCTCCTGGGGACCCACTGTCCTGCAAAGTTTATTTCCAGCCTGCCTGTGTATTTTCAACAAGTGATGCTGAAGAGCTTGATTAGCTTCAGCTGTCTTTAATTAGGGTTGGAGCTCAACTCTGCAGGACAGTGGGTCCCCAGGACCAGGGTTGAAGACCTCTGGTGTAGGAGGAACCAGACAATAACAGTGCATAGTCCATAAATTGTTCTAAAGTCAGGTCAATTTGACCTTGTGGCATGAATGATCTTTTCAGTTCATTTAATCCATGATAATAAGAGTCCTTCAAAACAGAATCTTTCCAATTTTCCTGATTAACCAGAGCACAGAACTAAGGTGTAATTCTCAATACTGCCGGTACCTTGACGCAGGAATAGTATCTCTTCTGCTGGATCCATGTTTGGTGATGTCTTCTGTAACATAACTGACACGAAGGCTGAGTATCCAAAAACAGCTTTATTAAGAAGGTAATCCACAATCGTAGTCAAGAGTACAGGTAGGCAGTCCAAACAAACAAACACAACAAGGTAGGGAACACAGGCAAAAAAAGTAATCCAGAAACAGGCAAATAATCCAAAAACCAAAAGACATGAAACCAGGGAGAATGCTCAGAATTGCAGTGCTACACTAAACAACACTTTGCAGTGAATAATAGGGTGAACAAAGTTTGTATAGGCTGAGCTAATGAGGTTAATGAGACACAGCTGAAAACAATCCTGGCTGATGAGTCAAAGTTTTATGGGAGATGGTATAGTCCGGGGTGGAGTGCCCTCTGGTGGTAATCACAGGAACTCTCACTGGTGATCATGACAATATTACTACCGTCTAGCCATTGATTGGTCTGTGTGTGATTTCCTGCCTCAATCAGTTTTTTTAATAGATGAAAGGGGGAATGTGATGCAGTTTTTCATTTGGTGATGGTGTTACAAACTGTAGGATTTCTGTATAGTGTATTACCTCAAAGACAAACATAAATGTCTAGAAAGTTATGGATATATCCTCAATATGATGTCTGTGGGAAATGCAATGATCAAGTTTGTTTGAGAGAAGACATTATGTGCTTGAGCACTGCGTCCAGTGAAGGCCAAACACGCGTCATAAAGCCTGTGTTGTGTAACAGGTGTCCAAATTCCTGCCGGAGCGGTTCGCTGAGCAGCTGATCAGGGTTTACTGTAAGAAGACGGATGACAAGAGCCTGGAAGCTGCTCAAAAGTACTTTGTCCAGTGGTGCATGGACAGGAACTTCACTAAACCGCAGGTAAGACTCACTTCCTGTCGGCCTGCATCTCCAGCTTGGTCTCATCTTCACTATTTTTGAAATGCACATATTCAGTTTAGATTGAGATACATTTCCAAGTAAGAAATCCAACAAACAAATCCATTGCTCAGTTTATGGACACGTTACTTTTATGTATTTTATTTTTATTTTTAGTCATTTAAATGATTGCTGATCCGAACACTGATGAACGTGTGTTGTGTTCCAGGATGGAGATATAATCGCTCCGAGCTCACGCGCTCAGCGAGACTGGAACAGGGAAGACAGTGGCAGCGATGAAGGCATGAGTCCTGGAAGCAGAGATCAAACGCCCAGGAAGAAAGGACGTAATGTCAAAGCAAACCTTTTTCAAGCTCCGGGAGGAAGCAAGCGCTGAAATACTGGCCTCTCAGATCTCAAACAGCCACGCTTTCTTATTGAGGATCATAGTGGAGATCAGCAGACGCTCGTTCAATCATTCAAAGTGTTTTCATTTAAATGGTATTTTTATGCTCAGCTTTAATATCATGTTGTTCTTCATCAGGGTTTTAATGCAGCTCACCCTTCTGACACTGAGACGCTTCTCCAGAATGAACGATCATGTCTCTGTCCGCCATCATGCGTCACTGCAGGGAAGCTGAATGCCTTTTTGTTCATTTTTTGTTTATTTAAAATGTTTTATTACTTGTTTCCTTTTGCTGAATGCATGAATGTGCTCGATTGAAATTTTATATGTCTATATTTGAGCAGAATATATATTTTTATAGCTCAAATACTTTATAGAACAGTAGTGGGTGTTGGTGGTATGACCCCTTTGACCTCAGCGATTTTCTTGGATTTTATTTCAAATGTTCTCATTTTATCATCAGTTCAGGGCTTTACTATAAACCAGTCTCCATGATTAATGAATATAGTTACACAGTGCATGTTGTGCGTGGAGATTTTATCAGATTTATCTTAAACAATGCAAACTCAATCATCATCTCAGATTTCCTGCGCAGAGTGCAAATAAATGATGTTAAAGAAAACGGGTCTCCAGTTCTGGTGCTCATGCCCATTGTAGACCCTTATGAAAGTAGATGGGTCACTCTGATTGCTTCATTGAGTCATTATTTTCCTGTTATCACTATAATACTGCTTTGAAACAATCTGTATTGCATAAAGAGCTATAGAAATAAAGGTGGCTTGACTTGACGCATTCCTCCCATAACCATCATTCATGGTGTGACTTGTGCCACAGTAGACCTTCAGTGAGAAGAGGCTCGTTGGTAAATTCTCATCACAGCTGACCGGGAGAAACCGTTTCAAAGATACTCTGACCCAGTCACCTTGCCATTACAAAATCACAAGAACTGATTTGTTTACTGTGGCAAGCAGCGGGACCATGAGAACGGGGCTGTCGTCGCTCCTCCTTTTATGCGTCCGAGCTCCTCCGTGAGACACAAGACCGGTGTGTCGCGCAGCTGGCGCTCATTATCACTCGCCACCGGCCTCGCCCCGTTCTCACGGTCCCTCGGCCTCGCTGCTTGCCACACTTACCATCTAATCTACCCAGACCTTAATATATGGCCTTGTCAGGAGATGATCAATCATATTTGCTTCACCTGTGGCTAGTTATAATGTTTTGGCTCATTAGTGTATACTTTTATAAATAATCTCAGCAAAAAAAAAAGAAACATTCTCTCACTTTCAGCTGCAAATTTCTGAACTCAAATGCAAATTAAGATGACAAAACACCACATGTGCTAAACAAGACAAGACAGACATGTGACATTACCCCCTCCTTAAGGAGCGGCTACCAGAGGAGCGGGAGGGACAGACCAGGGTGGGCCCAGGGTGGGACACAAAGTTCAGGAGGCTAGGGCGGGTCGGCCTGCACAGTTTAGGGAGCGAAGTCCTTTCCGGACTCGGTGCACTGGACAGAGCCCTCTCCTTGCTAGCCATGGCAAGGCAATACATTTGGGCGGCTCTGGACACTCCTCCGAAACGACCGCGGGCTGCTCCGTAACAGCCCCCGAATATCAGGAGGAAGCCCTGAGGCTTCCACTTTGTCTTTCCTGACTGCAGACCTCTGTATGTCCGAATTGACCTTCTTGGAAAGAAAGCTTAAAAAGACACTTTGCTTGTGTTTTTCAATTCCAGCTTCACCATGATAATTATTAAAGTTTATTTTTTCCACGAGAGTAACATAGTTCTAAGTGAATGAAAACATCCTGCAAAGTTTTAGATCTGAAAGTGGACCGTATATAAAGTTATTGTCTCTCAAAAGTAAGAGTCGACCAAATTTATAGTTTTTCAAATAAATCTTAAGCCGTTTTGTTATGACGTCACGACAAAACATCAGCATATTGTCCGCCCTCTTATTGTGCGTGCAGACACCAAGGAAAACTTGAACACTGCAGTGTGAATGTAAAGCCAGTTTTTCTTCACTGCACAATGACGAGTGTCACGGAACAGAAGGGCATAGACAAGCAGGTAAGTATAAGTGTTCTTTATTAATTGTAGAGTGGGGTTGAAGTAGCATGAACCAGGCAATGGAAGTAAATGGCGACTTGTAGACGGGTAATGGTGACTGCTGGTGCAGACTCAGAGTGTGGTATCTTGCAGGTGATGGAGAACTCAATGAGTGAAGATCGGTAACCAGACTGACGGATGGAAGACAGGAGACGAGACAGGATGATCGGTACAGCATCATCGGTAAGTAGAGAGGTAAGTAGTCTGTAGAATCATTGTGTACTGAGACGAGACCAGACAAAGAGTGAATGGTGACTGGGTGCATATATAGTGAAAGTCTCTGATGAGGTGCAGCGAATCAGTATTCTGGTGAATGTGAACGAGTGGGTGGGTCCTGGTGATTAGGTGATGATTGGGGCTGTGACAGTGTGGCTGACTCTGTGACAGTACCCCCTCCTCCACGGCCGGCTCCCGGTGGCTGGCGGACCTGGCGATGGGGGCGGCCACGACCTCGGGGGGGCTGGACAGTTTGGATGATATTTCATGGAACTGGGTGAGTAATAACAGATCCAGAACGTTGTTTCGGGATACCCATGAGCGTTCTTCAGGACCATACACCTCCCAGTCGATAAGATACTCAAGGTTGCCCCCCCGCTGCCATGAGTCTAGGATGGTGTGGACTCAGTATACTAGGTCGTCGTCAGCGACTTCTGGAGGAGGAGGTACTTCGTCTGTGGTGGGTTCTGTGGGAGAAGGAGACAGGTGTTCAGTGAAGGGTTTAAGTAAATATACGTGAAATTAAGGTGAGATCCGTTAGTGCACTAGAAGGTTGAGCCGGTAGGCACAGTGACCTGTTTTCACCTTTGATTGTGAATGCTTTTTCCGGCAATGAAGCTACCTCAACCAGTTCCTCGCACTGAGAACATGCAACGTGCAATATCCACATTTTCAACTCCCTGGTCACCACGTACTCTGGAAAAGATTTATTTATTAGATGATATTTTCAGTTTGTTTAAAACTGAAAAAAATATTGTCAGTGCCAATCTATTGAAATGTACAAAAACAAATGAAATGACATTCACAAAACTATCTGCAGGACCTATGTACACCACTACATAGGTGTAACGACCTATGTAGCGGGGACTCAGCTTACATCAGGGCAGGCAAAGACAGATGTCAGGGGTGGAGAGCCACACCTTTTGTTCTGGTTGATATTGGGTGGCTTCAGCTCTTTGGACATCTGCCTGGCATTGCTGTCTCTGCACTGCCCACTGAAGATGCACGTGTGATGAGTCCCATACCCTCTCACTCTCCTCGAACCAGTGATTGACGGCTGAAGAAGTGACTGCTTCTTCACTGGCATAAAGTTGGCTTGACGTGGGATGTTTGATATTCACAAATTTTAGGGACTGTCTCTAAAGTTACATATGTAGCAGGTACAGGCCCTCCATATCAGCTGACAGTTAAATGTTCCTAGCAATCTGTGGAATGGTGAAATAAACACAACAATGTGAATGTGATCAGCTTTTAGGGCCCTTTAGAAGTTTTGACATGCTCTGACATTTGTGCTTTTTTCAGTTGCTTATAAACACATTAATGGCAAAAGTGTAATTACACTGTATTCAGCACAAACTGGGCTACCATAATATGAGAGCAACATGTATGTACATGCTTGTATTTTTGAGAGAAAAATGTAAGTACTGAATTAAGGCCTCAAAACACACAATAGAAATGCGTCCACAAGACTTTTGACTAATGGGTGATGCTGCCTAGAGTTTTTGCTTCAAACTGATGTGAGAATCATTGAGCCTGCTCATTCACATAACACAATGTATTGATTGATCTCATGATCAGCGGGTCACCAGTAGAGAGAGTGAGCAGCTTCAAGTACCTGGGAGTAAACATCTCCGAGGACCTGACATGGACTGCTCACATTCAGACACAGGTGAAAAAAGCCAGGCAAAGACTGTACCACCTGCGCCAGCTGAGGAAATTCAGGGTTTCACCAGCTATCCTGAAAACTTTCTATTTAGGGGCGAGAAAGTGTATTAACTCAGTGCATCACAGCGTGGAATGGGAACAGCACCAGTCATGACCGCAAAGCCCTGCAAAGAGTAGTGCGCTTATCCGAGCGTATCTCAGGGTCAGCTCTCCGTCTCTGCAGGACGTCTACACCAAACGCTGCAAAGGTAGAGCTACCAAGATCATCAAGGACTCTAATCACCCTGCAAACCCTCATTTCACGCTGCTGCCATCTGGTAAGCGCTTCCAGCCCTGATGGCCAAAACTGAGAGACTCAGGAGGAGCTTCTTCCCAGGCCATCAGACTCTGAACTCAGTCACTTAACACCACGTGACTTCACTTCAGGATAAACATCGATACACTGACATTGCACTGCACTTTCTGTTCTCGTTGTTACTGTGTAACAACCTGTCATAAACCTGTTTGCACATTATACTCTTATACATTTGTTAACCACATATTTATAAGTCTACAGTTTACTCACTGCACAGTTTACTTCACTTATTTTATTCCACTTCTTTATTCTTATTTTTTACTTTTTTCTCTTGACTTGATTATTTATAATTCTACAGATATATATATATATATATATATATGTAGATAGATAGTACCTTTTATTCTATTTCTATATAATTTCCTCCTTGTGTTTTTAACTGTGAATTTGCACTGTCCATGGAGCGGACCTGTTTACATTTCACTGCCGGTTGTATATTCTGTATATAACTGTGTATGTGACAAATAAAACTCTTGAATCTTGAATGTGAGGTGTTTAAAGACCCCATTTATCCATTGTTTATTTCTAAAGAAACACGACAATGTATATAAGGCTCCATTACCTTGTATCTTACACTATCGCCCCGTAGAAGCCGTTTTTGTAAAAATAGGCTAACGATTGGGTCATAACCATGCGACTCTCTGTCGCACAGTAGTGACATTATCATATAGACCCTTATAGACAGGAGGAGAAGCTTGCAGGCAATATTTTACTGTCTATGAGGCAATCGTGGAGACGTGGAGGCATATAGTCCAATAAAGTCAAGGGAGAAGCATGGGGAGAAGCCCATAGAGAGCCAAAATCTCTGCAAGATTCGGTGATTCAGATTTCACTTTGCGCAAATACTAGAAGACTTACAGCTGTCAGACAGGTTGCTCACGTCACATCTACGTCGTCACAAGCTCAGTCTGAGGCTGTGCAGTACGCTCAGTCATCAGGAAGTGAGTGCTTCTAATTGATTTAATTAATTCACTTATCTCCATTGAAGTCTATGGGGTCACTGTGTCCATTTCTTTTACTGTCTATGGTATTTGCTCTGCTGTAGCAATCGCTGGCAAAACCATAGATATGTATATGTAGATGCCTCATTCGACTGCTCCAGGCATGTCGATGTGCCGCCATTTTAGAACGGTCAACACTTCAGATGCTGTCATCACTGGCATTCAAACAAACAAACAAACAAAACAAAAAAAAAACTGCGCAGCCTCTGTAAAACTCTGTAAAACCCGGTGCGATTTAAATTGCCGAAGAAATGGGATAACAATTCACAGGTGAGAATGTGTTGGTTTGTGTTTTCACAGCCTATATGTTTTAACTCATTATTGCACGGCTCTGTGGAATACTTGATTCTGATTGGTCAATCGCGCATTCCAGCAGTATGTTATTGCCAGATAACAACCG
>JAGHMJ010000026.1:994721-1149196 GCA_018749465.1 Paracanthobrama guichenoti
GGATGGACAGGGCGTAGATTCATCCACGAGGGAAGGTGGCCCCAGGCAGCAGGTCGATGGCACAGTCCCATGGCCGGTGAGGTGGAAATTCCGTGGCCCGTTGTGTACTAAACACGTCCTGGAACGCCCGGTATTCGACAGGGATCTCAGGAGGTGACGAAGAATTCTGTGGGCTCTCGATGGATGTGGAAGCGAACGGGAGTTGAGGGATTCTGTCGGAGGTCTCAGCGGGTTGGGACTTCCTGACGATGGTTGAAAGACAGTTTGTGAAGCAGAAAGAACTCCATTTTAACACTTCACCGGAGTCCCAGCAGATCATCGGGGAGTGTTTGGACATCCACGGGCGCCCCAGGACGATGTCCGTAGTGGCTCCTTCCAGCACCAGAAAAGTAAGTTCCTCTAGGTGGAGCCAGCCGATTTGGAGCTGAATAGGGGATGAGACGTACCGAATGCATCCATGGCCCAGGGGTTTTCCTAGGATGTTATGGGCTCGGAAGGGACGGTCAAGGCGGGTCTTGCGGGCTTTCAGTCTGTTAAGTAGGTTGGTGGATATGAAATTCCCCGCCGAGCCGGAATCCATCAACGCCGAGGCTGAAACGGAGAGGTCATTGACAGTGACTAGAACCTTCGTTAGGGACATCTTGTGGATAACCGGCATAGTGTGAATCGTACTCACCCCTGGGCGTGGTGGTCGGGTCGGACACTGGATGCGGGTATGGCCCTCACTACCACAGTACAGACATAGGTGTAAGCGGATACGTCTTTCCCTTTCTGCAGGTGTTAGTCGGTAGTGGTCCAGCTGCATAGGTTCTGGTGCTGGAGGATCTGGCGCCCTTGGTGGAGACGGAGCGTGTAATGCAGCGGTTTCTCTAGAACAGGTGGAGAGGTTTTGTGCTATTAGGACAGATTTCTGAATAAACCTTTCCAAACCATAACGGTCATCATAGATGGAGAGGTGAACACGGATCCGGGGGTCAAGCCCCTGGCGGTAGACTGCCAGTAGTGCCGTCTCATTCCAGCCGCTTGACGCCACGAGGGTGCGGAACTGCAGAGAGTAATCTTGGATGGACTGGTGGCCTTGTCGTAAACGGAGAAGTTGGTCGTTAGTGGAGATTGTGTCAGTGGCATGACCGAACACATCCTTGATATGTTCCCAGATGTTTATTAGTAGCAAACCACTGAAGAGGCACGGAAGGGACTGAAGAGAGACAGAAAAGGGCTTAACTGTAGCGGAGATCCAGGTGGTGTTGTCAAGGTGGAAGAAAGCGATCACGGAGATAATACTTGAACACAAGCAAGCCGGAATAGGACCCACAAGCGTGGGAGTCAGGTTGTCTGAGACAAGACCGGACAGTGAGTGCAGGCTGAGGGCAACATTTAAGGGTGTTGGTGATTAGTGACAGGTGTTTCAGAACTCGGGTGATTGGGACCGTGTGGGAGGAGTGATTGAGTCTGGTGTGAGGGACATGGTTGGATCTGTGACAACAGTAGCCAGCACAAATGTCAAACGGGATTTATCAATTATACTACGTAATGTTACATAAAGCACCAAAACTTCAAAATTTGAAACTAGACTTCTGAGTAATACTGAAGATATTATTATAAATGACAGCAACCCCTCCCCCTTTAACTTTCAGACGCGGCTTGTGTTTATAACAATAATCTTGTGGGGTGGACTCATTTTAAGTAATGCAGTCGTCAGGTTTTAGCCAGGTTTCTGTCAAACACAGCACATCTAGATTATTATCTGTAATCATATCATTAACAATAAGTGCTTTTGGGGAAAGGGATTGAATATTCAGCAACCCAAGCTTTATCATTTGTTCATCTGTATTATATCTGTTGTTTATTTGTTGGACATCAATTAAGTTTTTACTGTTGAATGGTTTTGATGTTTTTTTGTATTTACTAATTCGGGGAACAGACACAGTCTCTATGTGATAATATCTAGGTGAAAGAGTCTCTATGTGTTGCGATTTATCGGATTCTGGTGACGTGAGACAGCTAGCAGGCGGTTGGGTAAGCCAGTCCATCTGCTTCCTGACCTGGGCCCCAGTTAGTCAAGATTTAGCTCTTGATTTAGATACACAGTAAAGAGACAGGTCTCCAGTTCTTTAGAAGGCACAAATCCCACTTTTTAGGGAGCAAAGAAAGCACTGCTCTTCAACAACTTGTAGGAAGTAACTTCTTCTTCATACTTTATACTAGTAATACTTCATATGAGTCATTTTCTAGTACATTCCAGAATGTCTGATAAAACTCTGCTGGCAATCCATCAATTCCTGGAGAACACCCATTTGATAATGGTCTCATTGCCTCAGTATTCTCCTGAAAAGTAATTAGTCCATCCAAAGATTTTTCTGTTCATTTGTCAGTTTCAGTAGATCACATTCCGGATCACAAGTCCGAATAAAAGTTAGCTGCCAGTTTCCTTATTTCTACTGGGTCAAAGGTTATGACCCCATCAGGCTGGCGAAGATGATACATTTGCTTTTTTTGGACACTTTTCTTTTATTTCCGAACTTCCCAGTGGTAAACACGACATCAGAGCGCGTTCATGTGCAATGTATACCTAGAAAACTCGTATTTACGATAATTCCGATATAGCACGTGAAGGCAGCATTACCATAGCATCAAGGACAGGAAAGAAGCCCTCCAACACCTTGTCACCCCTCCACACAGCCCCCAGTTATCACCAGAGCAAAGTGCACATCCACAACCGAGCACTTCCAGGTCTACTTCATGAAATGCTCATGAGCCAAAGACAGTGTGCTAGAGGGGATAGGGTTAATGAAAATAGATATGATTACATTACAAAATGGCCTAGTTTCACAGACAGGGCTTAGATTAAGTCAGGATTAGGTCTTAGTTCAATTAGGGCATGTAAGTAGCTTTTATAAACACGCCTTTTCTTGAGACAAAACAATGGCACTAACATATTTTAAGATATGCTTTCAGTTAAAATAGCTCAAATATGTATTATAGTCTGGGACTAGCTTAAAGGGTTAGTTCACCCAAAAATGAAAATGACCCCATGATTTACTCTCCCTCAAGTCATCCTAGGTGTACATGACATTCTTCTTTCAGACGAACACAATCTGAGTTATATTAAAAAGGTCCTGGATCTTCCAAGCTTTATAATGGGAGTGAATGGGAGTTCTGTTTTGAAATCCCGCTGACTGTGGTACGCGCATTCACGAGAGACTGGCGTTCCAGCGTATGACATAGGACGCAGGCGTAATGTATGAACGTGGAAGTGCACGATTCAAGAGGATAGAGCAAAATAAAACTTGGTTCTTGTGAGAAGAAGCATATTCTCACCAGAGCATCCTATGCCATACGCTGGAACGGCAGTGTCTCGTGAACGCGCGGACGACAGTTAGAGGAAGTTAGAGATTATAGTTTGTAAAATTTTAAATATGGATACTTTTCTTATACAAACGCATCACTTCGCTTCATAAGGCCTTTATTAACCCCCCCAGAGCCATGTGGAGCAGTTATATGATGGATAGATGCACTTTTATGATAGATGCACGTTTATGATGTATAGATGCACTTTTATGATGTATAGATGCTCTTTTATGATGAGAGATGCACGTTTATGATGTATAGATGCTCTTTTATGATGGATAGATGCACTTTTATGATGAATAGATGCACTTTTATGATGGATAGATGCACTTTTATGATGGATAGAAGCACTTTTATGATGATAGATGCACTTTTATGATGGACAGATGCACTTTTATGATGAATAGATGCACTTTTATGATGGATAGATGCACTTTTATGATGGATAGAAACACTTTTATGATGATAGATGCACGTTTATGATGGATGGATGCACTTTTATGATGATAGATGCACTTTTATGATGAATAGATGCACTTTTATGATGGATAGATGCACTTTTATGATGATAGATGCACGTTATATGATGGATGGATGGATGGATGGATGGATGGATGCACTTTTATGATGGATAGATGCACTTTTATGATGATATATGCACATTTATGATGGATAGATGCAAATTTATGATGGATGGATGCACTTTTATGATGATAGATGCACTTTTATGATGGATAGATGCACTTTATGATAGATGGATGCACTTTTATGATGATAGATGCATTTTTATGATGAATAGAAGCACTTTTATGATGATAGATGCACGTTTATGATGGATGGATGCACTTTTATGATGGATAGATGCACTTTTATGATGATAGATGCACGTTTATGATGGATGGATGCACTTTTATGATGGATAGATGCACTTTTATGATGATAGATGCACGTTTATGATGGATGGATGCACTTTTATGGACTTCAGAAACTAAGCAACATTCACTGCCATTCACAGCTTGGAAGAGCCAGGACATTTTTTAATATAACTCTGATTGTGTTCGTAAATGCGTAATGCCCGTAAATACCGCATCGACATGACATCCTCATTAAACCCGTCTCTGGCATGACGACTCCAATCTTTCAAATAATCTTACAAATATCTATTTACCTAATATGAATTAAGACCTGCAATGTTGCCAGAATTATAATCATACACTGTTTGTTCGTCGGCCAGAGGAGAACTGGCACCCCGACTGAGCCTGGTTTCTCCCAAGGTTTTTTTGTCCATTCTGACCCTGAAGGAGTTTTGGTTCCTTGCCACTGTTGCCTCTGGCTTTTGGCTTGCTCAGTTGGGGACACCTAAATTTCATCTATATTACCGATCTGTCCGCATTGACACTATATGATACCTGAAATTAGCTGGATAACATCACTGTTTCACCAGAACGGCTGTACAAATTATGTTGCATTATTTTCCTGTTAACAATGTGAAGCTGCTTTGAAACAATTGGACTTGTTAAAAGCGCTATATAAAGGTTTGACTTGACTTTGTCTGAAAGGTGTCATATACACCTAGGATGACTTGAGGGAGAGTAAATCATGGACTCATTTTTTTTAGGGTCAACTATCCCTTTAAGCCAGGTCTGTGAAACCGGGGATATGAATTTAGCCATCAGGTCATAGGGATTAATTTAACAATGTAATAGTACATTTTGAAAGTTAACTACACCTACCAACAGAAGCAGAACAACAGGGTTGCAGATGTTCTGATAAGCAGAGTGAGGGCTTCTTACCTTCTTACTCAGAGGATGATGTGAGTCGCATCACAACTGGGAAGAGGCAGACCCTCCCTCGGAAGAAAACAAAAAGCAAAAACGGTTCCTTTTGGATACCATAAAAAAAATTGCACAGAAAGTTTCTGGCTGAAGAACAAAGCTCCCTCTCTTACTCACTTTTTTTGGGTTGTTCATCCCGACTGAGTGATCGGAACACGTGCATGTGCATGAGAATCTGGGTTTTCTTGTCCAGAAGCTACACTACTTGAAAGTAATCAGCTCCCTCAATCTGGATGACCTTGTGAAAGAGATCTCATGTGAGACAGAACATATAAAGTGCATTTGTAGCAAGTTGGGAAGAGAAATATTAATTGTATCGTATTTTGTACGATGAATTTCACAAAACTTTTCTTTATGCATTTAATACCAATATAAGTCATGCAATGATATTGTGCGTAGGAACTAACAATTAAGGTGTTCGTTAAGTGGGACGCTTATCTGTGTTGAGCGTTATGCTTTGGGGAGCATGGCCGTTTCTCAATACCAAGTATGCAAACTTCTGACTTGCGTCCTTGGTAGTTCAGACTTGCCAAATTCGACTCAGGAGAATGAACTCCAGAGGACGGGAGGAATTGTCATCAATCTCAATTGTGAATCGTCATTAGTCTCTGCCCAAGTACTGTTCCAATTCAAAGTTCACATCTAGACAAGTACAGTTAAAATCCCCAGATGTGTCCTTGATCCGCCCCTTTGGGCGCGCATCAAGAGGAGACTTGAGGATGCATCAAGAGGAGACTTGAGCAGACTTGAGAAAGACAGGTATCCCAGAATGCATCTCGTACCAACCAGCAAAGCAAGCATCAATAGCGGATGAGAAACCCAGCGTAATTTAAAAATACTACTGTTAATGTGTCACAAATTGTAGCTTTAAGACTTTTTCAGGCCAGAATGTACTTATTTAAAGCTCAAATCTGTGGTTTATTTATAGAGCGCCTATTTGACGATTTTGATCTGGCGTTTTCGGAGTTGTGAGATCCAGTCGATCAGCGGCACTCAGCGCTCATTAAGCCTGCCAAGAGCAGTCTTTCCTCGGCTAGTCCTTCTGACGTTTGCCGCTGACTCTGATGAGCTCCAGTCGATCAGCGGCGTTCAGCGCTTATTAACCCCGCCGAGAGCAGCCTTTCCTCGGCTAGTCCTTTTCTGCCGTTTGCCGCTGACTCTGATGAGCTCCAGTCGATCAGCGGCGCTCAGCGCCATTAACCCCGCCGAGCAGCCTTTCCTCGGCTAGTCCATCTGACGTTTGCTGCTGACTCTGATAAGCTCCAGTCGATCAGCGCGCGTTCAGCGCCATTAACCCCGCCGAGCAGCCTTTATCGGCTAGTCCATCTGACGTTTGCCGCTGACTCTGATGAGCTCCAGTCGATCAGCGGCGTTCAGCGCTCATTAACCCCACCGAGAGCAGCCTTTCCTCGGCTAGTCCATCTGACGTTTGCTGCTGACTCTGATAAGCTCCAGTCGATCAGCGGCGTTCAGCGCTCATTAACCCCCGCCGAGAGCAGCCTTTATCGGCTAGTCCATCTGACGTTTGCCGCTGACTCTGATGAGCTCCAGTCGATCAGCGGCGTTCAGCGCTCATTAACCCCACCGAGAGCAGCCTTTCCTTGGCTAGTCCATGTGACGTTTGCTGCTGACTCTGATGAGCTCCAGTCGATCAGCGGCATTCAGCGCTCATTAACCCCGCCGAGAGCAGCCTTTCCTCGGCTAGTCCATCTGACGTGTGCCGCTGACTCTGATGAGCTCCAGTCGATCAGCGGCGTTCATCCCTCATTAACCCCGCCGAGAGCAGCCTTTCCTCGGCTAGTCCATCTGACGTTTGCCGCTGACTCTGATGAGCTCCAGTCGATCAGCGGCGTTCAGCGCTCATTAACCCACCGAGAGCAGCCTTTCCTCGGCTAGTCCTTCTGACGTTTGCCGCTGGCTCTGATGTCTCTGAGATATGATTTGTCTTGTGTAGATCTAACAGCTGATCTTTTTTCTCATGAATCTATAATTTGTTCCCTGGCAAATTGTTTAGGCTGAGGGCAAAGCGAAGTTTCATAACTTTATATTTTTAGGCTATTTAACTTTACCGCTGTATTCCTCATTCCTCTTGACTCTGTCCTTCATAAAGTGCAGACGTGTTTTCTCTCTGCTCCCGCTGTGCTCTGGCGCTTTGGTATTTTGTCTTTTTCTTTTTCTCTCTGACCCGCTGCTTGCTGGACTCCTGAAAATACTGAAATGGAATTGATTAACTGGTCAATCAGCGCAATCGATAGGATTTTCTCACAAAGGAAGGGTTCCCCGGGAGAACCCACCTGCCCGGACGGGACCTTTGCAGGGTACGTGATGGACGCATGGAACAACTGGCAAGTCCTGTGCCTGGAGGCTCTGTCCATGGAGGATGCGGAAGATGTATACATGATTGGATTATTGATGGCGGGGTTCCTATTCTTTGGCTTTGGGATTGCCCTGACCTATCGGAAGATTGGTAAAACAGCTGCAAGCAAATTCACCCAGCCGCTGTCTGTGGAAATTAAGGAATGCTTCGGGGTTGTGTGTGACCGTTGGAAGGAATTAGATCAGAGAGTGATACGAATTGAGGAACTGAACCGTAATAACGCAGTCCGACTGCGGATACGCAGGGAAGAGTGGGCTCCATCGGGGTCAGATCGGTGAACTTTACGGACTGTAACCGGTCTGGCCATGAGGCTGGACGTAATGTCTAGGGAAACTGCACGGACCGGACGCGAGTGCTGAGGACCAGAACTGATTGATTGATTATGATCTGGACAAATTACCGAAGATCATCAAATGGATTAAAAAATTGTATTTGCCTGACCTAATCCCGAACCTCACTTGTCTCTATCTCTCGGTTGGGAGGTCAGCCTGACAGCTTGGTCTGCTATCTTTCCCTGTGCACTGCCTTATCTCCCTTCAAGGACAAACCATAGAACTGAACTCGAAAACATCTGAAGTTATGGCTAACATTCTCACACAACACAATCTCAGACTCACTCGCACCATACACACCCGATCCCGATCCCAGCCCCCCTCCATCCGTCTGCCTGTCCTTATCTATCTCCTCTCCTACTCCATACAAAAAATCCCATCACGTGACCACGTGTACTGTGTTATGTTATGTTTTGTTGTGTTTGCTATGTAATGCTTGCCAACTGCATTCTTGTATTTCTGGAGAGCGTGTGGCGGCGCCTGAAAAGGCTGCGGCCCGGAGGCTTGCTCCAAACTTAATTTCGTTATACTGTACTTGTACATGTGTAATGACAAATAAACTTGAAACTTGAAACTTGAAACTTGTAGCCTACTAGCACTGACTTTGACTGAATTGTTTGCTTTATTTCTTGTATAGCTTCTTATACCTTTTACGTGTACTTTTATATCATTGATCACTCATAAACTGACATTTACCAAAAAGAGACTGGGTTGTGTTTTATGTCATATTTCATTTTATTACAGTGATAATCATATGCACACTTGTCTGAACCACATATTAATGTTTTTTTATGTAAAGAGGCAGGGTTTTTTTAATATTTCGTTTTGTTATAAATATACATGCAGTGAAGATGATGCACTACATTTGTGTGGCTATAATAATTTTAATATTTTTTTAATGAAAATGAAAAGAGGCAGAGTGGCGTTTTATCATATATTTTCTTTTATTGTAGCCTAAAATATACATATATACATACTGAGTGACGCTCTCAAGAACGCTGCTGTTCTATTAGCAGAGAACCAGACTTGTCAAGTCACCTTTATTTATATAGCACTTTTTACAAGTCCAATTGTTTCAAAGCAGCTTCACAGTGTTAACAGGAAAATAATGCAACAGAATTTGATTTGGCTGTACAGCCGCTCTGGTGAAACGGTGATGTTATCCAGCTAATTTCAGTTATCATATATAGTGTCAATGCGGGCAGATCGGTAATCTAGTTGAAATTTAGAAACTTGTGTCCTCCCGTCATCGGGAATTCATTCTCCGGAGTCAAACTTGGCAAGTCTGAATTACACAGACACAAGTCAAAAGTTTGCGTACTTGGTATTGAGAAACATATTTTGTTTTATTGTAGCCTAAAATATGCATATACACTCACCTAAAGGATTATTAGGAACACCTGTTCAATTTCTCATGAATGCAATTATCTAATCAACCAATCACATGGCAGTTGCTTCAATGCATTTAGGGGTGTTGTCCTAGTCAAGACAATCTCCTGAACTCCAAACTGAATGTCAGAATGGGAAAGAAAGGTGATTTAAGCAATTTTGAGCGTGGCGTGGTTGTTGGTGCCAGACGGGCCGGTCTGAGTATTTCACAATCTGCTCAGTTACTGGGATTTTCATGCACAACCATTTCTAGGGTTTACAAAGAATGGTGTGAAAAGGGAAAAACATCTAGTATGCGGCAGTCCTGTGGGCGAAAATGCCTTGTTGATGCTAGAGGTCAGAGGAGAATGGGCCGACTGATTCAAGCTGATAGAAGAGCAACTTTGACTGAAATAACCACTCGTTAAAACCGAGGTATGCAGCAAAGCATTTGTGAAGCCACAACACACACAACCTTGAGGTGGATGGGCTACAACAGCAGAAGACCCCACCAGGTACCACTCATCTCCACTACAAATAGGAAAAAGAGGCTACAATTTGCACGAGCTCACCAAAATTGGACAGTTGAAGACTGGAAAAATGTGGCCTGGTCTGATGAGTCTCGATTATTGTTGAGACATTCAGATAGTAGAGTCAGAATTTGGCGTAAACACAATGAGACCATGGATCCATCATGCCTTGTTACCACTGTGCAGGCTGGTGGTGGTGGTGTAATGGTGTGGGGGATGTTTTCTTGGCACACTTTAGGTCCCTTAGTGCCAATTGGGCATCGTTTTAAAGCCACGGCCTACCTGAGCATTGTTTCTGACCATGTCCATCCCTTTATGACCACCATGTACCCATTTTCTCTGATGTCTACTTCCAGCAGGAGAGCATCTTTGGGATGTGGTGGAACGGGAGCTTCGTGCCCTGGATGTGCATCCCACAAATCTCCATCAACTGCAAGCTGCTATCCTATCAATATGGGCCAACATTTCTAAAGAATGCTTTCAGCACCTTGTTGAATCAATGCCATGTATAATTAAGGCAGTTCTGAAGGCGAAAGGGGGTCAAACACAGTATTAGTATGGTGTTCCTAATAATCCTTTAGGTGAGTGTATATTTATAACAAAACTAAATATAAAACACAGCCCTGCCTCTTTTCATTTACATAAAAAATATTAACATATTATTATGTGCTTCAGGCAATAAGTGTGCATGTATGATTATCACTGTAATAAAAGTAAATATAACATAAAACAGAACCAAACCTTCAGCCCCTGGTTGGACCCTTCATTTCTACGGGAAGGAGCTTCTAGAACAAGTGTCCAGGCATGCTGTTGTCTCCACGGATGCCTCATCCACCGGCTGGGGTGCCAAGTACAACGGGCTTGCAGTTCGGGTCTGTGGACGGGGCCCCAACTGCAATGGCATATCAATTGCCTGAAGTTGTTAGCAGTTCGTCTTGCACTCAGCCACTTCAAAACGCTGCTCAGAGGTAAGCACGTTCTGGTCTGTAAGGACAACACTGCGGCCGTTGCGTACATCAACAAACAGGGTGGTTTATGCTCCCGTCGCATGTCACAACTCGCCCGCCATCTCCTCCTATGGAGTCAGAAGGGCCTGATCATTCCGGGCCTGCTCAGTTGTACGGCCGACGAGCTCTCACGATAGCCAGTGCTCCCGGGAGAGTAGAGACTCCATCCCCAGGTGGTCCAGCTGATTTGGAGTCACTTCGGGACCGCACAGGTAGACCTGTTTGCCGCCCCGCTGCCAGTTGTTTTATTCCCTTACCGAGGGCACCCTCGGCTCGGATGCTCTGGCACTCAGCTCACCCCAGGGTTTTCCCCAGTGAGCCTTCTTGCACAGACACTGTGCAAGGTCAGGGAGGACGAGGAGCAAGTCCTGTTGGTTGCTCCGTATTGGCCCAACAGGACTTGGTTCCCGGAACTAGTGCTCCTCGCGACAGCACCTCCTTGGCCCATTCCTCTGAGGAAGGACCTCCTGACTCTGGCACCCGCGTCCAGACCTCTGGAAAATCCATGTCTGGTCCTTGGACGGGACGTGGAGAGGTTCTAGGTGGCCTGCCACAGGCTGTGGTAGACACCATCACTTCCCTCTATGAGGCACCGCTATGCGTTTGAAGTTGAACCTGTTCGTCGAATGGTGCTCTTCTTGCCGAGAAGACCCCCGAAGATGTTCGGTCAGTTCTGTGCTTACCAGACGCTGTGCTTTCAGTTCTGTGCTACAAGACGGGTTGGAGTGAAGGCTGCCTCCCTCCACCCTCAAAGTTTATGTTGCTGCTATCGCCGCTAATCATGATTTTGTAGGTGGAAAGTCCTTAGGGCACGATGCACGATCTGAACGTCATGTTCCTGAAGGGGGGCGAGGAGACTAAATCCGCCTCGTTCTCCCTCTATATCCTCTTGGGACCTGTCTCTGGTGCTGACCGCACTGCGGAGACCTCCCTTTGAGCCCTTGCAGTCAGCTGAGTTAAAAATTCTGTCTCTGAAGACAGTACTCCTGACTGCACTGGCCTCCATCAAGAGGGTAGGGGACCTGCAGGCATTTTTGGTCGACGAATCGTGCCTGGAATTCGGGGCGGTTAACTCTCATGTAATCCTGAGACCCCGGCCTGGATATGTGCCCAAGGTTCCCACCATTCCCTTCCGGGACCAGGTGGTGAGCCTGCAAGCGCTGCCTTCGGAGGAGGCAGACCCAGCCCTAGCTTTTCTCTTTCCTGTTCGCTCCCTGCGGACTTACATGGTCCGACGCCAGGTCTAACACTCGTAGGTATTCGAGAGAGAAGCATTCGATCAACAGGAAAGGCAATGACTGTGTGAGTACTATATCATTTTTCTCATTGTTTTCTAGATCAGCTGTTATTTAGAACATTTGTCTGTGTGGTGTGCTGTGTGGTGAAGTAGCGTTTGTTCATGTGTTGGTCACATGGTCTTGCGTGAGGGACCAGTTTCGACGAGGCGTGGCCTGCTGTATTCAATAACGAGTATGTATAAATAGAGTGGTACTCCGCGGCAGCCCTCGTGTGAAGCCCTCATCATGTGAAGACCGAAGAGTGTAAAGACTAGCGACTCTACTCTGTGCGACTTTTGTGTTTAGCTTGTTTTCAGCTGTTTATTTCTCTGACCCATATTCATAATTCTTCCTATGGTACCGATTTCCTCTGCCACTTTACTGCCCATTCCAGATGGTCTCTGGAATTGCCAGTCTGCTACTTTATTTCATCTATCTCCGCTCATTCAAATCTCAGTCTCATGGTCCTAACTGAGACCTGGATCAAACCAGAGGACACAGCCACTCCTGTGGCCCTCTCAAATAATTTTACTTTTTCTCACACCCCTCGACCAATTGGGAGGGGTGGAGGTACTGGTTTGCTAATCTCAAATGATTGGAAATTTGAGTCCATAACATCTCTATCTGCCAACAGTTCATTTGAATCACACTCAATCACTATCACTCACCCTGCTAAAATCCATGCTGTAGTTGTTTATCGCCCACCAGGTCAACTGGGTAACTTCCTGGAGGAGTTGGATATGTTACTCTCCATCTTTCCTAAAGATGGCACTCCCCTGGTACTACTTGGTGACTTCAACATCCACCTTGAGAAACACCAGGCTGCAGATTTCACGTCTCTACTCACCTCATTTGACCTTAAGCGAGTGTCTACTACGACTACTCACAAATCAGGTAACCATTTGGACCTTATCTACACACGCTACTGCTCCACAGACAACACTTTAGTTTTAGTCATTGCACACCTCCGACCACTTCCTCATCACTCTTGACCTCATACTGACTCCTAACACAACACACACTAATCCACAGATCACCTTTCGGCGTAATCTACGTTCGCTCTCCCCCTCTCGCCTATCCACTATGGTTTCATCCTCACTTCCTCCACTGTCTCAGTTCTCAGCACTGGATACTAACAGTGCTACTGACACTCTTTGCTCCACTCTAACATCTTGCTTAGACAGCTTTTGCCCCCTTTCATCCAGACCAGCCCGCACCTCCCCCTCTGCTCCCTGGCTGTCTGATGTTCTCTCTGTGAACATCCCTCTGGACTCAGGGCGGCAGAGAGGAACTGGTGCAAATCGAAAAACTCTACTGACTTTATCTTATATCAGTCTCTTCTCGCTTCTTTCTCTGCAAATGTCTCCACTGCCAAAACTACATACTATCACAACAAAATCAACAACTGCTCTGACTCTCGCACACTTTCCAAAACATTCTCCTCTCTTCTTTGTCCTCCTCCCCCTACTCCGTCATCAACTTTTACAGCTGATGACTTTGCATCATTCTTCACAAACAGAACCTCATCCATCATCAGCCAATTCTCCACACCACAAACTGACACACACATCTCAACAACCAACACACATATGCTCCCCTCCTTCTCTATGCTCTCTGAAACAGAAATCTCCCAACTCATCCTTTCCAACCACCCCACTACCTGTCCGCTTGATCCTATTCCCACTCACCTGCTTCAGGCCATTTCTTCTTCAATTACTCCTGAACTCACTCACATTGTCAATACCTCTCTTCACACCGGGACCTTTCCCACAGCATTTAAGCAGGATCGGGTAACCCCACTGCTTAAGAAACCCTCTCTGAATCCAGCACTTATAGAAAACTACAGACCGGTGTCCCTTCTTGCTTTTATTGCAAAAACACTCGAGCAAGTTGTGTTCAGCCAACTCTCTATGTGTCTTGAACAGAACAACCTCCTGGACAACAACCAATCCGGCTTCAAAAGCAGCCACTCGACTGAGACTGCCCTGCTCTCGGTTACTGAAGCACTGAGACAGGCAAGGGTAGCTTCCAAATCCACAGTACTCATCCTACTGGATTTGTCTGCAGCTTTTGACACAGTTAACCACCAGATCCTCCTGTCAACTCTCGTGAAGATGGGCATCTCAGGAACTGCTCTCCAGTGGATCAAGTCTTATCTCTCAGGTACGTCCTTCAGGGTGTCATGGAGAGGTGAAGTGTCTAAGTCACATCATCTAGCTACTGGAGTAGCCAGGGCTCAGTGCTTGGACCACTTCTCTTCTCCATCTACATGTCATCACTGGGATCTGTCATCCAGAAAACATGACTTTTCCTATCACTGCTATGCTGACACTCAACTCTACTTCTCATTTCAACCAGATGATCCCACAGTTGGTGTTCGTATAGCTGCCTGCCTGACAGATATTTCTGCCTGGATGAAGGAACAACACCTTCAACTCAATCTGGCAAAGACAGAACTCCTTGTGGTCTCAGCCAACCCAGCACTTCACCATACTCTCTCCATTCAGCTCAGTTCACCATTCATAACTCCGTCCAGGACAGCCAGGAACCTTGGAGTTGTGATTGATGATCAGCTAAAATTCACTGACCACATCACTGCAACAACCTGGTCCTGCCGATTTGCCTTATACAACATTAGGAAGATTAGACCCTTCCTATCAGAGCAGGCCACACAACTCCTGGTACAAGCTCTTGTTCTCTCCAGACTGGACTACTGTAATGCTCTTCTAGCGGGCCTTCCAGCATGCACTATCAAACCCTTGCAACTGATCCAGAATGCAGCGGGCGAGAGTGGTCTTTAATGAGCCGAAAAGAGCGCACATTACGCCTCTCTTCATCAGTCTGCACTGGCTGCCAATAGCCGCTTGAATCAAATTCAAGGCACTGGTGCTCGCCTACAATGCCTACTGGCTCTGCACCAACATACCTAAACTCGCTTGTTCAGACTTATACACCCTCGAGAAGCTTGCATTCTGCAAGTGAATGGCGCCTTGTGGCGCCATCCCAAAGAGGCATGAAATCCCTCATAAGGACTTTTTCCTGGACCGTTCCCATCTGGTGGAATTAACTGCCTGTCTCAATTTGAGCAGCTGAGTCGGTAACCATTTTCAAAAAATATCTTAAAACACATCTTTTCCAGCAGCACCTGACCAATAAAGAATAGCACTTATCACTCTATTCGTTTTCTGTTTGTCTGTATAATAAAAAAGTGTTGTTCTGTCCTATGTGTTCTGTGCTAGATTAACTGAGACTTGTTACAGCACTTGCATATTGTTTGACTGTTTTAGTTGCTTCTATTGCTCTCATTTGTAAGTCACTTTGGATAAAAGCATCTGTTAAATGACTAAATGGTGGAACTTGTATTAGGCTGGGTTCCATATGTTGTGACCCCCACAGTGGTGCCATATGTGTATTCTTCCACGGTACAGCTTCCCTCGGCAGAGCCGCTCTGCCGTCTCAGAGTGGTGTTGCTCCCCTTCCTAAAATGGCCGGGGCCACCCCTGGGACTTCCGTATGTTGCACTGCCCACGGCCAGTCCATACATGTATTCTCCACATGGTAACTCCCTCCGGCATGTTGTGGCTTCCTCAGCGGCCCTCCGGGGGACACTTTCACAGCGTTATCCAATAGTCTGCTGAGTGGGTCTTACGGAACAGCAGCAGTGACTCTCCCTGCGTGAATTTCCCCGCCCGGAACAGATGGGGTCTGAGGGGCTCTCGTGGGGCGCTGGAAGTGGTAGTAACTGTGGCATTTTCCAAAGGGATCCCAATTCGTCGGTGATGTCCGACGTACGTCGAACGTGACCGACTGAAAGGGAATATCTCGGTTACATATGGTAACCCTTGTTCCCTGAAGGAGGGAACAGAGACATACGTCCTGTCACCACAGTTGTACCATCACTGCAGGCCGAGTCAATAGTTCGGCTCCTCAGTGAAAAACAAAGGTGTGCTGCATTTCGCTTCCGCTTATACCCACGCTGCGGGGCAGAGCGCGAGATGCAAATCTCGCACACCAATTCTCATTGGCCTGTTCTCTAAATATCGAAGCTGATAGGGGCTCCCTGAATTGATCCCCCAATTCTTCGGTGACGTCTGACGTACGTCTCCGTTCCCTCCTTCAGGGAACGAGGGTTACCATACGTAACGTTACCATATGTTTTCTACACTTTCTACGATGGTGAGTTTTCCACAGATTTTTTTAATCCGTCACACTAAACTGATTGTTTTATCTCTGAATCTGACTCTGCTTTTTATGTCATCTATGTTGGCCTACCTGAGGAGCCGTCCTCAAGTTGGTCCGCATGACCCACTATTTGCCATGGAGAAAGCACATGTCCAGAGCCTGGCTTGCCTCCCATCTCCGTCTGCTCTGCCAATACTGTAAGCTTCCCTCAGAGCATTATACGGTTCATTCTCTGCACCTAGGGGCTGCTACAACTGCAGCTTCCTCCACTCCTGTCTCTACATTGAAGGCCATGAGGTGATGGTCTTCAGCCGGTTATGAACGTTACCTCTGGCCCGATGCTCGAACCATCCGTAAGAAAAGCTGTGAGTGCTGCTCCCTGATCGGTGGTTTGAAAATGTAATATTATAGCTTCAGTAGCTGTTGAGCCCCATTTACCTAAATATTAATTACTTCTATCATTATGATCTTGGCTTAATCTTGGTCTTGGCTTTTCATGGAGCTCATAAAAAGAATGGGGAATTTAGAACAAATGTACATAAAATAAGCCAATAAGAAGTTGCCTAAAAGTTTGTCTTTGATGTTTTTGACTTAAGTGGACCTGACTGAAATACATTTAAATTGCACTAAATGTACTTTAGTTGCACTAAAGTTGCTCTATTTTAGCACAATTGAATATATTAAATATGTATTGCAAATAGCTTAAAATTGATCTGAATCTCATCTTGAAATGTACTTAATATACTTAAAGTTGTTTCAAAATAATACATTTAATATGCATTTAGTATAGTATCATTTAAATATATTAAGTATGTCCAAAAAGCACAATTTAAATATATTTACTTTTCACCTGGACTATTCCCCATTATCATCTGTTGTTTCACTGCATTGCATCACAATGGTTGATATTTACCTCACCTGCAAGTAAAAAGTATTTGTATTGTCTGCATATCTTCTGCCTCAGTGTGTTCAAACGTTTTGTGAAAGGTATTCTTCAACATATGGACAGATTTCAACTCTCACATTACCCAACAGCAGTATCCATACAGAGATGATACTTTACCTAATGTACGACACTCTTAAACAATGAGTAATCATAAAATAAATGTAAAAAAATTATTGAATTACATTCATTTAAGTCATCATAGTTTAAGAAAGAAGCTGATGAAGACTCAAGACAAGATAGAGATAGAAGATATTTTCTTATTAAAGTACATTTTATTAACTGGATGAGGAACATTAGTAAAATAAACTGTAAAACAACTATATATGTTGTAAATGTTATTTTATATTTTTCCCTTTGATAAGTCATCAAGACAAGATCAAGGTTTTTCATCAAGTGGTGTAATGTTTCATATTAGAACATAATCCATACTGATCCATCACTTTTTAATTTTTATGTGGTGTATTTTTAATTCTGCCTTATGATTCTAGTTACTCCTCCCCAAGTCCTCATCTTCCACCTCCACCCCTTTCAGATGACAATAAAAGGCATTTCACCATTCTACCAGACCTTAACCGGAGACTTGACAAAACGCTTCTCACTATCCAACAAGGTAAGGCAATTACAATTAAAATTACTTATTATATTAACAAATCAAATCAGGTCCTTATATTTAGGTGTATTTAACTACTATGCACTCGCATAAATCAATCAATATTGTGGTTTAGTGGTAGGGTCAAAATTGTAGGTCTAATTATACATGTAATTGCAGTACTTAATTATAGATGCACATGCAGTTATTTTTTTAAATGTAAGTGAAATGTAAAACGTAAAAATAAAATAAAAAAAACGATATAAAGTGGGACCATAAATAAGTGGCCTTAACTACTATGTATTTGCATCAAAAACAACACTTTTGTTGATATTGAGGTGGATACGGGTAAAGTTAGGGACAGGTGTGGTGGGATGGGTTAGTTTAAGGGTAAAGTTAGGGACAGGTGTGGTGGGATGGGTTAGTTTAAGGGTAAAGTTAGGGACAGGTGTGGTGGTGTGGGTGAGTTTAAGGGTAAAGTTAGGGACAGGTGTGGTGGTGTGGGTAAGTTTAAGGGTAGGGTTAGGGACAGGTGTGGTGGTGTGGGTAAGTTTAAGGGTAAAATTAGGGACAGGTGTGGTGGTGTGGGTAAGTTTAAGGGTAAAGTTAAGGACATGTGTTGTGATGTGGGTAAGTTTAAGGATAAAGTTAGGGACAGGTGTGGTATGGGTAAGTTTAATGGTAAAGTTAGGGACAGGTGTGGTGGTATGGGTAAGTTTAAGGGTAAAGTTAGGGACAGGTGTGGTATGGTAAGTTTAATGGTAAAGTTAGGGACAGGTGTGGTATGGGTAAGTTTAAGGGTAAAGTTAGGGACAGTTGTGGTGGTGTGGGTAAGTTTAAGGGTAAAGTTAGGGACAGGTGTGGTGGTATGGGTAAGTTTAAGGGTAAAGTTAGGGACAGGTGTGGTGGTGTGGGTAAGTTTAAGGGTAAAGTTAGGGACAGGTGTGGTGGTATGGGTAAGTTTAAGGGAAGGGTCAGCAGTGTAATTATAAATGTAACTACAGAAATTAATTGAATTAAATTTCAAATTGAATTATTATTGAATTAGTGAATAATTGAGATGTAATTACATGCAGGTGTTTTTTAAAATGTAAGTACAATCGTGATTCAGTTCTTTTGTGGATTATTGAGTATGGGGTCCCTGCGGAACAAAAGTGGGCGTTTTTAAATTTGTGGCTGTTTTCAAACTGATGGGTATTTATAAATCACGCAATGAAAATGAAAATCTGCAGAAGCTCTGCTCTGACACCTTTCACAAAATGGATTCAATTCTCCCTCTGATCGAGCAGTGTTGCCAACTATTTTCCAAAGAAAGTAGCTAAAACCTGCCAAAGTGTCGCTAGATGACGTCATGCGTCAATTAGCATATTTGTGACACCAGTCGTCCTTGCGTTCTGCCTGCCTAATGTGTTTTCTCTCTAATCCGTGCTCACATACTGTACTTTAAAATAATATAATACAGCCGACTGTCCAATAAATATGTTTTCATTTCCTATACGTTTTGTCATACGAGTATGATATAGTGAATTACAAAATGTTTATATGTGTAAAATAATCTGAATTGAGAGAGGTCAGAAACTGGATGAAATAAAGATCTGTGATAGTGAGTAATATAAGTGATAAGCACAAGAGAAGAATGAAAATCATAACGGGTTAAACTAATTTCTTTAAATATAAAACAAAGGAAGCAGATAACGTTAAGTGATAAATCTGTGGCAACACTGTAGATTGGACCTGTTAGGCCTGTTTTGGACAGATTATGAAGTGTTTATTGTAAAATAGCCTAGTGTCACATCAATAAAGCTTTTGTTCGCAAATGTCTGCTCAGATGCTATAAATATAGTACCAGTCAAATGTTTAGACTCATTACTAGTTGAATTAATGTTTTGAAAGAAGTCCTTTATGGTCAACAAGCATGCATTGATCAAAAATACAGAAAAATCCATTTAAAATAATGGGTTTCTATTTTAATATACTGTAAAAACATTAAAAATAGTAATGTGTTTAATCTTTTGACCGGTCCTGTATATAATTTAAATATAATAGGCCTATACTAAATTTTGTTCACATGCTGTGCAATAATACATGCATGCATGAGAAACAAAAATCATATTTTCTGTTAAGAGTGGACATTACTTTAAGGATAATACAGTAGTTGATCCTGTTATCAGTGCTCACAGATGTTTTTTTTTTTTATCTCACTGATTTGATCACAGTGACTGGCCCACATAGGACATTTTGCCTTGTACTCTCACTTTATATTGTTAACTATATTCTGAATAAACTACCAAAAATATATTTTTATTTTGTCTTCATATTCTTTCTTATAGTTCCCCTCACATCCCTGACTCAAAGGCTCGTTATATTATATTTATTTATAACTTTTATAACATTTTCACTTTTTAACTGTCCAGTAATAATTTGGAAAGAAAACAGAATAGACCCTACATGTTACTATAGCAACGAATGCAGCTTTAATTGCGTGGAAATTGCGTTACTTTCAGTTAATAAAGGGAAAAAACACAGCAAATTTCTGGTGTTATTTTTGTAATTGTTTGGGACATTCTACAGCCTATCAACACAGAGCACACCTCAGATTGCTTTTAATCAATGGACAAATAGTAAAAACTGATTAACACGATCAGTTTCTAAATTCTGATTGGGTGGGTAAGGCAGACATTTGGGCTAAGCCCACCCCTGCCCATGTCTAGAACCGGCCCTGTCTGACAGTTGTCACTGCCACTGGCATGCACTCCCCTTAGCATGGCGGCGTGGGTATATCATTCCCCAAAGCGTTCTAGGACGCAGTGTGAGTTCCCTTCGAAAGGGAACGTCTCAGGTTACGCATGTAACCTATGTTACCTGAGAACAGGGAACGAGACACTCACACCATTACACCACAACCACCAGTCTGCACAGTGGTAACAAGGCATGATGGATCCATGTTCTCATTCAGTTTACTCCAAATTCTGACTCTACCATCTGAATGTCTCAACAGAAATCGAGACTCATCAGACCAGGCAACATTTTTCCAGTCTTCAACTGTCCAATTTTGGTGAGCTTGTGCAAATTGTAGCCTTTTTTTCCTATTTGTAGTGGAGATGAGTGGTACCCGGTGGGGTCTTCTGCTGTTGTAGCCCATCAGCCTCAAGGTTGTGGCTTCACAAATGCTTTGCTGCATACCTCGGTTGTAACGAGTGGTTATTTCAGTCAAAGTTGCTCTTCTATCAGCTTGAATCAGTCGGCCCATTCTCCTCTGACCTCTAGCACCAACAAGGCATTTTCGCCCACAGGACTGCCGCATACTGGATGTTTTTCCCTTTTCACACCATTCTTTGTAAACCCTAGAAATGGTTGTGAAAATCCCAGTAACTGAGCAGATTGTGAAATACTCAGACCGGCCCGTCTGGTACCAACAACCACGCCACGCTCAAAATTGCTTAAATCACCTTTCTTTCCCATTCTGAAATTCAGTTTGGAGTTCAGGAGATTGTCTTGACCAGGACCACACCCCTAAATGCATTGATGCAACTGCCATGTGATTGGTTGATTAGATAATTGCATTAATGAGAAATTGAACAGGTGTTCCTAATCCTTTAGGTGAGTGTATTTATATCAACCGAAATATAAAACACAACCCTGCCTCTTTTCATTTACATTATATATATATATATATATATATATATATATATATATATAAACACATTAATATGTGGTTCAGACAATAAGTGTGCATATATATGACTATCACTGTAATAAATTAAATATGATATAAAACACAACCCAGTCTCTTTTTTGTAAATGTCAGTTCATGTGTGATCAATAATAGCAATTATAAAAGTATAAGTAAATAATTTTCTAACAAGGACAGTTAAGGCATATGTGTGCTTCATGCACTATGTGCCTGATCAGTTTTAACAGCAACACAATTGTATTTTTGCATAGGTTGAATGAGGGGCATGACCAAAAAATTTTTTTGAAAAGCACTGGTTTACATACACCTGATATTAGATATTACATACGCCTAATTCAGGGTTTTTAAAGGGGGCCAGATTCGATGTTGTGGACACACCTGGGGCTGGTTCTATATATATATATATATGGGTCATTGTATAATTGCAGGTACATCTCATGTCTGTGATGTATATTTTTAAATATATTTCCATAAATATAAAGCCCAAGTGCTTATTTTCATAATACAAAATTATATTTCCCCAGTTACACTGCTGCATGTGGAAAAACCCATATCTTTTGTTCAAAAATTAGGTTCATATCACACAGAACCCTGGTTTTCAGCGGTCCTAAAGTTGCTCATTCTATTCTGCATTTAAGCATGAAAATTATCTCAAACAAATAAATTTTATAGTTTTACCTTCTCTTAGATTAGATAATCAAGACATTAGGTTATGCTCTTCAAAAATAATAAGTGTTTATTGTGATATACCTACCTATGCGTGTCCGAAAAACCACTGTCAACTAAATTGCCCACTAGGAAAACCCCTTCAAAAGAAATGGATTGTCCCAATCTCCCATAATTTGCATAGTGTGATGTCATTCCATCATAAAGCACAGGGATGAAAGACTAAAAGTTGGGTCCTCTCTCATTTCCATAACATACATATTACTGCTGCAAATCTGAACAACAATTTTACAAAAACTTATGTTTATGAAAATATACTTCTAAACATACCAGGATCTCAGTGGTTCTGGGCTTCCATGTTGAGTATAGGCCCAAAATGCTAGAAAATGTAAACTAAGTTACCATCAACTGTGTTACCCAGTAAAGGTAACATAGTGGACAGTAGCAAACTTTTACGCATGGTGAAACTCAGTGACCAAGGCGGGAGGAACCAAATGCAGATGAGTTTTAATAATAGAATTAACAGGAACCAAAACAACAGAATGTTGTTTTTATTACCTTAGAATGAGTCGTTTTTATCTACACACACTGTCCCTTACAGCGAAGTCACCATTTTGTGCAGCCATGTTTCTACAGTAGCCCTAAATGGACAAACTTCTCTACAGAGCGCTAGTCACTCTCTGCTCTCTCCGATGATGATGTTTTTGTCCTGTGTCGAACCTGTGTTTGTCCAAAAGGGAGGGGTGAGCAGTGGACAGGTGCAATTCACAACCTCACCACTAAAATTCACACACTGCACCTTTAAATAAAATGGTGCTTTGAATTATCATCATGCTTGGGTGTTTAACATGTTACAATTATAAAATAATAATTATGAATAATAATCTCTTTATTTGTGTGTGTAACAGGGAAAATTAACATGGCTTTGTCCACAGTCCTCCAAAGTCATGGGTATGTTTTTTTTTTTTTTTTTTACCTGCACATATTATAATTGTAATGCTTGTTATTAATAGTAAAATAAATACAAGATAAAGATGTGTATACCATTAAAATGTTAAAATGCATATTTTTGCCTCCCACATAGTAGTACATGCAGTTTTGAGGATTTGCAGTGTATGGAGGCAGTTTCTAGGCACGCTAAATGAGGGAATTGTCTCTATCTGTAACATCTGCAAGTCCCTAAAGAATGTGCATGTCGATCCCACCACTGACATGTGCTCCAATTTCAACCAAATTAGGGAACATATTGAGCATGCTGAGCTGTACATGAAAACATCAGAGACAATGATTAAAGGAAAACTGGGTAATATGGATGAACACATGGAGCAACTTATTAGAATGAAACAAACTATTGAGGAGCAAAAAAAAGAAAAGATATGACCATGAATAAATTACACATAGAGAAAAATTCAGCTGAAGAAATGCTAAGGTATTCCGAAGCAGTTTTGGAACAGGCTGAAAAAAGCTTAGCAACTGCAAAATATGCCCTAAGAACTGCAGAAGACAGGAGGGACACCGGTGAAGGTCTCACAATTGCAGGGGGGGTGGTAACACTTGCAATACCAATTTTCGGATGGATTGCTGGTAAGAAATTAATTTTTAGCATCCTTCTGAATAGTTCTGAAGCTATGCGTTTACAAAACTTTTACTGGTGTATTAAAGACATGTTTTGATAGATAAAATTTCTTGTTTCCATCTAGGTCCAATAATGCTGAGTGAGGGAGTACGAGAATTAAACGAGGCTTCAGAAGCCATCAGTGCAGCTGAACAGGACCAACAAAAGTTCAACTCTCAGGTGGAGGAGAAGACCAAAAACGTGTCTGAATACCAGTCCAAGATCACTTCAACACAATATGAAATTGAGCAGACCAATGGGGCATTGAAGATGATTGATGGGGAGATTGGGGATGTTCAAAAGCATCTAGAGAACACAGGAAATATCCAGGGAATGGTCAGGAAAGCTGTGAACCTTCTGAGCATTCTCAGTGGAAGAGTCAATGTACTGGAGAAGCAAACTCAACATTCCATCTACTGGCAATCTGTGGTAAACACCATGGAAGAAGTGGTGAAGGCAGTAATAGATATTGCTAAGAATCAGCTCCTCTGTGGTGACTGTAATCCCGACTTTATAAATACGTTGAGGGAGAATGTTAGAGGACTACTGGCTTTATGCAATTCGCCCAGTATTTCTGGCAGTTATTATTAAAATCCCAGTGAACCGGAAGTAGCAAGTGAGTTTTCTTCAATGCTGTGACGTATTTCCAAGTAAAAAGGGAATATTGAATAGAGAGCAGGGTTTAACTTCAGCGCTCCTCCTCTCCATCCCTCGCTCATAACAGACTAACGGTGGGAGGGGAGTGGTTACGCATTTTCAAACCCAAGCCGTCAAACTGAGAAGAAACGCAGTTTCCAGACAGGAAGTTACTTTTCAGATTTTGATGAAAGATTCCCACAACAAAAAATTTTTTTCTGTGTATCAGCTTGCACAGATTAATTGTTCACCCTAAAGGTTACCTAAAGGTTTTGTGTTTATATCAAATGTTCTTGTGTGTATTCTCTCTCTCTCTCTCTCTCTCTCTCTCTCTCTCTCTCTCTCTCTCTCTCTCTCTCTCTCTCTCTCTCTCTCTCTCTCTCTCTCTTTCTCATCGCTGTCGTCTTCTCTATGGTCTTTCTGAATATTGCCTGTTTGACTACGTCTTCGATGCCGATTCGGATTTGTGTTCGCCAAGAGACTTTGTAAATATTTGTGTTAACACATTTTTGTCTAGGTAAGGGATGTAGGGGTTTGACGCCAATTTATTTGTATCTCTTTTTCACTTTGTTTATGGTTAAGGGAGTTAGGGAAATTAAACTATTTTGTTTTCTTTATTTTTTGTTTGAGGTAATTTTAGTTTCTAAAAGAAGATTGTTTTGTGCCCACAAGTCAGACCTGAAGTTGATATTAGTTGTCAAATTTCACTAGTCCCACTGTTTCGAGAGAGCGAGGTTGACCTTTATTTCACCGTGTTTGAACGAAACACCTACCAGATACAAGTTGATGCTAGTAGCACTGGTGTCAGTGCTGTTTTATTAGACCGGTGAAAAATGTTAAATCAAATAAACTACAGTAATATATAGAAAGAGGCACTCGCATTAATCCTCGCCTTGCAACACTTTGAAGTGTATATTGGTTCGAGTATACAGCCTGTTACTATTTTCACTGATCACAATCCTCTTACGCTTCTTTAACAAATGTCTAATACTAATCATCGTTTAATGTGGTGTTCTCTGATGTGTCACAACTTAAAAATGTGTCATTAAAAGGTATTGAAAATGTTATAGCTGACTTCCTGTCCCATGTCAACCAGTAAAGCATTGTTTTATTTTATGGGTGGGGTGTTTTTATGAAAATATTTTTAATGAATAAATATATTTGAATAAATAATTATTTATATCATATTGTCACATTTTCTATGAAAAAAAAAAAAAGTTATTTACTGCCGATTTGGCACATTGATTTAGTTATTTTTTGGCTTGTTATTGTAAAATGTCCCAAACCTAGAAAAGGGACACTTGCAGTAGTACAGTATATAACACTGTATTCTTCTTCATCATCATCTCTTCCTTGGAGTATACGTGACAGTACTTTCATCAGTGTGTGATATTATACCTGAATATGATATGAATTAAGTAGAGAACATGTCAATAAATTTGTTGTAACAGTAAGCCTATTAGCTTTCAATAAATGCATTATCAGAAAATATTTGGCCAACAGTGTTTCATTAACGGATGTTATTAACCCTCTGGGGTATGAGGAGGTTTTGGGGCCTAGAGAAATTTTGACATGCTCTGATATTTGTGCTTTTTTCCAGTTTATCATAAACATATTAATGGCTAATGTCTGGTTACACTGTATTCAGCAGAAACTGGGCTACAATAATATTTGTTTGTATTTTTGAAATGTATGTGTGGTTATTGAAAAATATTTCAAGTCACTGAAATAAGGCCATAAAACACAACACCTATTACCAATTACCTATGCTTTGTCAATGTTACTGTCACATGTTTAGTCTGTTTCTGTTGTGTTTTTGCATGTCACATGTTCCTTTGTTCATTTTCCCGCCACTCCAGTGTTTCCTTGGTTACCCTAGGCTAGTTTTGTTCATCCGCGTAGTTAATTGGTCTCATTAGTTCTCTGTTTGCCATGTGTATAAATGCACTGAGTTTCAGTCTGTTCTTTGTCTTGCGTTAATTTTGTTCACAACGGTAAAGGTATTGTGGTTTCTCCAAGTGTTCTCCTACGTGTCTCCTAGTTTGATCCTTTAAATAAAAGGACTGTTTATGTACTTTCCAAGTCGTGTGCTTTATAACGGCCACAGCCACCGTGACAGTTAAGATTTTTTTTTATATGGCAATAAAAATACTGCAGGCTTTATTCAGGTCAACACTTTATTAAAATTAAGCAAAACAAATGGACAAATGCTTATTTTCACAAACCATCACGTATTTGCGAGTGTAAGTGAAAACGAGAAAGTGAAAGCTTACAGGCTTCTTTACATTGACTACTCGCAGAGTCTTCTGGGATTTCTAACCATTTGATTCTCTCAAGTCTGCATTCGATGAACATCCTGGCACTTTCATGTGTCCATTGTTCTTGACTGCTCTTGAGTATTGGAATTGAACTTCAACAGTTGATGATGACAGAGCAAGAACACAAGGACGCAAGATCGCTGAAGAACGCTTTTGAGAAACATCCATTAAGTATATTTGATTGTGCTAATATCAAACTATTGCAACACAACACAAAAATGGGACCCACTTTATATTAGGTGGCTTTAACTACTATGTAGTAACATTTGAATTAATAATTTGATACAGTGCACTTATTGTGTACATACATGTTTTTATATTGTACTTACATTTAAAAAAATACCTATATGTAATTACATCTGTAATTAATTTCTGTAGTTACATTTGTAACCACCAGACCTGTCCCTAACTTTACCCTTAAACTTACACATACCACCACACCTGTCCCTAACCTTACCCTTAAACTGACCCACACCACCACACCTGTCCCTAACTTTACCCTTAAACTTACCCACACCACCACACCTGTCCCTAACTTTACCCTTAAACTTACCCATACCACCACACCTGTCCCTAACTTTACCCTTAAACTTACCCACACCACCACACCTGTCCCTAACTTTACCCTTAAACTTACCCATACCACCACACCTGTCCCTAACTTTACCCTTAAACTTACCCACACCACCACACCTGTCCCTAACTTAACCCTTAAACTTACCCATACCACCACACCTGTCTCTAACTTTAAGAGACAAACGTTTCGGAGACAGTGGGTGTGTAGGTCGTAATAATAATAATGCATTTTATTTAACGGTGCCTTTCAAAACACCCAAGGTCACCTTACAGGTAAACAAGCAACAACAATATATATACATTATATATCAACACAATTTAAAACACACATGCATCATAGATACAGTAAAATAAGTAGTAAATCATAAAAAGGCCTGGTTAAAAAGGTAGGTCTTAAGATGGGATTTAAAAGTATGCAGACTGTCAATATTACGGATATCGAGAGGGAGAGCGTTCCATAGGCGAGGGGCTGCATGGCTAAAAGTTCTAGCTCTCATGGTAGTTAAGCGTATATGTGGTAAGACAAGAGAGAGTGTGAGTGAGGATTGTAAAGTGCGTGAAGGGGTGTAAATATGAAGAAGATCAGTAAGATATGGAGGAGCAAGATTGTGAAGTGCCTTGAATGTGAAAAGCAGGATTTTGAAGTCAATTCGATATTTCACTGGTGGCCAGTGAAGTCGTTGGAGAGTTGGTGAAATGTGCATGGTAGAAGGGGTTCTAGTAAGAACACGAGCCACAGAGTTCTGAACCAACTTAAGTTTATAGAGAAGTTTGGAAGGAAGACCAGTAAGAAGAACGTTGCAGTAAGGGAGAGACAAAGGCGATTAATATTACGCAGATGAAATTATGCAGTATGTGTGATATTATTAATATGGGCTTCAAATTAAAGTGTGCTATCCAGAATAACACCCAAACTCTTAACCTGTGAAGAGGGATAAATAGGATGTTGATTGATATCCACAGAAATAGTCAGATTTTGTCAAAGTGGATTTTGTCCCTACAAGTAGGACCTCGGTTTTATTACTATTAAGCTTAAAAAAGTTAGCTGAGAGCCAGTCTTTAACATCGGCTAAACAACGGGACAAATAGGGTGGTGGAAAATAGTCAGAGGGTTTGGAAGACAGGTAGTGCTGGGTGTCATCAGCGTAGCAGTGAAAGTGAATACCATATTTCCTGAAAATGTGACCAAGTGGGAGTAGATAGATAGTGAATAAAAGCGGGCCCAAAACAGAACCCTGAGGAACACTGGCAGTAACTGTAGATGATTTCGATCTGAAATGCTTTAATTGGACAAACTGAGTACAACCAGAGAGATGCGATGTAAACCAGGACAGGGGTGTGCCAGCAATCCCAATAGAAACTAACCTGTCAAGGAGTATCTTGTGCGAGATGGTATCAAAGGCTGCACTTAGGTCGAGTCAGCTGCCAACAACAAATCATTAGTGATTTTGTCATGAGCTGTCTCTGTACTGTGGTAAGGAAGGAAGCCAGATTGAAAAAGCTCAAACAGTTTTGTTATTGGAAAGACCTGTGTTGCAACACATTTTTCCAGGATTTTAGAGATGAATGGCAAATTAGATCCTGGACGGTAATTATCGAGATGGATCAGCCCCTGGTTTCTTAAGGATTGGAGTAATAATAGCAGATTTGAAAGAGGAGGGTACAGACCCAGAAGCAAATGAACAGTGGATAATTTTAGTAATTAATGAAGATAAATGTTTTCCTACTTCTCTCATCCTACAAGTTCTTCTCCTTTGTTCGTCGTTATTGCACATAGTTAGTAAATTTCAATCTCTCAAATATTTGGCCATCCTGACCTCACCAACTTGATTATTCAATATTGTAGTCAATTTCTCTGAACTCATGGCATGCACTCCATTTTCCTCACAAATCTAAGTATAACCTTGAACTCATCATCTTCAATCCCCATACTGCCACGCTCCCCTTCAGATGTATTCATCATCTTTTAAATTTCATAGTTCCCACTTTTTCAAACGAGTTTCCTCATTTCTCCCCTTAAGTTTGTCAATTCTCTGACTAATGTCCAAATGATCTTCATTATCAATTTCATCTGACTTTACCCACTCCAGCCCATTCTCGGCACAGTTTTGCCTACTACGCCGCTGTTAGCATCGCTTTGCCATGTTTCCTATTTCATCCAGTGAGGTCCTTGTCTCCTCTTCATCAAAGATCGAAATGACAAAACTTTTCAAAGGTTTGAGATAAATCCCGCTGGAGAGTTTAAAGCTACGCTACTTCACGCCATGAATCCTCCCCTCATTACAAAGCTTATTTTATTTATCCTGTAATTAATATATTTATATTAATAACTAAATTTGTTATATAGTTACAGTTATATAATGTATTATAATATTAGATATTAATTCTGAAGCACTATTATAACAAGGAAATGTTTAAATGTTAATTAAATTCAAATATACAGGTGCTGGTCATATAATTAGAATATCATCAAAAAGTTAGATTTTCAAAAGATTTATTTCACAAATTCCATTCAAAAAGTGAAACTTGTATATTATATTCATTCATTACACACAGACTGATATATTTCAAATGTATATTTCTTTTAATTTTGATGATTATAACTGACAACTAAGGAAAATCCCAAATTCAGTATCTCAGAAAATGAGAATATTGTGAAAAGGTTAAATATTGAAGACACCTGGCACCACACTCTAATCAGCTGATGAACTCAAAACACCTGCAAAGGCCTTTAAATGGGCTCTCAGTCTAGTTCTGTAGGCTACACAATCATGGGGAAGACTGCTGACCTGACAGTTGTCCAAAAGACGACCATTGAACCCTTGCACAAGGAAGGCAAGACACAAAAGGTCATTACAAAAGAGGCTGGCTGTTCACAGAGCTCTGAGTCCAAGCACATTAATAGAGAGGTGAAGGGAAGGAAAAGATATGGTAGAAAAAAAGTGTACAAGCAATAGAGATAACTGCACACTGGAGAGGATTGTGAAACAAAACCCATTCAAAAATGTGGGGGAGATTCACAAAGAGTGGACTGCAGCTGAGTGCTCCAAAGTTATGTTCTCTGATGAAAGTCAATTTAGCATTTAAGTTTGTCAAACCGGGAACATACTCTGAGTTGTCTGAACTTACTCCCGGACTCGTTTTTGGAACCAGCATACCTCGAGTAAGCAAGGTTGGTGTTAATCAACTGAGAGTTCAAGGGTACATGTGACGGTAAAAGGAACACACCGACTTTTTTGGACTTTGGTTTATTCACTGTACCCCCCAGAGTTTAATAAGTCCATACATACCATTTTCATCTCCGTGCATCCCATAACTCTGTCTGACGCACCCACAGCTAGCCTAGCTTAGCACAAAGACTGGAAGTAAACAGCTCCTGCTAGCCTACTGCTCATAAAGTGACAAAACAATGCCAACATGTTGTGATGTGTATAGTCACAGCATGTACAAATCACAAGGTTACATGAGACACAGCCATCTTATAAACGCATACATACTGGGGACTATATTTTCAGAAGGTGAAGCATTGCTACTAAAGTGGAGTGATTTGCTCACAGCACCTGAGAAGCACCGTTGTTACTTCCATCAACAAAACCAACGTGACTAGGTAGCTAGTAGCGAATGTGACTGTTGATCATGGCTGACTTTGAGGAATTGTCAGAGGATTTTTACTTGGTATCAAACCAAAATCCAGAACCGTTTTATTTTGAGCCAGAATACACAGACGAGGAGTTACAAACTTTGGAAGCTGATAGACAAGACGCCGAATTACCTCTAGCACCGCTCATTTGTTACTGTGATGGAGCACGTTTGTGACAACACAATACTAACATTACAGGGGATACATGGAGCACGGGAACAACTGCAATACAGTAGGGACCACCCTATTCATGTAATAGTGTCACTAGCATTACATTAGATCTAGCTAATGGCACTGTTACAGTAGGCTAGTCATCTAAAAGCATAACGGAACACTTTTCCGCAGCAGCAGGTGTTCCACTTTGTCCTGTCTGTACTACCGATGGGATGGCTGTATCCTTCAGCACATTTCATGGTCCGTGTGGCAAATTCCATTCCATTCCACTCAATGACATCTGGATTCCAAAAGACTGTCTTTGCTTCACCTCTGGAGAATAACTTGCCAACTTTTCAAAAAACCTTTGAGTGAGATTTGGTGGGGCCAACCAGCATTTTTTTTGGCTGATTCAGCATCATTACTGTACACACAAAATAAATAAATAAATAAATAATATACATACATACACACTCACACACACACACACACACATACATACATCAGTGGTTCACCACAGAAAACACTCTCTCCGCATCAGCATTTGAATGGGGTAGCACCAGGACAATCTTTGCAATGGTGGCAAGCCTCGGGAACAGGCTTACACCCGTCACCTGTGAAGAATGAGCAAGAACACAGTGGAAATAAGCTCTCAAGTAGTATTGTTTTTTTGTTTTGTTTTGTTTTGTTTTTTGCCTTTGATAGATAAGTATAGGTTGATACGTAAATAATTCTGTGTATTAAGACAAAATGCATGCAGATAGATATATGACACTTTGTATATACAGTATATCCTATAGACACACACACACACACACATAATTTTAAAGCACTATATAGAGGCATGGTTTTGTCTGAATAGAACAAACTGATTATACATCAACCTACAGCATACTTTTACAGGGAAGAAAAAGGGGGAAAAAACTGTTGCTCTTCTGTCTGTCCTGTCTGTTGCTGTCCTGACTGTTGCTCTTCTGTCTGTCCTGTCTGTTGCTGTTCAGTCTGTCCTGTCTGTTGTTTGGTCTGTCCTGTCTGTTGCTGTCCTGTCTGTTGCTCTTCTGCCTGTCCTGTCTGTTGCTCTTCTGTCTGTCCTGTCTGTTGCTGTCCTGTCTGTTGCTCTTCTGTCAGTCCTGTCTGTTGCTCTTCTGTCAGTCCTGTCTGTTGTTTGGTCTGTCCTGTCTGTTGTTTTCAAGATTCAAGAATTTTATTTGTCACATACACAGTTATATACAGAATATACAACCGGCAGTGAAATGTAAACAGGTCCGCTCCATGGACAGTGCAAATTCACAGTTAAAAACACAAGGAGGAAATTATAATAGAAATAGGATAAAAAAGTACTATATATATGTAGAATTATAAATAATCAAGTCAAGTAGAAGAAACACGTAAAAAAATAAGAATAAAGAAGTGGAATAAAATAAGTGAAGTAAACTGTGCAGTGAGTAAACTGTAGACTTATAAATATGTGGTTAACAAATGTATAAAGAGTATAATGTGCAAACAGGTTTATAACAGGTTGTTACACAGTAACAACGAGAACAGAAAGTGCAGTGCAGTGTCAGTGTATCGATGTTTATCCTGAAGTGAAGTCACGTGATGTTAAGTGACTGAGTTCAGGAGTCTGATGACCTGGGGGAAGAAGCTCCTCCTGAGTCTCTCAGTTTTGGCCATCAGGCTTCGGAAGCGCTTACCAGATGGCAGCAGCGTGAAATGAGGGTTTGCAGGGTGATTAGAGTCCTTGATGATTTTAGTAGCTCTACCTTTGCAGCGTTTGGTGTAGACGTCCTGCAGAGACGGGAGAGCTGACCCTGAGATATGCTCGGATAAGTGCACGACTCTTTGCAGGGCTTTGCAGTCATGACTGGTGCTGTTCCCATACCATGCTGTGATGCACTGAGTTAATACACTTTCTATCACCCCTAAATAGAAAGTTTTCAGGATAGCTGGAGAAACCCTGAATTTCCTCAGCTGGCGCAGGTGGTACAGTCTTTGCCTGGCTTTTTTCACCTGTGTCTGAATGTGAGCAGTCCAGGTCAGGTCCTCGGAGATGTTTACACCCAGGTACTTGAAGCTGCTCACTCTCTCTACTGGTGACCCGCTGATCATGAGGGGGGAGTATGTTCGTTGCTGTCTCTTCCTGAAGTCCACAATCATTTCTTTGGTCTTGCCAACATTCAGAGAGAGACAGTTGTCCTGGCACCATGATGTTAGATGCTCCACCTCGTCCAAGTATGCCGTCTCATTGTTGTTGGAAATGAGGCCCAGGACAACAGTATCATCAGCAAATTTGATGATAGAGGTGGAGCTGTGTGTGGAGAAACAGTCATGCGTGTAGAGCGAGTAGAGCAGGGGACTCAGGACACAGCCCTGTGGAGCTCCCACACTCAGGGTGATGGAGGAGGAGGTGGACTGGCCTACTTTCACCACCTGAGGCCTGCCAGTGAGGAAGTCCTCAATCCAGTGGCAGAGAGAAGGATTCAGGCCGAGATCCAATTTGGTCTGTCTGTCCTATCTGTTGCTGTTCTGTCTGTCCTGTCTGTTGCTCTTTTGTCTGTCCTGTCTGTTGCTGTTCTGTCTGTCCTGTCTGTTGCTCTTCTGTCAGTCCTGTCTGTTGCTGTTCTGTCTGTCCTGTCTGTTGCTGTTCTGTCTGCTGCGCTTCTGTCTGTCCTGTCTGTTGCTCTTCTGTCTGTTGCTGTTCTGTCTGTCCTGTCTGTTGTTTGGTCTGACCTGTCGGTTGCTGTTCGGCCTGTCCTGTCTGTTGTTTGGTTTGTCTGTGCTGTCTGTTGCTGTTCTGTCTGTCCTGTCTGTTGCTGTTCTGTCTGTCCTGTCTGTTGCTCTTCTGTCCGTTGCTGTTCTGTCTGTCCTGTTTGCTGTTCGGCCTGTCCTGTCTGTTGTTTGGTCTGTCTGTCCTGTTTGTTGTTTGGTCTGTCTTGTCTGTTGCTGTTCGGCCTGTCCTGTCTGTTGCTCTTCTGTCTGTCCTGTCTGCTGCTCTTCTGTCTGTCCTGTCTGTTGCTCTTCTGTCTGTTCTGTCTGTTGCTGTTCTGTCTGTTGTGCGGCTCTTTTTTGCTGTGGCTGATCTTTCAGTAGAAAAAAAAAGTGTTGGGCAAGCTACTCTGAAACTGTAACTTTACAAGCTACTTGCAAGTTAAAGTAGTTAAGTTACATTCAAGCTACCCTTCTGAAAAAGTAGCTACACTACAAGTTACTATCAAAAAGTAGCTAGCTACATTGAAACTACTACTTTTTTCTACAATGACAAAGTTAAGTTACAAATAACTGAATAATTGTTAATGAAGAATGTTATAATATTTGGGGTTTCAAGCAAAATAATGCAATGTAATTATGATTTCAAAGAGTAGGCTATATGGGATGATTCAGGTTGATTGGGGCACATTTTTTCCAGTCATTTCAATGGCAAAAACTGTCAGAATCATTTGATTTTGTAAACTATCCGATACACACAATAATCAAATATAACCTATATCTCAAACTGCCTGTCAAAGTGCAAAATGGCTACAAATTTAACATGAGTGTAAGAACAAAATGAATGCAAATTAAAATAAATAGTCTAAAGATGTGTGTTAAACTCACAGCACATGCAGTGATTGAGCGCAGAATCACTCTGAGACACCAGTTATGAGCTGATTGTGTGAACAATGCACACGCTTTGCTTTACTATTTCTTTTAGTTTTGAATTGTTTAATTTAAAAGTGGACATTTCAAGCTTTCTATACAAACATTTCTCATGTTTGTGAGGCAAGTAGCCTAATGAGTTTTGTTTATTTATGAGACTGACATGTTCAAGAGCAATGCAAGTGATCGCTCCCACGCCTCCATGTCACGATTATTGTCTGCTATATAGACTATATTGCTTCTTATTTATTAAATCCAGGCAATTGGCTGATGAAACATTGATTAAAATTAAGATATGATTTATACAAAACGAAATTCACATTAAAGAAAGGCTTTCTACAAAACAAAACTAAATGAAGTGGTCAAAATCATTTCTGACCCTATGTCTTTGACATATATTACGTATCTTTGCACTTTTCATAACCAATATAGCCTAGATAAAATAAAAAATATCATTATAATACTTAAACATAAATATTAAACAAAATACATTGTATTTGATTTGAGTGAATGTTGTTTTACCGGTGAGCGGTTCATGAGTGGAACGCGCCTGCACAGAGCGATTAATAATGTTGAGTGTCCGTCACACTGCTCCGCTTGCTCATTACAGGCTCGTTCTCCTCAGAACCCAAAACGGAATGTGAGCTTTTAGTTGCGCTACATTGGATAAAGTAGTTAGCTACTGGAAAAGCTACACTATTTTAAATGTAACTGAGCTACTGACAAACTACTGAAAAATGTTGTTAAGCTAGTAGCGGCACTACTTGTAACACTGAAAAACACAAAATATCTTTACTCCTTTTCTCCTGGCCTTGCCTTATTGCAGGGCATACTTGAAACCTTCATGAATTTATAATATCTTACTTTAATACATCTACACTAATGTATCAATTTCAGCATGCATATAGCCCTTAACAAATTATGTTCACAAAGCTCTCAAATGCCTTTAATATAACAACTCACACAAAACTAATAAGCAAATGTTATTTAAAGTTTAAGAGCATAAATACTCAAGCATATACTCAAATATATTCAATAAATACTCAAAGCATACATACCTGAAGTCGGGGAAATGTGGGGAAAATGTCACTTTCACACACTGCTGTGTGTACATAAGCCCACAAAAGACTCATATATGTATGTTTACATGCTCATGCACTACAATAATCTTGCACTGTTCCCCAGACATGTATAGGTTAACATTTATATTAATATATAGTATATTTATAGTCAAATCTGTCAGTAGGTTAGTTTATGTATAGGTTTATAGTGTTTTACTTCATGGTTGTATGTCTGTACTTATGTATCACCGTGGTCCTGTGAGGCACGACATTTCGTTCCACTGTATGTCCCCACATGTAGTGGAATGACAATAAAGCTCAACTTGAACTTGAACTTGATGCTGCAGTGGGCCTGTGGTGCTGAAAGAACTTTGTGGGCCCCAGAAATTTGAGAGTTTTCTTTGATGGCCAGATTGAGGGAAACGCACTGATTGGAATAAAATGGCACGAGAGGGATACTTTGTCTGTTTTGCATCTCTGCAACCGGTCATTTCTTAAGCTTATCAAAACTGTTTAATATGTTTCTTAGGAAGGATCTGCTGTAACCATGTTCCCTGAGAGCCCAGAAAATAATTTTCATGGCCTCGTGGAACGAAGAAGGTTGTGAGCAAATTCTCTTGACTCTTAACAGTTGTGATTTGATAATGCCCTTGAAAGTGTGCTTTGGATGAAAACTGTTTCTGTGTAACAATGAGTGCATATCTGTATCTTTAAAATAGACTTTGAAGTCTAACTGTCCTGTTTCACTGAACCTAGGGCCCTTATACGAGATGACATCCAAAAAGTTGACCTCTGACCAATCCATACTGTACCTCACGCCGATGGACTCCTGATGTGCATTAAGGTGAGCGATAAAGGTGAGAAAATCATCCACCGAATGGTTCCAAACACCCCAAATAAAATATGCGAACGAATATAATGAAAATGTTTGCATGAGATGGAGCAATTTTTTTCCCCATAGCTGTTCCTTTGTCTTGTAAGTAGAATTTTGAATTCAAAATAGTTTTTGGTCAAATTGATCTGAAGCAGTTTCAAGAGATACTCATCAGGTCTGTAGAGGGTCAGGGTATTTCTGCATAAGCTTTTTTACAGCCCTGAGACTGGTTGGGATGTCAATATTGGTGTCAATAAAGAATATCAATATCGATAGTGAATAAGGAAAGGATTGAGGAAGTGCTCTATGTATTCAGCCGTTAAGTACGTTTTGCTGTTACAATCCGACACAATAGGCCTGCCGGGTGGGACTTCAAAAGGTACGCTCCATTTATTTGGTGCTTTTGTGAATCTTGGGTAGCAGGTAAAACCTCCTGGATCTGCCGGGCCCTCGGCTGCAAGGTACTTTTTCTGTTTCTCGTTGATGACTTTTTTTGTACACCATTTCCTTTAAAATTTCCTCCACTTCATTCGCAGTGTCTAAATAAATTTGCCCGGTGTACGGTAATGATCATTTTGTCACAGGTTCAGGGTGTGACACCGGCTCTTCCTGTTGTTTGTCCTATCATTTTTCTGCAGCTCATGATTGGAGTAATCAGCATGATCACGGGCTGATCTCCAGCACCTGTCGCTTGTTCCCTCTACCCTTTATATACACAGCTGTGTCTACCTCTTGTTGTCAGTTGATCACTTCATGTCATGTGGTTGTTATATGGCTGTTCTACGGTTTGCGCTGTGTCTTACCTGGTTTTTGACTTTGTGCTCAGGACCCTTAGACGAGGAGTTGTAGCAAGACTTATTTTCTCTTGCTGGCTTGGTCTTGTCTACTGCTGGGTCATCCTGCATCCTTTGTTTCTCGGTGGTCTCTCCAGCCTGTGTGTTTGCTGTTGTGTGTGCAAATACAGCGGCAGCCACCATACAGTTTCCTCAAACTGTCATCTGTCACTTTGTTTTTGTTTCAATTTTTTTTGTGCCTCAGGTTGGCCCTGAATAAACTTGTTTTCTCTTCACTGCAACTTGCGTCCTCCTTTCATCCTCCTCACGACACATTTACAGCCAGCTGTCTGAGACCCTCCGCAACGTTCTGTGCTCTGTCCAATATGACAGTTGGTATTGCTATAGAGTTCTTTAAGGGCTTTCTTTTCACCAGCAGTCAGATTGGGGTCCGTGCCAGTGCTCTAATGCAGTTTCTTCGCATTCTCCCCTGGAGGCGTGGGTTCGTATCCCACTTCCGACAAACCTAACCTTTTTTACATTTCACTGCCGGTTGTATATTCTGTATATAACTCTGTATGTGACAAATAAAACTCTTGAATCTTGAATCTTCAAGGCATAGTTTTCTGCCCTAATAATTTTGGCTATTTCTTTTGGCAGGCTGGACAATGCTGGCTCCCAGTCTGAGGGGCGAGTGAACAGCACTTTAATCTTTTGGTTCTTTTTTCTAATCGGAGTCTACAGTGATATGACAGTTATTTTTTTTCTGCAGCTAGTGTGGAGGAAATTCATTTTCTAGTAGGCCTCAGTAGGCTTCAGATGTGTTGTAGGGAGGCTCTGGCCGTATATTAAAGACCAGGGTCTGACGTCCATCGAAATATGAAAAACAAGGGAAGACTATATTTATTGTGTGGGAAACTGGTGAGGGGTGACGGGAACCAGTCATAAATTAGGTGTGAAGCGCTGGGAGACTGTCCTATGAAGGTTATATGAGTGTTTTTAAGAAAGTTAGAAAGCTGGGGATTTTCCACCAATATGTATGGAACATGATAAAGTGTGCGTCTAATTGTGGAGAAACTGTGGGGTGGAGTTAAAAAGGAAAAGGTACGTGGAAGAGTGTCAATTGGATGAAAGACGATAAGAAAATGTATAAGACATGAAGTTTTATCATGAAAGAGTCAGATGTTCAGCTGGCATCTCACTTTGTTGTACTTACAATAAAGTTAGTTTTCCTGAAGACCTGGAACTTCGACTCAGACAATTTTTCTTTAAAGAACTGAAGACTATTGAGACTTAGAATTTTCCACAACACTAGACGGGGTGGGGATGAAAGAGAGTTTATGTTTGTGTTGTGTTTGCTCTTCAAGACAGAGGTTTGGTCGTCCATTAAGACCAGGGACGTGGACAGATTGACTATAAGCTTGTGAGTGTGCTAAAAGTTTAAATGAGTAGTCCAAAGTGTGAAGAGTGCTTTGGTCATAGCCAGTTTCCAGTGGAGACTGTCTCTTTCCACTTGAAAGTGTGTCACTGCCAGAACGGGGATGAAATTCATATTTTTGCAGATGAAGTGGTTCATGTGCTCAATCATGTCCTGTTCAGAATGCAGTAGCGTTCTGGAGAAATTGATAATTCTGTAACTTCCCGTTACAGAAGTCAGATAAATCCCAACACATAGAGATTACCCTAGATATTATCACATAGAGACTGTGTCTGTTCCCCGAATTAGTAAATACAAAAAACATCAAGACCATTCAACAGTAAAAACTTAATTGATGTCCAACAAATAAACAACAGATATAATACAGATGATCAAATGATAAAGCTTGGGTTGCTGAATATTCAATCTCTTTCCCCAAAAGCGCTTATTGTTAATGATATGATTACAGATAATAATCTAGATGTGCTGTGTTTGACAGAAACCTGGCTAAAACCTGACGACTACATTACTTTAAATGAGTCCACCCCACAAGATTATTGTTATAAACACGAGCCGCGTCTGAAAGGTAAAGGGGAGGGGGTTGCTGTAATTTATAATAATATCTTCAGTATTACTCAGAAGTCTAGTTTCAAATATAATTCTTTTGAAGTTTTGGTGCTTTATGTAGCGTTATGTAGTGTAATTGATAAATCCCGTTTGACATTTATGTTGGCTACTGTATACAGGCCACCAGGGCACAATACAGACTTTATCAAAGAATTTGCTGACTTTCTATCAGAGTTAGTACTGGCTGCAGATAAAGTACTAATTGTTGGTGATTTTAATATCCATGTAGATAATGAAAAAGACGCATTGGGATTAGCATTTAGAGACATTCTAAACTCTATTGGAGTAAGGCAACATGTGTCAGGACCCACTCATCGCCTTAATCATACAAGAAAATAGTCCAATGCCGTGGTACAACGAGCACACCCGGGCCCTTAAAACAGCAGCCAGAAAATTGGAGCGCAGCTGGAAGAAAACAAAAGTAGAGGTTTTTCGTAATTCGTGAAAAGAGAGCATGATCGCGTACAGAAAGGCCATAAAAACTGCTAGATCTGCTTATTTCTCGACTCTCTTAGAAGAAAACAAACACAACCCTAGGTATTTATTTGATACAGTGGCTAAGTTAAACAAAAATAAAGCTTCAACTTCTGATGGTTGTAAACAGCACAGCAGTAATGACTTTATGAACTTCTTTACGTATAAGATTGACAATATTAGGAAGAAAATTATGACCATGCAGCCGTCTACTACAGTATCACATCAGACAGAGCATTGTTGTGTCACTGAGAAAAATTACATTCATTCACTGCTATAGGAGAGGAAGAATTGGCTGAACTCGTTAAATCATCTAAATCAACAACATGTATGCTCGACCCTATACCGACTAGGCTATTAAAAGAGATGCTACCAGAGGTCATAGATCCTTTTCTTAATATCATTAACTCATCTTTGTCATTAGAATATGTACCGAAAACTTTTAAGTTGGCTATTATCAAACCACTTATTAAAAAACCTCAACTTGATACTACAGAATTAGTCAATTACAGGCCGATCTCACATCTACCCTTTTTGTCAAAAATACTGGAGTGTCTTCACAAGTGTGCTCCTTTTTAGAAAGAAATGGTATCTGTGAGGATTTCCAGTCAGGATTTAGACCGTATCATAGTACTGAGACTGCTCTCATCAGAGTTACAAATGATTTACTCTTATCATCCAATCGTGGTTGTATCTCTCTATTAGTTTTACTCGATCTTAGCGCTGCATTCGATATTATCGACCACAACATTCAAGATTCAAGAGTTTTATTTGTCACATACACAGTTATATACAGAATATATAACCGGCAGTGAAATGTAAAAATCTACCCTCTTGTAAAAACATTCTAATGTTAATCATACTTAACTGTTATCAGTTTGTAGCAGTAAATGAAGAGATGTCACACCGATCACAAGTTCAGTATGGAGTACCACAGGGCTCAGTGCTAGGACCGTTGCTCTTCACACTGTACATGCTACCACTGGGAGATATCATTAGGAAGCATGGCATTAGTTTTCATTGTTATGTTGACGATATTCAGCTCTATATTTCTTCACACCCTGACGAAACTTACCAATTCACAAGATTAACGGAATGCATAGCTGATATAAAACATTGAATGTCTAGTAATTTCCTGCAACTTAATAAAAAAAAAAAAAAAATGTAATTATTGGACAAAAAAACTCTGCAAGTAGTAACCTAGAATACTGTCTAACACTCGATGGCTGCTCTGTCAAGTCCTCGTCGTAAGTTAGAAACCTGGGTGTGCTCTTTGATACCAATCTTTCATTTGAAAGCCACGTTTCTAACATCTGTAAAACTGCATTCTATATATCTAAATATATAATATATTATATATACAATGTGATTGTACCTGAAGTGGGACAATCACATTGACTCAATTGTAAAAAAGGCCCAGCAGAGACTGTACTTCCTTCGTCAGCTGAGGAAGTTCAACCTCCCACAGGAGCTGCTGATCCAGTTCTACTCGGCTGTCATTGAGTCTGTTTTGTGCACATCCATCACTGTCTGGTTTGGTTCAGCTACCAAATCTGACATCAGGAGACTACATTGTACAATCCGGACTGCAGAGAGGATTATTGGTGCCCCCCTGCCAGCCCTCCAGGACCTGTACTCTTCCAGAGTGAGGAAGAGGGCAGGTAAAATCATCACAGACTCCGCTCACTCTGGACACTTCCTGTTTGAACTGTTACCGTCAGGACGGCGACTCCGATCACTGGCCACTAGAACATCTAGGCACAGGAACAGTTTCTTCCCACAGGCCATTTCCCTCTTGAACAGTTGAATACCCCCCAGCCGCTTTAAGTGCAATACTTTGACTGTTTAGTGCAATATATTCTAAACTAGTACAATATATTCTTAAATGTAACTGTGACCTTATATACAGTGTGTATATATATATATACATACCTTTATTTTATTTTATACTATTTTTCATATTTGTATATTTGTGTTCATGTTGTGTTGTATTGTATATGTGCACTGGAAGCTTCAGCACCAAGACAAATTCCTTGTGTGTGCAAGCACACTTGGCAATAAAGCTCTTTCTGATTCTGATTCTGATTCTGATATCTAAATTACGGCACATCCTTTACATGCAAAATGCTGAACAGTTAATTCATGCGTTCATGACCTCATGGCTAGATTATTGTAATGCTTTACTGGGTGGTTGCCCTGCTCGCTTAATAAACAAACTCCAGCTGGTCCAAAACACAGCAGCTCGAGCTCTTACTAGAACCAGGAAGTATGACCATATTTGCCCGGTTCTGTCAACACTGCACTGGCTCCCTATTAAACATCGTATAATTTCGTACAATCGTAATAATAGTACAAAGCACTAAATGGTTAGGTCCCCAGTACTTGAACAAACTCTTAATGCATTATACTCCATCACGTCTATTGCGGTCTCAAAACTCTGGCCAGTTGATAATACCTAGAATATCAAAATCAACTGCAGGCGGTCGCTTCTTTTCCTATTTAGCGCCTAAACTCTGGAACAGTCTTCCTAGCATTGTTCGGGAAGCAGATACACTCTGTCAGTTTAAATCTAGACTAAAAACGCATCTCTTTACTATGGCTTACACATAAAACATTATCAATTTCTATTATTCAAATCAGTAAATGATTGTTAGGCTGCATTAACTAGGTCAGCCGGAACCGGGAACACTTCCCATAACACCTGATGTACTCGTTACATCATAAGAAGAATGGCATCTACGCTAATGTTAGTCTCTCTGTTTATCCCGAGGTTTACTACAGTCAGCCGGATCCGGGCCGTATCCAGATCAGATGGAGGACCTGCGCCTGGACATGACCAACGCATCCCTGAAATGTCTGCAGAGAGCGTGTCAAATAAACTCCCCTCGTAAATGCACGTCATTCTCATTAAACCCGTCTCCGGCGTGACGACTCCAATCTTTCAAATAATCTTACGAATATCTATTTACCTAATATGACTTAAGACCTGCAAGGTTGCCAGAATTATAATCATACACTGTTTGTTCGTCGGCCAGAGGAGAACTGGCACCCCGACTGAGCCTGGTTTCTCCCAAGGTTTTTTTCTCCATTCTGACCCTGAAGGAGTTTTGGTTCCTTGCCATCATTGCCTCTGGCTTTTGGCTTGCTCAGTTGGGGACACCTAAATTTCATCTATATTACCGATCTGCCCGCATTGACAGTATATGATACTTGAAATTAGCTGGATAACACCGTTCTGGTGAAACGGTGATGTTGCATTATTTTCCTGTTAAAAATGTGAAGCTGCTTTGAAACAGTTGGACTTGTTGAAAAACTATAACGACTTAAAAAGCACTATATAAATAAATAAAGGTGACAATAACTGCTGTCTGTGGTAAGATCTTTCTCGCGGTTCTGTAGGCCTTCTGAATTTCTGAAACGGCTGTCATTCTGTACCTTTGTTTACTGTTATTAATGCCGAATAAGAGCACAATTTTTTCAGGTACCAGAGTCACTGTAGCTTTTTCCAGCAAATTGCTCACGTCTTAGAACTTGGCGCCAGAGAAGCAATCTATCTGGAGCTCGGGATCATCGTACCGAAGGAATCTGAATAGGTTGGAGTCACAAATAATGACAATCCTCTTTCTTAAGGTAAGGCTCCAGTCTAACAGTTTTCTGGTTGTGTTTATATGACGTAATGGGCAGTTCAAGGAGCCGGAAGGTGGGCTATCGACATTTTGCGATTCAGTCGTGTGTAGTGTAACAGCATGTTGTTCTATTGTTATCACAGGAGACAACCTTAGTTGGCGTGCTGGAGGAGGAGGTTGTGGTGACTCGACTCTGTCTGTATTTGCTAAAGGTCTAAGTGGAAATTGGTTTGTTTTTGTTACAGGTCTAAGGATCCCGGGAGACGATGCCTGTTGCGGGCCACTGGGTTCGCCCCATTCAACCACAACGTCCCGTTGTTGGACTGGACTCAGTAGAACAACAGTGGAGAAGGAACTTTTTCCGGAGTCGGTGTGTTGTCGGGAAAATAATAACACATTATGCTGGGAGTGGTCCGAGGAGGCAATGGGTAAGGACATTGGAGGAGAGGAACCTCGTAGGGTCCGATTCCTCACAAAGAGGGCTGGGTGGGGCACCGTTTGGCTCTAGTGGGGCCTCTTCACCCCGTGGGGTGGACACCATATTATCAACCCGTGGTTCCATCTCCTGGGGTGGGGGAACTGCAACAGAGAGTCCCAGCGGCTCTTGTGTGTCATCTTTCTCTGCTCTATCGGTTGAGGTGTTCCAGCCTGTGTGGGCTGAAGGGTCTCTGGAGGCCCTGGGGAGGTCCTTCCTCCTCAAAGGACCAATCCCCTCTAACTAGAGGGGGCAGAGTACTGGAGAGGTTTGTATTGGGGTGATGTGGCAGGAGGGACCGACTAGTGCTGGAGGAGGAACCTGCGAGGGAGCTCGACTGATGGAAGTGACCACAGCAGTGTAAGTACGAGGGGGTTACATTCCCCAAAGATTCAGAACCGACATTCTGTGCCGGACTGCGGTCAGAAAAAAACACAATTTTCAGCTGTGATGAGGGCCTCGGCCTGCTCGATGGCTTCCGTGCTAACGCTACCTCTGAAGTTCCTATCCGCCCATATACATATATTTCCTTATTGCATATATTATAAATACCCTCATGTCATATGTATCTTTATTTAGCATTGAAAGGTTTAGCATTTCAACATGTTTCCATGATTTCACACATTTTAGTCTGGCAATAGTTCAACTAGTAGCCTACAATGTGAAGTTTTTGCATCAATAACATTAATATAAGTGAGAAAAAAATGTTTTACCTTAAAAATCTTAAAATCGAGTTCTTCTTCTGAGGTAAATCCAAGGTAAACTCACAGTGTGTCTTCTCTGACAAGCAGATGAATGATGAAGCTGATGCTTTGCTTTGAGGTGATGGGGGGCGTTTACAGGTTTGCATTCCATCATGTGGACTATTTGCATAATGAAGCTCCGCTGGAGGAACTGTGCCTCTCGCTGTTTCATACGGATTCCATAAACAGAGAATATTTGTTTTTTTTATATAAATGATTCATTTAAAAGTAGACATTACAAGCTTTCTAAAGAGATATCTGCTGTGTCTGTGTGGCAAGTATTTACTGAGTTCTTCATTTTCAGACGCATTTCAGAATGGACTCACGGAGAGACAGACGGGAGAACTCGCATCCTGTTTGTTTTCTTTATTTAGCGAAAAGCACATTTAGTTTTTATTTTGAGTGCATCTAAATAAAAGTAGACACTTTAAGCTTTGTAAAGATGTATCGTTCATGTCTGTGAGGCCAAACATGACGGAGTATTGAGTCGATTGCTTTGTGCTTTGTACTACACATTTGTCTTTGTCAACAGTCATTGCTTAGTTGTTCAAATAGATTAGTGTAAGTTCTCTGTTTATGTCGATTTGTTCTGTCGTCCTTACTGTCATCTGGTTCTGTCACTTTGTGTGTCATCTTAATTGTCGTCTGGTTCTGTCATCATTACTATAGTTTATGTTATATAGTTTATGTACACTATAGTTTCAAAAATGTGTAGAAGCACCTACGACGTAACCCAAAGCTGTCAAAATAGAAGTCTTTATCTGCCTTTATCTTACAAAATAATTATATTTATGTATTTTTGTTGTTTGTTAACATTCTTAAAAATTATAACTAAGTGGTAACAAGTTTTTAGTGAGAAATGTTGAATGGGTTATTTCACCAAAACAAAGTAACTTGGGATCAGAAAGTTAAACAAGTTTAAATTTATTTAACATCCTCCCAGTAAACAGCTTCAGTAATAAACTATTTTCAATCAAAACACTGAAAAAAATTATGTCTAAACATGTATTTGGAACTGTATGAACATGTATTTAGTGGCTGTGTATGTTGGTCCCTTACATATAAACGTTAAAAACACAACAGCAAAACACAAACAACATATTTAGGCAAAACCATAATTAGGGGACTGGAGACTCCATCTTGTCTCTAAAACTGATGTAAGAATCATGCAGAGGCAGCTGCAATGTGACATTGCATGTGTTGTCTTCAGGATGGAGAAACTGTATTGTAGGTTTGTGTGGAAATCCCAAAGGTGGTTTGCTGTCAGCACCTGAGGTGAAAATTAGGATTTGTTAAAGGCCTCCTACTCTCTAAGGAAAAAGAAAAGAAGGGACATTAAAAATAAGTTTGTAATATAGATGATATCACTAACCTAAAATTGAAAAATATTCAAAAGAAATAAATAAAATTTCAAAACCAAGAAAAGTACATTGAAATTAGAGATGTACTGGTTGCATGGCCATAAATCAAAACTGGCATAAATCAGATTGGCATCCAGCTGTTTTATATTTTATTTTGGCTAATCTCTATTCCGGCAAGATTATGAAGTGCCTTGTAAGTAAGTAGCAAGATCTTGAATTCAACTCGATACTTTACTGGAAGCCAGTGCAGTTGCTGAAGAACTGGAGAAATGTTCTTAGAACATTAGAGTAGAGTAGAAGGTGAACCAACTGAAGCTTATGTAGCAATTTAGAAGGAAAACCTGTGAGAAGAGCATTACAGTAGTCTATACATGAAGTGACTAATGCATGAATAAGAACTGCAGTATTATTGGTTGAGAGAAAGGGACCGAGACGGTTAATATCATGCAAGTGAAAGTATGCCTGTGAGGAAGGACAGATTGCATTATTGTCAATGTACAAAGAATAACTATTAGATTTAGATAAAACAGATCTAGTTGTATAGAGTGTTGAAAAGAACATTTTCAACACAATATACCCATACTACATATTCTCTTAACTGTGAATGATAAAAATGTTAAGCTTAGTTTCTGGATTCCCTTTAAACATGGAGACCTCTTGCTTGAAGATGACCATGAATTATTCTGTACGCCGAGTCTGGATATCAATGGTGCTGTCAAGTTCTGCATCACTTATAGATTAATACAGATGAAATGATAGAAGACATTACCATTTTAAGCAAATCAAAGATAACTGTCATCATTAGTTTTGTGCTGTATTTTGTCACTGACCTCACTATGTAAATTCAAATCTTTACCTTCAGCAAAGTTCATAGATATGGGAAGGAAGGAGGCGGGAACTGGCGAACATTTAAAAGACTTTAATCCAAATAAACAAACAAAAAGAAAGTAAACCATGGGCCGCCCCTTACGGATGACTGCCGTGTACACATACAAAACGTAAAATCCAGGCCTGGTCCTCTCTCATCTTGCACTGTCGTCGCTCCTCCTTTTATGCTCCCGTCACTCCTCCTTTTATGCTCCCATCACTCCATCCATAAGACGAGACCTGTGTGGCGCGCAGCTAGCGCTCATCATCACTTGCCACTGGCCCGCTCTCGCGGTCCCTCGCCTCGCTGCTTGCCACATACCGCCAACGCCCTTCGCAGGCCGGGGGCACTCCTGAGACTGCGCTCTACTCACACTTTAGTGACACCAAGCAGACAATTGTCTTAACATTTAAAGATTTGGAAGTTCAGAGATGCAGCTAATATCAACCCGTTTCAAGAACTTGCCATGGCTACTGTGTCTGTGTTGTCCTTACCACACTCGAATGCTAAATTCGAGAGAGTATTCAGCCAGATGAGTGTGGTCAAAAGCAAGCTTAGAAATCGGATGTCCTTGCAGACCCTTAACTCCATCCGGACTGAAGCTGTCTGGTGAGGCTTGCTATGAGCACCAGCTGCTTGATATTGTTGATATTGTATTTTTTTGCAGCTTTTTGGCACATCAGCTGCTTACTCATTTAAGTCAGCTCCCTCACTTGCTGAACCTGCTATAGAGAGCCTTGACCAAAATGACGATGACCTGTGTATGTGAAGGGAAATCTGAAAAAAAAATACAATTAACCTGAATTAGGGTCAGACTAGTTACCATTTTCTCAGATTGCCATTGATAGGTTTTTGGTCCATTTAGATTGTTAATCTAGATTGTATAAAATGTTCTGTTAAATGTAGGGTTGCCACCTATGTCTGATTAAAAAACCTGGACATATCGAAGACTTGACCGACCGCTTTGCTCACAAGTGAAATTGTCCATTAGACATTAGATCCATAAGACAAAATTGGCCTTTGTGCAGTAAGATTGTGCATAGTCGTGACTCGTGAATATTTTAAACATCTCAAATATTCTTATTTGTCAAATCTTACTTATAGCATACCTGATTGCTTCGATACTGGTGCTTGTGCTTGCTTTTGCTTCCTCTTTGCTAAAGAAATAAGTAGAGGGATGACCTGATTAGATTTGCATTTACCATACCTTAGCCACCTCTATAGCCACTTTTATTTAGTATGTCTCAGTCAGACATTGGAATAACAAAATCATACATAAATAGGCCTTAGCTTACCTAGTCTTCCATCTATAATTGTTGTTTCCCTTTGCTGCAGCTGCCAGTGGTTTCTGTTCTTCAGTGAATGTCTTGAATTCAGTGCATGACAATTTGAAATTCAATCTGACCTAAAGCTCAGACTTCACCATTGCAACTGACAGTCTGTTTCTTTTATCGGACCAAACATCCTCCATATGACTGAACACTCTTTCTGCATAGCCATTACTGACTGGTATGGAAAAAACAAACAAAAGCAACTACTTTTAACAGCTCAGTGGATTCAGTTGCCTTGCTAATGTGTCAGCCAAGGTGTGCAAGAACCTGGTCATTGAAGTCAAATTTATCCTCAAGATACAGCACTGCCTTCTCAAAAAATCTGTCCACCAGGCTCCTGAACTGTTCCTGTTGCTGCATCACATTGTGCATGAATGCAAGGATACATTTCAGCTACAGTACAGTCTACATTTTCTGCATCACTTGCACCACACACAAATGTCCAGATGATACTTGGGCAGTCCTCCTTTCCCACGGATACAAAATAAGACTTTAAAGCTGGCCAACACCCTAAAATCCTCTGTATCGCTGGCAGCAAAGACAGCCAGTGTGTGGGGACATGCCTCAGAATCTCCCTGTATTTTGTATTAGTAAATTCACAGAAGTCCTTAAGCAATTCCACTTTTTTAGCAGAACAACTGAATTCACTATACACCTTCAGCACAAAGGCCTCCACGTCACACCCTCCAGCACTAAAGACACGATTATCTGCTTTGACAGTGCTGTTTATGATGTGACACTTGCAATTGCCCTTCACAATTTGTGGGTTAGCTTCTCTGAGTTTCTGAAAAACTGAGTTGTGCCGACCATAATTAACTGATGCGTTATCTGCACCATAGGCACTGATCTGGCTGACTGAAAATCCATTGTTCTCAGTAATAGACACGATTTGTTTGAATATGGCTTCACTAGATTTGTTGGAGTCGTTGTAAAAGTCTAACAATCCTTACTTCACACCCTCGGATGCACAGAAATACTGGACTGTGTAGGGAAACAATTTTGTGTGCCCACAATTGGATGCATCAGAACATACTGCAAAATAGTGCGCTTTCTGCAACTTTTCTGCCAACACATTTTTCACTATGGCCCCACTTTTAGTTCTGCCACAAGACATTTTAGTTGCAATATCAGAGTCACTGAATATTTTTGCACTGACCTTGTTCCCACACAGTCAGTTGACAGGTAGCTATGGCCATGTCGCCCACCGTGATAGGTAGCTGTTAATTCGGCGACAGTAATTTTGTCCTCTGAGTTTTTTGTAATCATGAATGATGAAATTGCCTTTGTTTGTCTGGTTACTTGAACGCGACTCTGATGTTTCTTCGTTTTAGCATGGTCATCCAAAGCAGTTTTGCCTTTATGTTTAACCAGAATTTTAACTGAGCATACAGAGCAAGTAGCATATAGTGGATCGCCTGGTGTTTGCTTTAGCCATGTAAGTAATTGTCATTTTTCATCCAGTCATTATTAAAGTAGGTCGACTGTTTCATTTTCTTTTTTACTGGCCTGTCAGTCTTTGTTGACACACTGTCATCTTTGTCCTCCGTCTCGCCACCCATGTTAACACTAACAACAAACAATGTTGATGATGTACAATCTTCTTCACTGCTCCAATTTGCCGCCTGTAGTAACTGGCTAGCTGCCAAGACAGATGCGCTAGATGACATAGCCTACGTCACGTCACACGACACACCCGACCCATCCCAGAGCCAATGATAGCACATTCTACACACAAGAGACACCCTATGAGAGACACCGACCATTCTGTGCACAATGCATAGGCTATTTCATGTGAGAAAATAGTGAATTGAACATACATATTCACGTAGCCTTTCGAAAACCAGGACATTCAGTGTCCCGGGATAGTGGATACATTTCCCGGGACAGGTTATTAAAAAGAAGGACAATCCCGGTAAAACCGGGACAGGTGGCAACCCTAAAAGCCAGTCACATCTTCTCTGTTTTATTTGTGGTCACATACATGCAATAAACCGCATCCGTTTCGGCTCTTAGTCCAAACGTGTGCATATTTAGACAAATATAGATTTATTATCACGTTTGGTAAATAGTTTGTCATACAGAATACCATTGCTATTTATTTCTCACTAAATTATGCTGATCTGAAGAGCTGAATGACATTCAGAGCGATCTCTGTGTCTGACTCCAAGACAAAGATGGCGGTCGCCGTTCAGGCGAAATTCAAAATAAATTCAATAATTAATTCAAAATGTATTATTTTACTCTCTTTTGCTCTCAATTTTTACAAATTTATCATCTGCATTGATCTGCTATGACAGCAAAACACTTTTGGACATTGGTTACCGCTACACTGGACTGTTTCAAGACACTTTCACCAATCCTCTGTGGCCATCTGAGATTCTTTGGAACGCAGAGTTGAACAATGGACAGACGAGTCAATGGCGAAGAATCAAGAAACACCGCGGGAAACATGCTGGGGACCGCAACAGACTGAGAAAAAGGGCATTCAGCCCACCTCTCCCAAGCATTCTGCCTGCAAATGTCCAATCCTTGGAGAATAAGATATTCTATTCTATTCTATTCTAAGTTTTCAACGGGACATGAGAGACTGTAACATCTATTGTTTGTCCGAAACATGGCTCACGCCCGCGGTCCCGGACACAGCTGTGACACCGTCTGAGAACTTCTCTGTTTTTCGGATGGACAGAACAGCCAAGGCCGGTAAATCCAAAGGTGGTGGAGTATGCTTCATGATCAACAAGAAATGGTGCGACCCCAGGAACATCACCATTCTTTCACGATCCTGCTCGCCTCATCTGGAACATTTAACAATCATTTGCCGCCCATTCTATCTGCCGAGGGAGTTTTCCTCGGTCATTGCCACTGCCGTTTATATTCCACCACAGGCAGACACAGGGCTGGCTTTATCTGGCCTTCATGATGTTACCAGCGGCTTCATAAACAAACACCCCGATGCTGCTTTCATCGTCGCGGGCGATTTTAACAAAGCAAACCTAAACAAAGTCTTGCCAAACTTTCACCAGCACGTCTCCTGTCCTACACGAGGAGCAAACACACTGGATCATTGCCACTCTCCGTTTAAGAATGCCTATAAAGCTCAGTCACTACCAGCCTTTGGCAAATCGGATCATGCTGCCATTTTCCTCACACCTGAATACAGACAAAGGCTCGTTCAGGAACCCCCGGTGAGGCGAGAAGTTAAACGCTGGTCATCCCATTCAGAGACCACGCTACAGGCAGCTCTTGATGACGTCGACTGGGACATGTTCCGGGCGAGTTCATCTGACGTCAGCGTTTTCACGGATGTGGCGCATTACTTCATCAACACGCTTACAGAGCAAGCCACACAAACAATAACAATAACGTCCTTCTCAAATCAGAAACCGTGGGTGGACAATTCAATCCGTGCTGCAGTGAACACACGCACTGCCGCTTACAACGCCGGTCTCCTATCGGGGAATATGAATGACTACAGATCATCCTGCTATGCTCTCCGACACGCAGTTAAAGCCGTAAAGCTCCGTTATAAGGATCGAGTGGAGTCTCTCCAACTCAACAACTCCCGGCGCATGTGGCAGGGACTGAGGTCCATCTGTTCTTTTGGATCTAAATCCTCTGCAGAGGTGAGAGCTGATCCGTTGCTTGTGAACAAGTTAAACTCTTTCTACGCTCGCTTTGATTGTAATCGCAGCAGCGTGACTCCGCCAAGTGATGCGTCAGAGGGAATTACTCAGAGCAGCAACAACCACATGATCTCTGTCTCGGAGGATGAAGCTCGGAGGGCACTCAAGCGTGTGGACGTCAGGAAAGCTGCCGGGCCGGATGGTATTTCAGGTCATGTTCTGCGGTCCTGTGCTGATCAGCTTGCCGGGTTGTTTACATCTATCTTCCTCGCTACATCTGTGGTCCCCACCTCCTTCAAAAAATCCACTATCATCCCTGTCCCTAAGAACAGTAAACCCTCTTGCCTAAATGACTATCGTCCAGTGGCTCTCACGTCTATAGTCATGAAGGTCTTTGAGAGACTCATTAAAAACACCATTTGCTTCTTCATTCCTGACACTTTGGACCCTCTTCAGTTTGCCTATCATCCCAATAGATCAACTGAAGATGCCATCTCTCATGTCCTCCACTCCTCCCTCACTCACATCGACAGCAAAAGTGGGATCTACGTAAGGCTGCTATTTATTGACTATAGCTCAGCCTTTAACACCATAGTTCCCATTAAGCTAACCACCAAACTCCTGTATCTTGGCCTGAATTCTTCTCTCTGCCACTGGATTGAAGACTTCCTCACTGGCAGGCCTCAGGTGGTGAGAGTAGGCCAGTTCACCTCCACCTCCATCACCCTGAGTGTGGGAGCTCCACAGGGCTGTGTCCTGAGTCCCCTGCTCTACTTGCGCTACACGCATGACTGTTTGTCCACACACAGCTCCACCTTTATCATCAAATTTGCTGATGATACTGTTGTCCTGGGCCTCATTTCCAACAACGAGACGTCTACACCAAATGCTGCAAAGGTAGAGCTACTAAAATCATCAAGGACTCTAATCACCCTGCAAACCCTCATTTCACGCTGCTGCCATCTGGTAAGCGCTTCCAAAGCCTGATGGCCAAAACTGAGAGACTCAGAAGGAGCTTCTTCCCCCAGGCCATCAGACTCCTGAACTCAGTCACTTAACATCACGTGACTTCACTTCAGGATAAACATCGACATACTGACATTGCACTGCACTTTCTGTTCTCGTTGTTACTGTGTAACAACTTGTTATAAACCTGTTTGCACATTATACGTTGTACATTTCTGTTAACCACATATTTATAAATCTACAGTTTACTCACTGCACAGTTTATTTCACTTATTTTATTCCACTTCTTTATTTATTTATTTATTTATTTATTTATTTTTTCTACTTGATTTATTTATAATTCTACAGATATAATTATATAATATATATATATATATATATATATATATATATATATATATATATATATATATATATATATATATATAGTACTCTTTTATTCTATTTCTATTATAATTTCCCCCTTGTGTTTTTAACTGTGAATTTGCACTGTCCATGGAGCGGACCTGTTTACATTTCACTGCCGGTTGTATATTCTGTATATAACTGTGTATGTGACAAATAAAACTCTTGAATCTTGAATGACTCTTCCTGCTGCGCGTCACTTATGATCTCAGAGCTCTCTCATTCGCTGTACAGCTGTCAATCATCTTACGTGACTCAACGTGACCACAATCGTGCCCCATCTGGTCACGCTGTTCAGTGCACTTCCTCAATCTCATCTCTCTGTTGTAAACATTGCCAGAATGTGAAAATGAAGCTAATAAACGCACAATTATGATGGCATATTGTTTGTGTGTGTTTTGCATGCGATTTGGTGTATTTTCATATGAATAAAGAATGTTTCCAGTAACATGCTAAGCAGGTGTAGCGATTAGCTCCATATAAAATGCTAAATATAACATTTTAACATCATTGAACATCATTGAAACCCACATTATATCGGGATCGGAAGTAAATACAAACACTCGCTGGCTGTTTAAAGGGAGTTTGGAGTTGAAGTGTAATATTAATCTTTTATTTTGTGTTATGTATCTTGATGCTAACGGTAGCTCTAATGCACCTGTCATGCCAGGAGCTATATTTTATTTCACATAAGGTACCAAAAGCATGCATTTTTTTGTTTGTCTATTTGCTAAAAAGACTTCAGATAGTAGGTTTTAATATGAAGTGGGATGAATGGGGTTGATGGCCAATCCAGAATGCCTGAATAGGCTATAATGGATATAATACAAACAAAATAATTAATAAATAATTAATGAGGATTAAGTCATTCATGACAGATGTGTGAACAATCTCTGTGTCCCCTCCAGAATTTTTTGTTTGTTAGCAATTCTAAAAAGTTAAAAGTTCTATATGATAGCCCAATCGTACAGAACACTCTTAAAGCCTGGGTGCAGTAGGTTTCATCTTACTTCAGCTCTAACACCTATTCATAATAATCAGGATTTTCGATCTTCGATCTTCGACAGATGTGGGAAAAGGATTTTGCAGTAAATATCTCCAGCAAGTATTGTGATTCTGGGATCATACTTAGAAGAATATCAGTGTGTAACAGAACATGTGCTATTCAATTCAAAATAATACGTTGGCTACATATCACCCCTTATATCAGAAATAAAATGGACCCAAAACCTTCCCCCTACTGCTCAAAATGCAAAACATCAGTTGGTAATCATATTCATTGTGTCTGGTCTAGTCACAGAATTCAGTTGTTGTGGAAGTTGCAGACCACATTGGCAATATTTTGGGAATGAATATAGATGTTGATCCCTGTTCATTTATTCTAGGTCTGCCAGCTGGTAGTATTTTGAATAAATATCATAAGATACTTTTTAGTATTTTAACTTTTGCTGCAAGAAAGAACATTTTGATGTTCTGGATAAATGAGAAAACTTCTTCTATTAAAAAAATGGCATAACCTTGTGGACTCATCCCAATGGAATTTTTGACATGTATATTACAACCTTCTACAGAAGTATTTCATCAGATATGGACACCGTATTTGGACTATGTTTCCCTCACCTTGGACAATTGTATACATTTTTCCTGAAAACTGTTGGGATGGCTCAAGACAAGAAGCCTATTCCTGTGACTGTTTATGTATCTTCTCCTGTAACCTTTTATTTTATTAAGAATAGATTTGAGAAGTCTGTCTGAGCTTTTTTCCTGTTTTGTTTTGTTTGCTTTGTTTGTTCTGTTGGAACTTCATTAACAAAAATCTCAATAAAAATATTATTCTAAATAAAATATTCTAGACTTAATGTAGATTTGAAAGGATTGGCTCTGATTGGTCAAATTGAATGTAGCTGAAAACAAAAAGAAATGTTGTTATACTGTGTCAAAAATACAACTGGCACAGAAAATACAAATCTTACCTGTAACCCATATACATTTCATGGTTTCCTTCAAGTCCTCTGAAGAGACAGGATTGCTCTGTGTAATTACAGTTTAAATTTAGACTTCTAATCACATTCAAGCAAGGTACGAGCAAGAACCAATCAGAGCCATTCAACGGCTCTGGAACCAATCAGAGCTGTTCATCAGGTTTAGTCATGTGTCGTGTGTTGTTTGAATTTAAACATAAAACAGGGATTTTTTTAAGAATTGTTGGACAATTGATTTATGATGCATTTCAAATAATATGACGTTGAAATTCTTGTGGGAATTTAAGTAGTAGTCTATTACAAGGAGCTGAGAGACACATGATGAGGAGGACATAGACAGCCTGACACACTGCATAACGGACTACATAAACTTTTGTGTGGAAAACAGTGTGCCCACTACAACTGTGCAGTGTTTCTCTAATAATAAACCTTGGGTGACCCCTGAACTGAAAGCATTGCTTAATGAGAAGAAAAGAGTTTTTAAATCTGGGGACAAAGAGGAGCTGAGGAGGGTGCAGAAATAACTTTAAAAAAAAGCTGAAGAAAAAGACAGATAAAGGATAAAGGTGCCAACTTCATCCTCTATAGCACCCATGACATCTTCTGTGCCACCCTCATATGTCTGCACCTCTCCACTCCACTGTGAAGTTGAGAGAAATATATATGCCGCACCTCCCCTCCATCAGCCTGCCTCCTCATTATTATACACCTTAATACAAACCTCTGTATAACAAAGGATCCGGTAAGAAGAGAACTACAGAGAATCAAAGTGAGAAAAGCTACAGGGCCAGACAGTATTTGCTCCAGTCTGCTCAGGGACTGTGCAGACCAGCTTCGTCAGGTGTACATTATTAACCGGAGCCTTTGTCTGGAGAAAGTTCCTGTTCTGTGGAACACTTCCTGTGTGGTTCCAGTACCGAAGATTGCACATCCGAGGCAGCCTAACCACTTCAGACCTGTGGCATTAACTTCTCACTTGATAAAAATCATAGAGACGCTGATATTGAACCATCTACGACCCCTGGTGAGCCCGAAGATAGACCCGAAGATGCTCTTTCCTTTCCTGTTTACCCTGTACACATCAGACCTCCATTATAACACTATAGCAGGTGTCATATCCAGAAGTTCTCAGATGACACAGCTATTTTTGGATGAGTATCGGATGGGAATGACCTGGGGCCCATTTCAATAAGGAGGTTTGTTTAAACTTGAACTCTGAGTTGACTTACCCTTGGGTTTCAGAACAGCTGAATTGAGTTAGTTCAAGCAACTCTGTGTAGACTGACTCTGGTCCTGTCCCAAATGGCACATTTCATGTGCACTTTCGGTCTTGTGGACTTACAATGGCCACTGCTTACGCGTGTCCGTTAAGTCCACAAGACTGTAGGATGTCCCATTCGTCATTTAAGCTTAACCCCCAGGAGTCGGATGTCGCACAGACGCGATAGACTCACTTTTTCTTATCTGTGCCAAAGAGACTCAAATAACAAATGTATAACAAGTGTTATACATCATAATTTTTTTGTGTACAGTCACAATAAAAACAAATTGTTGTGCTTCTTGCAAAATAAAGAAAACAGACATGATGTGCAATCTGCAGCCTCTCTGTCAAAGACGTTCATTCAGAAAGTCTTCAGAAAAGGAACTCTAACTTAGTAAATACTTGTCTCACAAACATGAGATATACATCTAAAGAAACGTTGAAATGTCAGATTTTAAATAATGTAAATCAAATTGAAAACAAATATTCTGTGTTTATGTAATCTGTTTGAAAAGGAGAGATGTCAGTCGTTTGTGTGAGTGTCTAATTATCTTCTCATTACCACGCTCATGTGCCACCCTCACGAAGATTTTGGTTTTATTTGTAGTAAAACCATGGTTCATTTTCGTAAGGGGTGGCAGTTAAACCATGGTTAAACTGCCCACGGAGCACACGTTCTTTTGAGATTCAAATCTGATCCATAAGAGTAGAGCCGACGCCCACATCAACTCAAACACATCATTCTTGAGCAGTAAATCATCATATTAGAATGGTTTCTGAAGGATCATGTGACACTGAAGACTGGAGTAATGATGATAAATTCAGCTTTGATCACAGGCATAAATTACACTTTAAAATATAGCCTATTCAAATAGAAAAAATAATATTTTAAATTGTAAAAATATTTCACAATAAGACTGTTTTTACTGTATTTTGGATCAAATAAATGCAGGCTTAATGAGCAGAAGAGACATCGTTAAAAACATTAAGTTAGGTCACAGTCACCACCTCTTCTACATTTCCCATCATCCTCCCTGGCCCTTGAAAAACATTGTGTGGGCATTGGTTTCTCATTCCCAAGGTGTCCAACGTGATTTTACATGTTTCTTATCTTTCACACCTACATGTACAATGGCCTCTTTGGCATATTTGTGCTTTAGAAGGCAGTTCTGCACAGGAAGGAGCCACAGAAAGCTGCTTCAGAAACACTTGTCTTGCTGATCAATTGACAAATTCAATGTTAAAGATCACATAATGGTTAAAAAACAACTGTCTTGAACTGAATGTAGCTTTCTTTAGTAAATCTAAGGTGTGACATGCAGAGCCAGAGGTATTTATAGAGGAGGATAGACTACAAGTTATCTCAGGTTTTAAATACCTGGGTATACTTACTGACAACAATCTTACCTTCAAATTGCATATCAAGACGGTATTCAACCGGATCAAGTTCAATTTGGCAAACTTTAGATATGCTTGTAACTGCATGTCAACTAAGGCTGCAAAGATGTTCTTTCATTCAATGGTCTTCTTACACATTACTTATTGTTTGACAACCTGGTCACAAGCTAGCAATTCTTCTCTCAAACCACTACTTTCCTCATATAAACAGTCTTTGAATGTTTTAGATAAGAAATCCATATGTTATCATCATTGCCACATAAAAAAAAATTTAAAAAAACTTTTAAGTTGGGAAAATTTTATCATATATTCAGATCTATGTTTTGTGTTTAAAATTAAATATGGTCTGGCTCTGTCTGTATTGAGACAATTTGTAAACACAGTACCAACTGGTTACAGATTGACTAGAAGTGCAGTAAGAGGTGACTACGGACTTCAGGAGCCTGTTCGGGACGGTACGCAGCACATCGCCCGCAACGAGGATCTTTGTGTTCTCCCAGAGCTTGCAGATTTTCTTGGTCACTGTCGATAAAGCATTGATTGTCTGTGATTTTAACATTCACATAGATAATACAAACGATTCAAGATTCAAGATTCAAGAGTTTTATTTGTCACATACACAGTTATATACAGAATATACAACCGGCAGTGAAATGTAAACAGGTCCGCTCCATAGACAGTGCAAATTCACAGTTAAAAACACAAGGAGGAAATTATAATAGAAATAGAATAAAAAAGTACTATATGTACTAAATGTACTAAACGTACTATATGTTTTTAGTACTATATGTACTAAACGATGCATTAGGGATTGCGTTTACAACCCCTTCAGATGACCAACACCTGTGAAGAGACGACTCAACTCCTGCGAGGACTTCAGATGACCAACAACTGTTGTGAGGACTTCAGATGACCCAGCTCTGCATCAACATGCACCAATGCAAAATGTATTTTTCTATATACCCTAATCCTTGTTTATAATAGTGTTTCTCAACGGGGGCGTTCAGAGAACAACGGGGGGCATTGGAAGCAAGATTTTTGAAAGGGGGGCTTTCAGGTGTTCCTGGGGACATTCATGAGTTTTTACACCAAAAATGACAAGACAAGATTAAACATGTAGGCTAATTACGTGCAAAATAATTGCCTACAACATTATAAAATCTCCCTGTTTAATGCGACATGTAAGCTATGTATCATTTATTTTGCAATGACTCAAGCGTTCAATCTGGTGGTGGCTAGAATCACTGTCAAATGTCTGTCCTGTCTTGTTTTGCACATGTGGTGTTTTGGTTTGTATCTGGGCCATGGTCTCTTGTCTTCTGTCTGGACCCTGGACCCTCTCTGGGTTTGTTGTATTTTGTACTTGTACTTGTCACCTGTTTTTAAAATATTAAAGATTAAATAAAGGCTTTTTGTATTTCTTCAATAATAGTCGATTGATTTTAGGAGCGTAGCCATCATCTTAAAAGTGAGGGGGACAGAATGTCAAGTGTTATACCCGTTTTTTCTGACCTGTGTCTAATTGATGGTTTTATATATATATATATATATATATGTATGTGTGTGTGTGTCAAAATCCACTCCATTGCAGAACACGCACAGAAATGGTGGAGAGACTTTAACCCAGCCGTCCAATCACAAACACAATACAGACGAACCAGTAGCCTACAATATCAACAGTTGACAACCAGCACAAATGGAGCAAAATGATTGAAAATAAGAGCAAATACTTTACATTGTGTCGACATTTTTATATAGAAACAATACAGAAACAAACAATCTGTGAACTGAGATACTAGTAACACTCCCACGGATATTCCGTATAACATACACACACACAACAATACACACGTGCACACACACACAACGCTGCGCATGCTCACAGTAGGCGTCTTCAGCAAAACTGGTTAATTATTCAACAAGAAAAAATATAATATAGTTATCCATCTTTGTGCAACAAGTCGGATACCACATTTCAGCTTACAGTGCTTGATGGTTTCGTAGCGAAGAGGGTTTTTTGTGCAAATTTTGAACTCGTCATCGTGACCTCTTCATATGAAAATGATGGATACAGCGCGGCCCAGAACCCGCCCAGTAAATAATTGTTTCACTAGATAAGATCCTTATTCATCATCTGGTATCGTTTAAAGCCCTTTGAAGCTGCACTGAAACCGTTGAACCGTTTGGAGCCCACTGAAGTCCATTATATGGAGAAAAATCCTTGAATGTTTTCATCAAAAACCTTCATTTCTTTTCGACTGAAGAAAGAAAGACATGGACATCTTGGATGACATGGGGGTGAGTAAATTATCAGCAAAAGTTTATTCAAAAGTGAACTAATTCTTTAATTTACAATGCACACATTCATTACTAATCTTATGGCCAATACAGGCTTTTTTAATTTACTGAAGGCTACAAATAGAATTATATTAATTTATAATATGTACACATTCATTATTAATCTTATGCCTAATCTGATGAAAATGGCTTTGTTAATATTTATTGTTTGTTAATTACATTATGAAACACATTAGATAGGCCTATTTTCAATTAAAATGGCGAAATTAGACAAAAGTTTAATTTGCCTGAATATTTTTGTCATTTGTTTAACATTTCTACTTAAAGCAGCACTTGTCAAATATGAAATGTGTAGTTTAGCTACATTTTTCGCTGCTAAAATTTGCGCTCAGCCTCAGCAGCTTCTGTGTGAACATAAAGCCCGCCTACTCTGATTTGATTGGTTTTCTCAATTATTTTGACATTGACGAGCGGTGACAGACCAATGAGGCTTAGATGAACACACACGCCTCTGCTTCTGATGTGTGCTCTGCTCAGAGCCGCTGTGGATTGAAGAACACGCTGATTAAAAGACGGGACAAAGCTGAAGCCTCCCGCAAGTTTCATATGTTTTAAAGGGGAGTTAATCACATATTTTTTATGGGGGCTGGGCTGAAGCCCCCCTAAAAAGTGCTTAGTGACGCCCATGATCACCGTTCTATATTAATGTGCTGTTTTCATTGCCATGCACACACACATAGGCCTACGTCACTCGCACACAGAGCGTGTAGATCACGCTGCGCACACACAAACATTCATGAGCATAGAAACTGATCAACGCGCCCGCAACTTTTAGTCATAAAATAGCTTTAGTACTGGATCATCATTACATTTCTCAGCAACAATGGAGTTACATTGCTATTTTTAAGTAATAAACACACATCTTCATTGTTAAGAGAGATGCTGAACAGACGCAGGCACAAATCTCTCTCTCTAGCTCTTGATAATTAATTCAAATAAATGCTATAATTCATTCAATCAAATAAATGTAATCTCAAAAAAAACGTTTATCTCTGTGTCTGATACAAAGCGGGCAGAATGCTGGATCTAAGGAGCCGTAACTGATGAAAATAACCGTCAATTTTACCCTTCCGTCAATTATTGCTCTGTAAACATCAATAACAGCTTTAAGTTGTCAATGTTGGCAAAAGGCCATGGCATAAACACTTCCATCATATAACTGGTCCACACGGCTCTGGGGAGTTAATAAAAGTTGCGCGTTTGTGTAAGACAAATATCCATATTTAAAACTTAATAGACTAAAATAACTAACTTCTGGCGAAAAGCAGTATGCAATTCAACTTATGGCAAAAAAAGAGTAACCACTGACACAATGTACAAGAGCATCTCAAGCTTTGCGTCAAACGAATAGTGCTGGGCAAAAAACTCAAGCCCCTCTTCTGTTGTATTGAAATCCTCCTCCATTTTTCTTTAAAAAAATATTGTTTTAGACTCTAATTCATGACCAGTGTTAAGTTTTGCTCTATCCTCCAGGCAGGCCAGGGTGTGAACAGGCTGGTGTGCTGTGGTAGAAGTCAGAAGCACCAGGCCAATGGATGCAGCAGGAGTCAGATAGAATCACACAGCACTAGTGGACGGACTCACAGGGCACAATCAGGCATAGCACCGGTCTTCCTGCTTGGCAGAAAAAGGAAGCAGCCAGGGATGCTCAGCTTTCAGGGCAGGACTGGAACAAACAGGAGACCCAACAAACACAAGACAGGGCAGATAGCAGAAACAAATGCTTGGCAGTAACTAGAGAAACTTCTAGCAAACAAACTGTAACAGCACAATGAAAAGGCATCACATATAACAAACCAGCAACACATGAGGGAAAGAGCACACATTATAAAGGAAGCAGAAAACATGAGGAACAGGTGAACACACTCAGACAAACAAGGAGCAGAGCACATGACGGCTGCGTCCCAAACCTGCAAAATGCTGCCTTCGGAGGACACATTTCAAGGCAGGAAGGCATCAAGCAATGTAGTTACACTGTCTAAGAAGCATGTCTGAAATCAGTTTTGTGAGGTGCCTTCATGCACAAACGGTGCCTTACAAGCCATTGTCTGATAAGCCAGCGAGGCAACGAGTCACAAGGAGGCGGGACAAGAGGAGCACATGGCAAACACAAACAAAGACAAAGCTATGTGGTGACACAACACAAACAGAGACATGAAACAAAGACAAGACAGACAGAGCTGTCAGAGGAGAACCCTGACAGACAAACGCCATGGTCGTGTGGTGATTTAATTGCTGTCCGAATCCAGATCTCTGAGTTTTCAAGAGTATATCACTTCAAAATTCATTGTTTATATCCTTTTTGACCCCTGCAGAGCACCGTACGGTTGCGCTTCTCTGTAGTTTGGATGCATTTTAAAGATCTAGACTTTTATTACTGAAATACTGGTATTTCCAAGAGCATTTACAAGAGCAATATATTTTATCACTACTCAAAAAATGAAAAGAAGAAAAGCATGTAAACATTTGAAACAGGCCATTATTGTGGCAGCGATTATATCTGATTATATCTAAAATAACCACAGCATTATGATTACCTCATGTAAATAAGAGGCTGTATTCACTTATTTCCGCTCATTTCCATCCATCCTTCATCTTCCGCTTATCCGGGCCAGGTTGCGGGGGCAACAGTCTAAGCAGAGACGACCAGACTTCCCTCTCCCTAGCCACTTCCTCCAGCTCTTCTGGGGGAACCCCGAGGTGTTCTCAGGCCAGCCGGGAGACATAATCCCTACAGCATGTCCTAGGTCTTCCCCGGGATCTCCTCCCGGTGGGACATGCCCGGAACACCTCCCCAGGAAGGCGTCCAGGAGACATCATGGCAGACTGGTACATTGACCGCATTACTGCAGAAGCTGCACCGATCCGTCTGTCAATCTCCCGTTCCATCCTTCCCTCACTCGTGAACAAGATCCCAAGATACCTGAACTCCTCCACCTGAGGCAGAAACTCTCCACCAACCTGAAGTGGGCAAGCCACCCTTTTCCGACTGAGAACCATGGCCTCGGATTTGGAGGTGCTGATTGTCATCCCGGCCGCTTTAGACTCGGCTGCAAACTGTCCCAGTGCACGCTGAAAGTCCTGGTCTGAGGAGGCCAACATGACAACATCATCCGCAAAAAGCAGCGATGAAATCACGTGGTCTCCAAACCGGACACTCTCCGGCCCTTGGCTGTGCCTAGAAATTCTGTCCATAAAAATTATGAATAGAACCAGTGACAAAGGGCAGCCCTGCCGGAGTCCAGCATGCACTGGGAACAAGTCTAACTTGCTGCCGGCAATGCGGACCAAGCTCCTGCTCCGGTCGTACAGGGACCAAACAGCCCTAAGCAAGGGGCCCCGGACGCCATGAGGGACACAGTCGAATGCCTTCTCCAAATCCACAAAACACATGTGGGTTGGTTGGGCAAACTCCCATGAACCCTCCAGCACCCTGGAAAGGGTATAGAGCTGGTCCAGTGTTCCATGACCAAGACGAAAACCACACTGTTCCTCCTGAATCCGAGGTTCCACTATTGGCCGAATTCTCCTCTCCAGTACCCTGGCATAGACTTTCCCGGGGAGGCTGAGAAGTGTGATCCCCCTGTAGTTGGAACACACTCTCCGGTCCCCCTTCTTGAAAAGAGGGATTTTCAAGAAGGGGGACTGGAGAGGCATTGTCCCCAACCGCCACGCGATGTTGCAGAGGCGTGTCAACCAAGACAGCCCCACAACATCCAGAGACTTGAGGTACTCAGGGCGGATCTCATCGACCCCCGGTGCCTTGCCACCGAGGAGCTTTTTAACTACCTCGATGACTTCAGCCTGGGTGATGGATGAATCCACCTCTGAGCCCTCAGCCACTGCTTCCTCAATGGAAGACGTGTTGGTGGGATTGAGGAGATCCTCGAAGTATTCCTTCCACTGTCCGACGATATCCCCAATTGAGGTCAACAGCTGCCCATCTCCACTGTAAACAGTGTTGGTAGGGCACTGCTTCCCCCTCCTGAGGCGTCGAACGGTTTGCCAGAATCTCTTTGAGGCCAAGTTGAAGTTGAAGTTGAAGTTGAAGTTTATTCGTCATTACACATGTACAAGTACAGTATAACGAAATGAAGTTTGGAGCAAGCCTCCGGGCCGCAGCCGATTATTCAGGCGCCGCCCTACGCTCTCCAGAAATACAAGAATGCAATTTAGCAAGCATTACATAGCAAACACAACAAAACATAAACATAAACATAAACATAAACATGACACAGTACACGTGGTCACGTGGTGGGATTTTTTGTATGGAGTGGGAGAGGAGATAGATAACAGACAACCGATAGTCTTTCTCCATGGCCTCACCGAACTCCTCCCAGGCCTGATTTTTTGCCTCCACAACTACCCCGGGCTGCAGTCCGCTTGGTCTGCCTGTACCTGTCAGCTGCCTCAGGAGTCCCACAAGCCAACCAGGCCTGATAGGACTTCTTCTTCAGCTTGACGGCATCCCTTACTTCCAGTGTCCACCACTGGGTTCAGGGATTTCCACCTCGACAGGCACCGGAGACCTTACGGCCACAGCTCCGAGCAGCCGTGTCGACAATGGAAGTGGAGAACATGGTCCACTCGGACTCAATATCTCCAGACTCCTTCAGGATCCGGTCGAAGCTCCGTCGGAGGTGGGAGTTGAAGATCTCTCTGACAGGGGGCTCAGCTAAACGTTCCCAACAGACCCTCACAGTACGTTTGGGTCTCCCAAGTCTGTCTAGCTTCCTCCCCTGCCATCGGATCCAACTCACCACCAGGTGGTGATCAGTTGACAGCTCCGCCCCTCTCTTCACCCAAGTGTCCAAGACATACAGCCGGAGGTCAGATGAGACGACCACAAAGTCGATCATCAACCTCCGGTCTAGGGTGTCCTGGTGCCACATGCACTCATGGACACTCTTATGCTTGAACAAGGTGTTTGTTATGGACAAGCCGTGACTAGCACAGAAATACAATAACAGAACACTGCTCGGGTTCAGATCAGGGGGGCCGTTCCTCCCAATGACGCCCCTCCAGGTGTCACTGTCACTGCCCACATGTGCGTTGAAATCCCCCAGTAGAACGATGGAGTCTCCAGTTGGAGCACTTTCCAGCACCCCTCCCAGAGACCCCATGAGGGCCGGATACTCCACACTGCCATTCGGCCCGTAGGCACATATGACAGTGAGAGACCTATCCCCTACCCGAAGGCACAGGGAAGCGACCCTCTCATTCACCAGGTTGAACTCCAACACATGGCAGCTGAGCTGGGGGGCTATAAGCAAACCCACTCCAGCCCGCCGCCTCTCACCATGGCCAACTCCAGAGTGGTAGAGAGTCCAGCCTCTCTCAAGAAGTGTGGTTCCAGAGCCCAAGCTGTGCATGGAGGTGAGTCCGACTATCTCTAGCCGGTACCTCTCAACCTCCCGCACAAGCTCAGGCTCCTTCCCAGCCAGCGAGGTGACATTCCACATCCCTAAAGCCAGTTTCCATGTCCAGAGATCGGGTTGTTGAGGGCCTAGCCTTCGACTGTCGCCCAATCCACTACGCACTCATTTCCAAGTGGAATAAAATAACCCTTTATTTTGAGATAAAATAGACAGAAAGCTATTTTAACTATAATGTGCATCTATATATCTTCCTATTTTTAAACAGATTTAAATAGTTCAATGATAATTAGGATATTATTTTCCTATCATTAAATTAAATATGCATTTATTCTTATTATACCAAGCATATGACATTTTATTTACAGCATACAATCATGTTATTGAGCACGTGCGCAGGATCACAAAACCCACTCCTCCACCGTGAATAAATCACCATCTGAATGCACAAGTTTATCACTGAGGTGGCATGCAAATTTATATTTATGGACTTCCACGTGAAAAACAATTAACGTCCAAATAGGGCTTGTGTCTGTCTATGTCATCTTAGTTTAGCTCCACGGATGTTTAGTTTGCATTAATCAGTTCCTGTTTTCCTTTCTTCAGTTTTCCCGCTAATCCTGTGTTGTCATGGTGACTAATATGGATTGCCATCCCATTCAGCTGTGTCACCTTCATTTATCATCTGTATATAAGTTCCTGTGTTTTCTCTGTTCATTGTCCGGTCTTGTAAATGTTACGTGGTGTCTGTTTGGCTGCCTGCCTTCTGTTGGAGTCTATTAAAGACTGTTTGAATCTGAACTTTCAACTTTGTGTGTGTCCCTACCACTGACCATTACAGTAGCGTCCGGTGAGAGGCTTTTACCACAGATGATCAGGCATACAGGAATAACACATGTATTGTCACCACAACTCAGTACACTGAATAATATGTGTGTTTGTGGTTTTCTACAAAATAAAGACAAGAAAACTAACAGTAGTCACAATAAATATAATACCAGTAATCTCCACAAAGAGCGTTTTAAAATACAATGATTAATACAGTAAAATAGGAAAACAAATGTCATTATATAGGAAAGTGCACTGCTAGAAATCACTAATACTGAGCAGTTGAAATTCGACAGCTTTCAGTGCTGAGGACAGAGATGGAGCCACTTTCCCGATCATCCGTCCGCTTTCCCGATCGGTCTGACTCAGCTCAGTGGACGGGAACGATAACAAAGAGCACTGATTGGCTTGCTGGATGGATGATGCCATGGATGATGCGATTTTGGCATATAGCAAAGGAAACTAAGACACATGAATATAACCTTAATAGTGGACTTTTTTTTTTTACAATGAGAACTGACAAGGAACTGAACAAAACACAGGTTTTAACTCCTAGGAGCCTAAGGCAGGTTTGGGGCCGTTTAGAAGTTTTGACATGCTCTGACATTTGTGCTTTTTTCAGTTGCTTATGAACACATTAATGGCAAAAGTGTAATTACACTGTATTCAGCACAAACTGGGCTACCATAATATGTGAGCAACATGTATGTACATGCTTGTATGAATTTCACATTTTACATGTTACAACATAATGGAGAAAACGTTGGGTTATAACATATTTCAAATATTTTACACATTTGTTGTAACAGGTTTTAACATGCTGGATCTTCATGTTATCACATCACAAATACTGTGCATTTTCAGCTTCACCACAGTATTTTTTATTTATTTATGCAACAATGTTGAATGTTGTACATTTAACCTTAATGTGCATGTAAATATGAGGGCACCTTTTATTGGTTTTTACAAACCCGATTCCAAAAAAGTTGGGACACTGTACAAATTGTGAATAAAAACAGAATGCAATGATGTGGAAGTTTCAAATTTCAATATTTTATTCAGAATACAACATAGATGACATATCAAATGTTTAAACTGAGAAAATGTATAATTTTAAGGGAAAAATAAGTTGATTTTAAATTTCATGGCATCAACACATCTCAAAAAAGTTGGGACAAGGCCTTGTTTCCCACTGTGTGGCATCCCCTCTTCTTTTTATAACAGTCTGTAAATGTCTGGGGACTGAGGAGACAAGTTGCTTAGTATTAGCAACTTAGCAAGTTTAGGAATAGGAATGTTGTCCCATTCTTGTCTAATACAGGCTTCTAGTTGCTCAACTGTCTTAGGTCTTCTTTGTGGCATCTTCCTCTTTATGATGCGCCAAATGTTTTCTATGTGTGAAAGATCTGGACTGCAGGCTGGCCATTTCAGTACCCAGATCCTTCTTCTATGCAGCCATGATGTTGTAATTGATGCAGTATGTGGTCTGGAATTGTCATATTGGAAAATGCAAGGTCTTCCCTGAAAGAGATGACGACTGGATGTATATGCATATGTTGTTCTAGAACTTGGATATACCTTTCAGCATTGATGGTGCCTTTCCAGATGTGTAAGCTGCCCATCTAGATCATGCTCAAGGAATACTGAACTCTGGTTTTAAGATCTTTTCACACAAATTAAGACAAGAAAAAAAAACTAAAAAAACTAAAAAAAAAAAAAAACTTGGCAAGCTAGTTTTAAGTTAATTTGACTAAATGCACTGCTTGGAATAAGTATTTAAATACTAACTTCAAGAGATTTCACACTTTTCTGAAGCCTAGATATGTTTTCTTGTTTTTATGTAATGTGTAAGTGTAATTATCTTACTGCATTGGCAGATAATTTGACTTGTTTTTAGACTGAATCTTCTTAAATCATGCATTTATTTCTTATGTTTAGACAGTTAATTTTTGCAGTGTAGTATAACTGGTCTTACAGTATGAGTAGGAACCTTAGGAATATAGCCCGGCCTAGGGTGTAGGAAGGCCTTAACCATGCCGGGCGCAAATTCCAAGCACGAGGGTGCCACTGTAAGTGCTTGAATATCTCACATAACAAGCAGAAGGATTGTTTTAAGAGTGAGAAACTTCAATCGGCTCAAAGGGAGCCTCAGAAAAGCCCTGTAATACAATGGCCAAGTCCCATACTGGCACCCTTGTGTGAACCACAGGTCTTAACCTCAAAGTGCCACAAAGGAAATTAGTAATTAGAGGGCGTCGCCCCAAAGATACACCACTCAAAGGAGTGTGGTAAGCTGCTAAAGCGTCACATACACTTTATTGTGGAGGGAGCTAACCCTGCGGAGAATCTTTCCTGCAGGTCCAGCACCGCACACACTGGGCACTGGGTCCCACTGGTGATCTCTGCACCAAGAAGTGAAGAGTTTCCACTTCAAGGTGTACAGTTTCCTTGTGGAGGGAGCTCTAGAGTGTAGAATGGTCGCCACAACCTTAGTTGAGAGACCGGAACTTATGAGCTTGGCCCCCTAAGAGGCCAAGCCCACAGTTTCCACAACTCTGGGCGAGGGTACAGGATTGCCCCTCTCGCCTGAGAGAGTAGGTCCCTCCTGATCGGTATCTCCATGGGAGAGCCGTCGAGGAGGGACACTATGTCCGAGAACCATACTAGTCCAAGAAGGAACGATGGTGCGAACAAATCTATTCCGCTTTGCCGAAGGTCTCCCACAGGCGCTCCACCACCTCTGTGTGGAGTCACCATTCCCTGGGCCTTGGCCCCTGCCTCAACAGGATGTTTGCATCAACATTTAAGTGCCCTGGGATGTAAACTGCCCTGATTGAACATAGTTTCCCTTGGGCCCACAGGAGGATCTGGCGAGCCAGCTCTCAACCCCCCTGATGGTTTATCTAGGAGACCACCGATGTGTTGTCTGTTCGGACTAGCACATGATGGCCCCTGAGGTCTGGCAGGAAGTGTCTCAGAGCCTGAAACACCCGCATCATCTCCAAGTAATTTATGTGCCAGCAACGATGATGGTCCTGCCACTGGCGCCGAGCTGAGCAACCACTCATAGTCTCCCCCCAGCCCGTGAGGGATACATCCGTCGTCAGTGTGACTCAATGACATGTAGCTCCTAAGACTGGGCCTTGGGCCAGAAACCAAGGGTCCTTCCACATCACCAAGGCATGGCCGTGTGACCCTGATGATGCGAAAAGGATTTCCCCTCGGAGAAAATCCCTTCAAACAGCCACTGATACTGTTTGACAGTGAGTGACTGGTCTGGCTTCACCCCTTTCACTGCTGAGAGAATCAATCCTATATGAGACGAGAAAGAACGCTCTTCTTCAGGTTTAGTCTCAGCCTCAGCATCCTCATGTGTGCATCTCGATGTTGAACCGCCATCTGAGTTGACTGCGCTAAGATCAGCCAATCGACGATGTAAGTGAGAATATGGATTCCCTGCATGTGCATGGGAACCAAAGCTGCATCTACACATTTTGTGAAAGTGCAGGGTGGGGGATGACAATGCTAGACCGAACGGAAGAACCTGATATTAGTACGCTTCTCCCCCAGAAAGCGAACCTCAGGAAATGGGAGCTCTAGTGTAGTTCTACCTGGAAGACTCAAATGTCATGTAATTCTTTAATTACCTATCTAGCCAATCATTATTCATCTTCTGTAGTATATAAGTTCTGTTCCCACTTATTACTACAATCACAGATACACCTCCATCCACCCCACCACCACCAGGCCAGTCCCTGTCCATACATCAGGGGGTAGGCTCCGATCCTGCCTTCATCTTCAGGCAGGAACTGCAACCATCTGCTACCCTCCAGATTCAGACTATGGATGGGGCCTATGCCAAAGAACTTTATCATTTCATCTATTCGATACTCATTGTATACAAACTGTAAATAAATCTTATTCAAATGTTATTCTCGCCTGTTATTCTTTCAGGTAGAACTTCCTGTGCTGCGGAACGATGGATACATGGAAATATGCCCTTTTCAAGTTCAAGTTCAAGTTGAGCTTTATTGTCATTCTGCTACATGTGGAACGAAATGTCGTGCCTCACAGGACCACGGTGCTACATAAGTACAGACATACAACCATGAAGTAAAACGCTATAAACCTATACATAACTAACCTACTGACAGATTTGACTATAAATATACTATATATAAATATAAATGTTAACCTATACATGTCTGGGGAACAGTGCAAGATTGTTGTATTGCATGAGCATGTAAACATACATATATTATAGAGCCTTTTGTGGGCTTATGTACACACAGCAGTGTGTGAAAGTGACTAGTGCGCATAGGGGAGAGTGTGTTACTACAGGTGTTTTTTTTTTTCCGGCACACTCACCTGTGTGTAGCACAATTCAAATTACATGGTTTGTATGGGCTCTCAGGGAGGGGCAGGGGGGTTTGAGTTCAGGGCTCTCACAGCCTGGGGGAAAAATCTGTTGGTGGAGTGGGCTCTGATGCTCCTGAACCGTCTTCCTGATGGAAGGAGCTGGAAGAGACTGTGGGAGGGGTGGGTGGTGTCCTTCACGATACTGTTTGCTTTGCTGGAGCATCATGCAAGGAAAATATCCAGGAAGGGGAGAGAGGCACCGATGATCCTTGTAGCTGTGTTCACTGTCCGCTGTAGGGTCTTGCGGTCCGCTGCACTACAGTTCCCATACCAGACAGAGATGCAGCTGGTCAACACGCTCTCAATGGTGCCCCAGTAGAAAGTGGTGAGAATTGGCGGTGGGAGACTTGCACTTTTCAGCCAGCGGAGAAAGTGTAGGCACTGTTGTGCCTTCTTGGAGAGTGACATGATGTTGGTGGTCCAGGTGAGATCCTCTGTGAAGTGCACCCCCAGGAATTTAGTGCTGCTGACTCTCTTCACAGTCAAGCTGTTGATGGTCAGTGGGGGGTGGTGAACAGAGTTTCTCCTGAAGTCCATCACAACCTCCTTTGTCTTCCCCACATTGAGGGACAGGTTGTTAGTGCCACACCATTCAGCCAGCTGTGCCACTTCCTCTCTGTAGTGCGTTTCATCGTTGTTGCCGATGAGACCTACCACAGTTGTGTCATCGGCGAACTTGAAGATATGGTTGGAGCTGAATGTGGCAGTACAGTCGTAGGTCAACAGCGTGAAGAGCAGCGGGCTGAGCACACAGCCCTGTGGGGCACCTGTGCTCAGTGTGGTAGTGCTCGAGGTGTTGTGGCCGACACAGACTGACTGAGGTCTTCCGGTTAGAAAGTCCAGGATCCAATTACAGAGGGAATTGTTGAGGCCTAGCAGGTTTAGTTTGTTGATGAGGTGTTGTGGGATTATTGTTAAGTCAATAAACAGCATTCTGACGTAGGTGTCTTTGTTTTCTAGGTGGGTAAGAGCCAGATGGAGGGTGGAGGAAATTGCATCATCCGTAGAGCGGTTTGGACAGTATGCAAACTGGAGTGGATCGAGTGTGTTGGGGAGGCCGGTTTTGATGTTGTGCATGACTAATCTCTCAAAGCACTTCATTATGATTGGGGTTAGTGCTATGGGACGGTAGTCATTTGGACACAGGTGATTTCTTTGGTTCCGGTATGATTGTTGTGGATTTGAAACTAGTGGGGACAACTGCCTGGCTCAGCGACGTGTTGAAGATATCTGTTAGGACATCTGTCAGCTGTGCAGCACAGTCTCTCAGTACACGGCCAGGTATGTTGTCAGGACCCGCAGCCTTGCGTGAGTTAATCCTAGATAGGGTCTTCCTTATGTCGGCTGGAGACAGACGGAGCACCTGGTAGTTGGGAGGTGTGGGCAGTTTTTGTGCAGGTGTATCATTCTGCATTTCAAACCATGAATAAAAGTGGTTGAGTGCATCTGGGAGGGATGTATCATCACAGGACTGTGGTGGGGGCTTGTAGTCAGTGATGGTCTGAATGGCTTGCCACAGGCTCCTTGTGTCCCTGCTGTCTGTGAAGTGGTTGTTGATTTTTTGAGCATATGACCGTTTTGCATTTTTTGATGCCACAGGACAGGTTGGCTCTTGCTGTTTTGAGGGCTGCTTTATCTCCTGATCTGAATGTTTCATCTCTGGTCTTTAGTAGCCCACGAACCTCTGCTGTCATCCACAGCTTCTGGTTTGCACGTGTGGTGATGGTCTTGGTGACTGTCACATCATCGATGCACTTTGTGATGTAAGCAGTCACAGTTTCTGTGTACTCCTTCAGGTCTGTGTGGTTGTTGTAGGTGGCCGCCTCTTTAAACATGTTTCAGTCTGTGCACTGGAAGCAGTCCTGTAGTGTTGAGGTAGCCTCCTGTGGCCAAATTGTAATGAATTTTTGAACCGGTTTGGAGAGTTTCAGACGTGGTCTGTATGCTGGGGTTAACATAATGGAGATGTGATCTGAGTACCCGAGGTGGGGGCGGGTTCAGCCTTGTATGTATTCTTCGCTGTTGTGTAAACAAAGTCTAGTGTGTTGTTTTCCCTTGTTGCAAAGCTCACATGTTGGTAAAACTTTGGCAAAACTGTCTTTAAGTTTGCGTGGTTGAAGTCACCAGCTATGATAACAAAGCTGTCGGGGGTTATTTGTTTGTTGATCATTGATGGTGCTGTTCAGTTCACGAAGCACATCCTTAGCGTTTGCACACGGGGGAATGTAGGCCGCGACAATAACAATGGCCGTGAACTCCCGCGGCAGATAGAACGGTTGACACTTCATAACCATATACTCCACCAGCGATGTACAGTGTTTTGATACTACCGCAGTATTGTTACACCATTCTTTGTTGATATACACACACAAGCCGCCCCCGCAAGTCTTGCCAGACAGTGATGAATCTCTGTCCGCTCGGCAGCAGGTTAGCCCATGTAGCTGAATGGCGGAGTCCGGGATGTTGTTGTTTAGCCATGTTTCAGTGAAAACAAACACACAACAATCCCTTGCCTCATGCTGTGTAGACCGGTTGAGTTGAATTAAGTCCAGTTTGTTTTCCAGAGAGCGAACGTTTGAGAGCATAAGTGTTGGAAGAGCTGGTCTTGTGGGGTTTGCCCTTATCCTAGCTTGTATACCTCCATGCTTACCACGCTTCCGTCCTCTCTCGCACCGCTTGTGACGCCTCCTTGTGGGGGTAGCATCAGTAGGCGAGGCTGCAGTCTCGAGGTCAGGCTTCGTAGCTTCTCAGTGGCCGCGGGCGAGATTTGGTGTTTGTATGTGTTGCTGATATCCAAAAGGCTTTGGCGATCATATATGTATTTTAGAGTGGTTTCCTTATGAATTAGCTGTAAAAAGACACTGTTTAGAGATGAACAGACAACATTTAAAGACATAAAAGCACTGTCTTTAGGACCCGGAGTAGCCGCTGTGTCTGAACGCGCCCCCATCTTGTAGTCATATAAGACTATATATGTCATGATGTATCACAGGAAGCAAATGCAAGTGAAAAAATGATTTATTGAATAATGGAGAAATAAAGTCACTGAGAGATGGATCACGAATAGCACAGGGACTGAGATGATTAGGTGCGTTGGTGAAGTGACGAGTGTGGGTGAAGACAATTCCAGATGGAGAACAAATCCACAAAGACACCGAACAGGAACTCGAAGCAAGAGGACGGGACCACCGAACAGGATGGACACACACCATAGAGACGTCAACAACAATCTGACAATGGAGATGAGAAGTGAGTGAGTATATGTAGGTTGAGTGAATGAGCTGTAGCAGGTGCAATGATGGGTGACAGCTGACGACGCTGATTATCCAAGTGGCTCGGAGCACGCCTACTGACAGACACACACATAACAACAGTGACACGAGACAAGCAGGAAACAATGTATTCGTAAACCGTGACAATATATTTCTATAATCTGCAGGACGCATTGAGATAAATTTGGAAGATTCTCCCAATCCGCCAAAAATATCTACTTTAGCAGACACTTTTATCCAAAGCGACTTACATACACAAAGATACACATTTTTAGTTCTTGCTTTCTCTGGGAATCAAACCCATGACCTTAGCGTTGCTAGCGCCACACTCTTATTGTTTGAGCTACTAATGGTACCAGTCGCTCGAGACTGGCCTCTGATGTACTCTGCACAGCGAGTGTAGTGCCCTGAAGCAGCGAACAACTGGCTCGGCTATACCATAGCCCTCCTCGGACAACTCGTGAAGGCCCCCCATGCCCCAGCATTGCGGCAGGGTTTGTGGGTCGATCCTCTGAGGGCACCGAAGGGAGGTGGACACCATATACTGAGGTGGACACCGCCTGCCTTCGGAGGGGACTACCCTCTTTGACGCAGCATTCTTAGCGATAATGACGGTCCTCAGATCCGTCTTACCCTTTGAAGGCTACGCGTGAGAGCGCTGATCTGATCTGGCCATCTTCTTAGTGGCATGGAGAGTTAAATCGGCTGACGATCGGAGCTCGTGAATAACATCAGCTCTGACCTCCTCACTTTCCCCCAGGTCTTTTAGTAGGTCAGCCTGATAAGCTTGCATGATAGTCATTGTGTGCAAGCATGCTGCAGCCTGATCTGCTGCCGAGTAAGCCCTGAAGTGGCTCCTAATGGCTTATGGTTATCCTAATGGTTGTCAATGTCAGGGTTTTAATGGATGATGTCGAATCGGGAGAGAGATGGCTCGCAAGACTCTCCTCCACCCTCGGCATCGACCCATATCCATTTTTTGTTCAGTCCCATGATGTTACTATATGTAGACATTTGGGGACTGAAAATTCTGGATGACACCAGACGTTTCCACGACCTCCACACCTCGGTGTGGAGGTCGGAAAAGAACGGCAAGCCCTGATGTGAGGGCTGAGCAGAGTGCGCAGGTAGGAAGTGCTTGTCTAATCTGCTTTTTACTGACGAGCACTCCTGTCTTTCTTGTGGCCATCGCTCTGCTCAACACCTCCACAAGCTCCTCACTGGCAGGGGAATAAAGTGGCGAGTCTTCACTTCCACCTGCCTCGATACTGACAACATCCAGTTCCTCAGAACTAGATAATTGCAGTATTGATGCCTCCACCGGGGCGTAAGAAACAACGCAATGACACAGAGGCATTCCCATAGCGTTGATGCAGCGTGAATTCTTTCCAGCACCCTGCATAAGCTTCCTAAAACCCCCATATCTCTGGTGCAGAGATGCTAAAGCAAGGAGAGAGATCCTCTGCCCAAAGGAGAGTTTGCTCTGTTGCTCCAGTTGACCTGAAGACACAGCTACCTGAGGTACCTGAGCACCATGTCCCTGTGTTCGCATAACTGATCTTGTGAATGAGCTATTATGAGCCATTCACCGAGATAGTTGAGAATTCGAATGCCACATTCTTTCAACAGAACAATGGCTGCCTCTGCAACCTTCGTGAAGATGAAGGGCAACAGGGCCAGCCCAAAGGGCAGGACCTTGTACTGAAATGCTCGACCCTAGAATGCAAAGCGCCGAAGCGGTCTGTGTTGAGGTAGAATCTAAACAAGAAATTAACATCTTCAACGGGAGCTTGTGAAGGGCCTGGGTCAGGACTCGCAGGTCCAAGTTCCGTTGAAAACCAACCGCCTTTCATGGGAACAATGAAGTAGGGACTGTAGAACCCGGTCTTCATATCGGCTGGAGGGACCGGCTTAATCGCATCCTTTGCCAGTAGGACTTTGATCTCTTTCCACAAGACAGGTAGCAGGTAGGTGCTGCTTTGTTCACATGGCATCCTCCCAAGTTCAGGGGCATCCACTTCACTTCTGTGCAGAGCTGCGATGCCCCTGAACTTGGGAGGATGCCATGTGAACAAAGCAGCACCTACCTGCCCCCACGGTTGGACAGAGGGTACAAGAGAAGGCATGGTAACGTTTTCAAGCCGTATGCTGCTATCTGCTGGCGACTGAAAGAGCGGCAGGGCTTTGTGGCATCGCACACTGTCTTCCTCACCTCCTTCTTCAGCGGAGAATGAGAGCGGCGAGGCATAGCATCGCACACTGTCATCCTCGCACCGCTGAAAACAGGGGAACGAGAGTGGCGAGGCTCCCTGGCGTTGCATACTGTCATTCTCGCCTTCTTGTGGAGAGGGGAATGAGAGCGGCGAGCCTATGTAGCATCACGTGCTGTCATACCTGAGCTCCCGAGACTCAGAAGTATTGGAACTGCTCTTATATTAAGAATTTCGGTACCACTGGCTGTAACACCAGTGCCGGAATAGAATTTTACAAATGATTCTCGGCCCGGACCAAGTCTGGGTCACTTGTCTCAGCCGACCGCTTGGCGGGCTTAGCGGGCTGTGGCAGAGCTTTTTTTCCACAGTCACGGCATTGAGCAGACTGAGGGGCAGCCCAAGAGTGACTCTAGTCATGTCGGGAACAGCTACCTCAGCCTGATTTTGAGCAGGTTTAGCCCAAGGGCATTTCTGGACCACCAAGGTGGACATCGTCTGGTTGAGGGCCAGCACTGGGACTTTAAATATGATCAGTCACTGTACACAGCTTAACCTCGACTCAGAACTACCCTCGTGCATTATGTCATTGTTGTGAGATGTAATCATAAATAAAATAAATTAAAAAAATATTTAATTACATTTATTTTTAAAGTCATCATAGTTTAAAGCTGCAGTCCATAACTTTTTTGGGTTAAAAATTATCCAAAATACATTTTTGAGCAAGTACATAACCAGCCAGTGTTCAAATTTATCTGCTTACCTTAGCTCGATTTATAACGGTAAGCTTGTAATAATGTTTTTAATTCCAGCGGTACTAGTGGATTTCCACGGGAAATTCAAGCACATCTTTGCGTCATTGTGTCACATCTGTACACATAAAGAAGGAGTCCCAGCAAATAGGTTATATTATGTGTGAGGATGTTGGAGGTGGAGATTTATAGCCTTTTCTCACAGCATTTGATATAATTAAACTTATCAATTTGATGGCGGACCCAGAAAGGTTCAAACGACAATCACCAGTGACATGTAAAATGCAAAAGACTTTGTGATATGATAAGCGATTGTTAGATTTAATCATCGCGATTTATTGTAATGCTTTTTTTCCCTTAGTTGGTCAGAACAAAAGTGGATATTAGCTACTTGTTCAGATGACATTTTCCAGTGAAAATTCTTATGTTGGATATACTTTCAAAAAGTAGAATCTGTTATTCCGAATGGCAGTATCCACACCGGTGTGCGGTGACTGACAGCTGCACACACTCCTCAAAACGTTGGATTCAATGTTTTCATTTGATTCATGCCGTGCCGAGGCACTATTCACGTAAAGCTGATAATTCCGCGAATAACTGCAATTGCAGATTTCGAACAGAGATGGTGACAAAGAGGAAAAACTATGGACTGCAGCTTTAAGAAAGAAGCTGATGAAGACTCATGACTGAGCAGATAGACATTAAAGTACATTTTATTAACTGGATGAGGAACATTAGTAAAAGAAACAGAAGAAAACTGTAAAGAAACTGTATGTTGTATAAATGCTGTATGTTGTATGTTTTCTTTTTTTTTCTTCCTTTGATAAGCCATCAAGACAAGATCAAGGTTTTTCATCAAGTGGTGTAATGATTCACATTTCAAACTGGGGTCTGGGTCTAATGTTCTAAGTGGTCCCCAACAATTTTCAGAGAATTAAAAGACAAAGCAAAAATGGTTAAAGTCTACCAAGCATTCTGTTTCAGTTCTAAATGTTTCTCTCCTTTCGGGCCATATACATACTTTCCAGAATTGTATATGTTTGCTTTGTATCTTTAGTGAGTTTTTCTCACTATATAGTCCCCTTTATTTTGCTCACTGGGGTTGTAAGGCGGTATTCTTAATGCAGTATGTACGCTGTTTAAATACATTCATTGTGAAAGTTGTTTTACAAATTATTTGTCATTGAAAAATGTTCTTCAGGTTTATACATCCAACATTGAGTATAGACAATTTATGTTTGGAAACAATATGTTATATTTATAATGTCACACTTACTATTTATCTAACAGTTTAAATGTTTTTTCATACATTAAAATAGATGATTTTAGGAAGGGGGCCCTTATAAAAGGTTTGTCATATTTGGGGGTCCTTGGCATCATAAAGTTTGAAAACCCCTGTTTTAGAATCCCTTTGATAAGTCATCAAGACAAGATCAAGGTTTTTCATCAAGTGGTGTAATGTTTCATATTAGAAGATAATCCATACTGATGTCTGATATTCATAATAATTACTGACTTTTTATTTTATGTGGTATATTTTTAATTCTGCCTAGTCATAAGATTGATGCAGAATGTGTGCTTAAGAAGTTTAGCATGTAATTTGTTTATCTGGATATTCTTGTTGAAATAGGTTGAGGGCTGGTTGGGGTATTAAACTCCCAGGCTGAAAATGGGCCCCACTCCTTACCCCCAACTGGCTTTTGAGAAGAGCAGGATTTTGTCGCCATCTACATGTTTAACAATATTAATAGCATTAAGACAGAGTATGAGTTATCATTCTAGTTACTCCTCCCCAAGTCCTCATTTTCCACCTCCACCCCTTTCAGATGACAATAAAAGGCATTTCACCATTCTACCAGACCTTAACCGGAGACTTGACAAAACGCTTCTCACTATCCAACAAGGTAAGGCAATTACAATTAAAATTACTTATTATATTAACAAATCAAATCAGGTCCTTATATTTAGGTGTATTTAACTACTATGCACTCGCATAAATCAATCAATATTGTGGTAGGGTCAAAATTGTAAGCCTAATTATACATGTAATTGCAGTACTTAATTATAGATGCACATGCAGTTATTTTTTTAAATGTAAGTGCAATGTAAAAACATAATTTTTAACACTATATAAAGTGGGACCATAAATAAGTGGCCTTAACTTCTATGTACTTGCATCAAAAACAATAATTTTGCTGACATTGAGGTGGATACGCGTAAAGTTAGGGACAGGTGTGGTGTGGGTAAGTTTAAGGGTAAAGTTAGGGACAGGTGTGGTGGTATGGGTAAGTTTAAGGGTAAAGTTAGGGACAGGTGTGGTGGTGTGGGTAAGTTTAAGGGTAAAGTTAGGGACAGGTGTGGTGGTGTGGGTAAGTTTAAGGGTAAAGTTAGGGACAGGTGTGGTGGTGTGGATAAGTTTAAGGGTAAAGTTAGGGACAGGTGTGGTATGGGTAAGTTTAAGGGTAAAAGGGTAAAGTTAGGGACAGGTGTGGTGGTGTGGGGTAAGTTTAAGGGTAAAGTTAGGGACAGGTGTGGTGGTGTGGTAAGTTTAAGGGTAAAGTTAGGGACAGGTGTGGTGGTGTGGGTAAGTTTAAGGGCAAAGTTAGGGACAGGTGTGGTATGGATAAGTTTAAGGGTAAAGTTAGGGACAGGTGTGGTGGTGTGGGTAAGTTTAAGGGTAGGGTTAGGGACAGGTGTGGTGGTGTGGGTAAGTTTAAGGGTAAAGTTAGGGACAGGTGTGGTGGTGTGGGTAAGTTTAAGGGTAGGGTTAGGGACAGGTGTGGTGGTGTGGGTAAGTTTAAGGGTAGGGTTAGGGACAGGTGTGGTGGTATGGGTAAGTTTAAGGGTAGGATTATGGACAGGTGTGGTGGTATGGGTAAGTTTAAGGGTAAAGTTAGGGACAGGTGTGGTATGGATAAGTTTAAGGGTAAAGTTAGGGACAGGTGTGGTGGTGTGGGTAAGTTTAAGGGTAAAGTTAGGGACAGGTGTGGTGGTGTGGGTAAGTTTAAGGGTAAGGTTAGGGACAGGTGTGGTATGGATAAGTTTAAGGGTAAAGTTAGGGACAGATGTGGTGGTGTAGGTAAGTTTAAGGGTAAAGTTAGGGACAGGTGTGGTGGTGTGGGTAAGTTTAAGGGTAGGGTTAGGGACAGGTGTGGTGGTGTGGGTAAGTTTAAGGGTAAAGTTAGGGACAGGTGTGGTGGTGTGGGTAAGTTTAAGGGTAAAGTTAGGGACAGGTGTGGTATGGATAAGTTTAAGGGTAAAGTTAGGGACAGGTGTGGTGGTGTGGGTAAGTTTAAGGGTAAGGTTAGGGACAGGTGTGGTATGGATAAGTTTAAGGGTAAAGTTAGGGACAGGTGTGGTGGTGTGGGTAAGTTTAAGGGTTAAGTTAGGGACAGATGTGGTAGTGTGGGTAAGTTTAAGGGTAGGGTTAGGTGTAAAGGGAAGTGTCAACAGTGTAATTATAAATGTGACTACAGAAATTAATTACAGATGTAATTACATGCATGTAATTTTTAAAATGTAAGTACAATATAAAAACATGTATGTACACAATAAGTGCATTGTATCAAACGATTCATTTAAATGTTAGTACATAGTAGTTAAGGCCACCTAATATAAAGTGGGTCCTTAAATAGTCCCACATGCATGGTACTCTACCTTAAGTCCTTAATAAAAAGTCCTTAATAAAAAAAATGTTTTCCTGATCTGTCCTTCAATCCGTGCAGACGTGTTTTTCTCTCTGCTGCCCCGCTGTGCTCTTGCGCTGTTTTGTTTTGTCTAGTGTTTCGCCTCTCTTCTCTTTCTCTCTGACTGCTGCTTTGCTGGACTCCTGAAAATACTGAAATGGAATTGATTAACTGGTCAATCAGCGCGATCGACAAGATTTTCTCACTAAGGAAGGGTGCCCCGGGAGAACCCACCTGCCCGGACGGGACCTTTGCCGCAGGGTACGTGAGGGACGCATGGAACAACTGGCAAGTCCTGTGCCTGGAGGCTCTGTCCGTGGAGGATGCGGAAGATTTATACATGATTGGATTATTGATGGCGGGGTTCCTATTCTTTGGCTTTGGGATTGCCCTGACCTATCGGAAGATTGGTAAGACAGCTGCAAGCAAATTCACCCAGCCGCTGTCTGTGGAAATTAAAGAATGCTTCGGGTTGTGTGTGACCGCTTGAAGGAATTAGATCAGAAAGTGATAGGAATTGAGGAACTGAACCGTAACAACGCAGTCCGGACTGCGGATACGCAGGGTAGAGTGGGCTCCATCGGGGGTCAGATCGGTGAACTTTTACGGACTGTAACCGGTCTGGCCATGAGGCTGGACGTAATGTCTAGGGAAACTGCACAGACCGGACGCGAAACGCTGAGGACCAGATCTGATTGATTGATTATGATCCGGACAAATTACCAAGATCATCAAATGGATTAAAAATAATAAATTGTATTTGCCTGACCTAATCCCCACTTGGTCCCTATCTCTCGGTTGGGAGTCCAGCCGGGCAGCCGGGCAGCTGTCTTATCTCCCTTCAAGGACAAACCATAGAACTGAACTCGAAAACATCTGAAGTTATGGCTAACATTCTCACAGACTCACTCGCACCATACACAATACCTAACCTGATCACTACAACCGCCTGCCTGTCTTTATCTATCTTCTCCCCAGTCCATACAAAAATCCCATCACGTGACCACGTGTACTGTGTCATGTTTATGTTTATGTTTATGTTTTGTTGATGTTTTGTTGTGTTTTGCTATGTAATGCTTGCTAAACTGCATTCTTGTATTTCTGGAGAGCGTGTGGCGGCGCCTGACTAGATTCAAGATTCAAGAGTTTTATTTGTCACATACACAGTTATATACAGAATATACAACCGGCAGTGAAATGTAAACAGGTCCGCTCCATGGACAGTGCAAATTCACAGTTAAAAACACAAGGAAGAAATTATAATAGAAATAGGATATAAAAAAGTACTATCTATATATATATATATATATATATATATATATATATATATGTCTATATCTGTAGAATTATAAATAATCAAGTCAAGAGAAAAAAAAAGGTAACAAATAAGGATAAAGTGGAATAAAATAATTGAAGTAGACTTTGCAGTGAGTAAACTGTAGACTTATAAATATGTGGTTAACAAATGTATAAAGAGTATAATGTGCAAACAGGTTTATAACAGGTTGTTACACAGTAACAACGAGAACAGAAAGTGCAGTGCAATGTCAGTGTATCGATGTTTATCCTGACGTGAAGTCACGTGATGTTAAGTGACTGAGTTCAGGAGTCTGATGGCCTGGGGGAAGAAGCTCCTCCTGAGTCTCTCAGTTTTGGCCATCAGGCTTCGGAAGCGCTTACCAGATGGTAGCAGCGTGAAATGAGGGTTTGCAGGGTGATTAGAGTCCTTGATGATCTTGGTAGCTCTACCTTTGCAGCGTTTGGTGTAGACGTCCTGCAGAGACGGGAGAGCTGACCCTGAGATACGCTCGGATAAGCGCACTACTCTTTGCAGGGCTTTGCGGTCATGACTGGTGCTGTTCCCATACCACGCTGTGATGCACTGAGTTAAAACACTTTCTATCGCCCCTAAATAGAAAGTTTTCAGGATAGCTGGTGAAACCCTGAATTTCCTCAGCTGGCGCAGGTGGTACAGTCTTTGCCTGGCTTTTTCACCTGTGTCTGAATGTGAGCAGTCCAGGTCAGGTCCTCGGAGATGTTTACTCCCAGGTACTTGAAGCTGCTCACTCTCTCTACTGGTGACCCGCTGATCATGAGGGGGAGTATGTCCGTTGCTGTCTCTTCCTGAAGTCCACAATCATTTCTTTGGTCTTGCCAACATTCAGAGAGAGACAGTTGTCCTGGCACCATGATGTTAGATGCTCCACCTCGCCCAAGTATGCCGCCTCATTGTTGTTGGAAATGAGGCCCAGGACAACAGTATCATCAGCAAATTTGATGATAGAGGTGGAGCTGTGTGTGGACAAACAGTCATGCGTGTAGAGAGAGTAGAGCAGGGGGCTCAGGACACAGCCCTGTGGAGCTCCCACACTCAGGGTGATGGAGGTGGAGGTGGACTGGCCTATTCTCACCACCTGAGGCCTGCCAGTGAGGAAGTCCTCAATCCAGTGGCAGAGAGAAGGATTCAGGCCGAGATCCAGGAGTTTGGAGGTTAGCTTGGTGGGAACTATGGTGTTAAAGGCTGAGCTATAGTCAATAAATAGCAGTCTTAATGAGTTCCCACTTTTGCTGTCGATGTGAGTGAGGGAGGAGTGGAGGACATGAGAGATGGCATCTTCAGTCGATCTATTGGGACGATAGGCAAACTGAAGAGGGTCCAAAGTGTCAGGAATGAAGGCGCAAATGGTGTTTTTAATGAGTCTCTCAAAGACCTTCATGACTATAGACGTGAGAGCCACTGGACGATAGTCATTTAGGCAAGAGGGTTTACTGTTCTTAGGGACAGGGATGATGGTGGATTTTTTGAAGGAGGTGGGGACCACAGATGTAGCGAGGGACTCATTAAAGATAGATGTAAACAACCCGGCGAGCTGATCAGCACAGGACCGCAGAACACGACCTGAGATACCATCTGGCCCGGCAGCTTTCCTGACGTCCACACGCTTGAGTGCTCTCCGAACTTCATCCTCTGAGACAGAGATCACGTGATTGTTGCTGCTCTGAGTAATTCCCTCTGACGCGCCACTTGGCGGAGTCGCGTTGCCGCGGTTACAGTCAAAGCGAGCATAGAAAGAGTTTAACTCGTTCATGAGCAACGGATCAGCGCTTGCCTCTGCAGAGGATTTAGATCCAAAAGAGCTGCGGCCCGGAGGCTTGCTCCAAACTCATTTCGTTACACTGTACTTGTACATGTGTAATGACAAATAAAATATTCAATTCAATTCAATTCAATATTCACTTGTTAAAACTATACACATATTCATAAACATTTTCATATTCTGAATAAACTATAAATATATTCTATAAACTTTTAAACTATAGACATTCATATTCTGAATAAATTATAAACAATCAGCGAAAGGTTTGCTCTATTAATGCAATAATAAGTTAAATAAATAAAAAATACAAATAAATGCAGGAGCATTGATTCATAATAGATAATCAAAACTGAAAATTAATTAAAAACATTTAATTAATTAAAATAAAATAAGAACCTATGAATGTTAGATAAAAATACCCTTAACCTTTAATTTCTTAACCTTTCAAATTAAATGGAATAAAAAGTAAAAATGCAACAAATTAAGTTAAGTTTTCATCTTTTTAGTTTTCGATTAATTTTCCCTCCCAGACTCCAGAAAATGTTATATCAAGTGTGGCAGTATGGACTCTTCTTTGTCTTTTTAGCATTCAGATTTAACACTACATCAAGATGGTGTTCTGTGCCAAGCCGCTGCTGATTCAGCGATCTGAGTTTCAGAGTACACCTAGAGTGAAAATATGTTTTATAGTTTCTATGTATGTTTCAACATACAATTTAAATATTTTTATTCATTAGCTACATTTGAAACCGATTTGAAACTTGAGACTTAAACTTGAAGAGTGAATCAATTCAAATTCAATTTTAGATAGTCTTCAGTCTTTTAAATTATGCCCCCATAATTTAAAACACAGTAGGCTTGCTAGGAAAAAGGTGGTGTGTCTCAATCAGCTGAATCAGTGTGTCATGTACACGAATGCACGAGTACATGAGTGACCTCATTTCTGGTAAGGGAGCATAATTCAATGGTAAGGGAGCATCCATGCTCTCTGGTTCCCATTCAGTCGGTCACTCTCGACACCACGTCAGGAGACAGACGAATAGGAATCTCGCTAATCCTGTTCCTACGTAAAATGTCATAGACATAATGTTTGGACAAGATTTCTTTGGCCTGTTTTGGACAGATTATGAAGTGTTTCCTGTAAAATAGCCTAGTGTCACATCAATAAAGCTTGTGTTTGCAAATATCTGCTCAGATGCTATACAGTACCAACGTTTAGACTCATTACTAGTTGAATTAATGTTTTTGAAAGAAGTCTCTTATGCTCATCAAGCATGCATTTATTTGATCAAAAATACAGAAAAAATAAATCTATTTAAAATAATGGGTTTCTATTATAATATACTGTAAAATATAATTTATTCCTGTGATGCAAAGCAGAATTTTCATCACCATTACTTCATTTATTCATCCAAGAATCCTGAATAAGTATCACAGGTTATAAAAATATTACGAAGCACAGCAGTTTCCAACATTGATAATAAATCCTCATATTAGAATGATTTCTGAAGGATCATGTGTCACTGAAGACTGGAGTAATGGTGCTGAAAATGACCCTTACATCACCAAAATAAATTAGATTTTAGTATATTAGTACATTAAAACAGAAAACCATTATTTTAAACTGTAATAATATTTCACTATATAAATGTTTTTTTTCTACGAAATCCTCACTTGAATTTTTTTTTTTACTAATGTTAACATGTTTTTAGTAAGATGTTAACACAATTACCATGTTGTAATCATGTTTTAAAATTGTAATGATTAGCATGATGTTAACATGATTAGCATGTTATTAGCATTATGCTAACATGATAACCATGTTGCTAACATGTTTTTATCAAGATGTTAACACAATTAGCATGTTTTAACAAGATACTAACATGAATAACATTTTGCTAGCATGATGTTAGCACATTTAGTTTCATTGTTGACTTCATTGTGAACTTTGTATCATGTTTTAACCCTAAGCTAATTGCTATTAACATGTAGCTACTAACGGCTAGCATTTGTACCATGTTGGAAGTCCTGTTTGCTAGCATGAGTCAAAAGAGCCAACCACCATGTCTATAAATGGTTGCTAGGGTACTCTGTTTAGTTGCTAGAAAGTGGCTTGGCAGCTGCCAGTGATGATACCCCAAAGGCTGTTTTCCAGTATGAATGATAGAAACCAACCGCAATCCTCTATGAGATTCTGATTTGAAGATATCCCTCTTTGGTTTTGGGTTGCTAGAGTGCTCGACAGTGGTTGCTAGGGCGTGGCTAGGAAGTGTTGAAGGTGATTTGCGATTGTTTTTTTGCTGCCCTGAGTCATGTTTCTATGACACATCCAAAGATTTCCTTTTTTCTTTGGAACTTGTTGCTAGGGTGTTCTAAATGTGCCAACCCACATGTTGATGATGATGATGATGATGATAATAATAATAATAATAATAAATAATAATCCTTCACTCATAATAATAATAATAATAATAATAATAATCCTTCACTCATAATAATAATAATAATAATAATAATAATAATAATAATAAATGTATTAGTATTTCAATATGTTGGCTTGCTTTCTCAGCATAAGAGATGTGCTGAGTAGAGCATCAGTCCATTCTCCTCTTCAGATTCCTCCTTAGCAGTGCAAGGTGTTTCCTCCTCAACTGTCTGTTTTAAAAAAGGAAATTATTTTTCGAAAGCTTGGAGACTTCCCTCAACCCCTAGAGGTACTTTGATGTCATACGGCGATCGGTCTGCACAGCGGCGATGCATTTCGAACAAGCCTTCCATCAATGGCGAACGTTGCGTTACTATTGATGCTCATGGCTTTACATCGGCATCAAAACACAGCGAATCCAAAGCATTCGTGCAGCTCACCGTGATTTGTATAGTCCATCCCATTACAATCGAGCAGCTATTAGCTAGATTAGCTGCTATTTAAAAAATGGCAGATCTCAAGTTTGTGTTCGACTTGTTGGTCACGGTAACCCCGCCCCAACCCCCTGACACAAGATGCCTGCCAGCACTGCCTTGGTGGAAAAGTTGTATGTGAGGCAAGTAGCCTATACTAAGTTTCGGTTCATTTATGAGACGCGCTCCAGTTCACATGTTATTAATTAAATGTAGGCAATTCATACAAAATTAAATTCACTTTAAAGAAATGCTTTCTACAAAACAAACTTAATGAAGTGGTCAGAATCATTTCTGACAAACTCCATGTCTTCTGACATATTGTGCATCAAATGATGTGTCCTTTATTACTAGTGCTGTGCACTGAATCAGGTTAAATTAAAAAAATATGAAACAAAATGCGTTTTAATGGCTACAACAAGTAGCCTATTGTACACAAAATGTTTGCCTGGTACTATATTTATAGCATCTGAGCAGAAATTTGTGAACAAAAGCTTTATTGATGTGACACTAGGCTATTTTACAGGAAACACTTCATAATCTGTCCAAAACAGGCCAAAGAAATTATGTCTTATGTCTATGACATTTTATGTAGCGTATTTCTTATATTATAGAGCCTATAAATGTTAATCTGCAGTTTAATTCGTCACACAGAGACATGCAGTATTCATATTTAAACAGTCTTTTCAGTCTAAACAGTGGGAAAAATATTTAATAATAGCACTTTTCCAAATGTGGTTTCTCTCTGTAGAAGGTCAGATTTGTCCTCTTTTCTCGAGATGTCATACAAGTATAAAGAGATTCAGGGTTTTCATGTAACAGTAGCCACATTTCCATTACCCTTCAAAATTGCGCAAATTTAAATAGCGAATTGAAAACACATTGCTGCCACATAGGGCCTACATGTTTTTTCCACTCAATTACGTCGTAATAACGAGATGTTATGTCGTAAAAACAACATAGCTATTTTCTCGTAAAAACACGATCTTATGCCGTTAAAATGCCATTTTTTTCTTGTTAAAACGACATATATTTTCTCCTAATAAGGACATATGTTGTATAGTGATGTGTACAAAATATGCCTTTATCCACATTAGAGAATTTATGTAGCCTATGTGCCTTTGTCACACTTCCATGTTTGAAAAGCAGAAGCAAGCTCAGCGTAAAATAGGCTTCCACTGCCTGTGTCAGTGGCAGTGCCCATAGCACGAATTTGTTGTAATTTATTGATGTAGCCTACAGTTCATAGCAAATTTCACAAACTTTTTGGGGCCATGGACCACTCATGATTAGCCTCAGTGGCGTAACTTTAACCTAGTAATGACAGGCCCCGGTGCAGCCACAAATATCATAACTATAGGCCTACTGTAATTAAGACATATATTCAAGAAATGTATTAAAAACAGAAAGACGCTATAGTTTCAGCCTTACTCAAAGGCCACGGGGAAGTGATTTCATTACGCACGTATGTCCATTCCCAACATTCTTGCTTTGCTTCTTATTTATTAAATACAGGCAATTAGTTGATGAACCATTGATCAAAATTAAAATACAATTTATACAAAACGAAATTCACTTTAAAGAAAGACTTTCTACAAAACAAAACTCAATGAAGTGGTCAAAATCATGTCTGACCCACTCCACGTCTCCAGACATATACGCATCTTATGATGATCTTACTCATGCTGTTCAGTTTTCATAATCAACATATGAAATAGGCTAATATTATAAAAAAATATTATAGGCTAATATTTAAACTGCCTAACTATGAAAATAAATAGGCTACGTTTTCTTTAACCTATGGGCGACTAAGGCGGCGCGCTTCTGATATTCTGATATTTTCCTTTAAGACAGCGGATATAACTCACAATACTCCGTCATTTTAGCCATACAGATAAGTGCAAGACATAATTATAAACTATAAACTGTCTACCTTTATTTGCGTACATTCACAATAACAACAAAGGCCGTGGATTCAGGGAATGGATTATTTTGCCTTCCACTCTAAATGCTGTCTTCATTTCAAAAATTTATTTTGTTTATTAAACGCAAAGTTTTTAATTTTAAAAGCATTTCTAAATTCAGTTCATATTTATAACAAAAGAAATTCCAAGCCAAAATAACAAAATTGTAAAAAAATCTTGCAATTTCAAAACCATGCAATTTCAAACACTGTCGCTCTTTTAATTTTAATTAATGCTTGAATAATAACACACCTATGTCTCCTTCCATTAATAATAATAATGGCTAGTGCGGTGGCTTGCATATACATAAACCTACCAACATACTTATACTGGCTTATCCAACTGGCATGCTATTGGCGGGTTTAACAAGATTCAAGATTAAAGATTCAAGAGTTTTATTTGTCACATACACAGTTATATACAGAATATACAACCGGCAGTGAAATGTAAACAGGTCCGCTCCATGGACAGTGCAAATTCACAGTTAAAAACACAAGGAGGAAATTATAATAGAAATAGAATAAAAAAATACTATATATATATATATATATATATATATATATATATATATATATATATATATATATATATATATATATATATATATAGAAATTATAAATAAATCAAGTCAAGTAGAAAAAAAATAAATAAAAGTGGAATAAAATAAGTGAAATAAACTGTGCAGTGAGTAAACTGTAGACTTATAAATATGTGATTAACAGAAATGTACAAAGAAGTATAATGTGCAAACAGGTTTATAACAGGTTGTTACACAGTAACAACGAGAACAGAAAGTGCAGTGCAATGTAAGTGTATCGATGGTCATGTGATGTTAAGTGATGAGGAGTCTGATGGCCTGGGGGAAGAAGCTCCTCCTGATTCTCTCAGTTTTGGCCATCAGGCTTCGGAAGAGCTTACCAGATGGCAGCAGCGTGAAATGAGGGTTTGCAGGGTGATTAGAGTCCTTGATGATTTTAGTAGCTCTACCTTTGCAGCATTTGGTGTATAGATGTCCTGCAGAGACGGGAGAGCTGACCCTGAGATACGCTCGGATAAGCGCACAACTCTTTGCAGGGCTTTGCAGTCATGACTGGTGCTGTTCCCATACCACGCTGTGATACACTGAGTTAATACACTTTCTATCGCCCCTAAATAGAAAGTTTTCAGGATAGCTGGTGAAACCCTGAATTTCCTCAGCTGGCGCAGGTGGTACAGTCTTTGCCTGGCTTTTTTCACCTGTGTCTGAATGTGTGCAGTCCAGGTCAGGTCCTCGGAGATGTTTACACCCAGGTACTTGAAGCTGCTCACTCTCTCTACTGGTGACCCGCTGATTATGAGAGGGGAGTATGTCCATTGCTGTCTCTTCCTGAAGTCCACAATCAGTTCTTTGGTCTTGCCAACATTCAGAGAGAGACAGTTGTCCTGGCACCATGATGTTAGTTGCTCCACCTCGTCCAAGTATGCCATCTCATTGTTTTTGGAAATGAGGCCCAGGACAACAGTATCATCAGCAAATTTGATGATAGAGTTGTGGAGCTGTGTGTGGACAAACAGTCATGCGTGTAGAGAGAGTAGAGCAGAGGACTCAGGACACAGCCCTGTGGAGCTCCCACACTCAGGGTGATGGAGGTGGCGGTGAACTGGCCTATTCTCACCACCTGAGGCCTGCCAGTGAGGAAGTCCTCAATCCAGTGGCAGAGAGAAGAATTCAGGCTGAGATCCAGGAGTTTGACGGTTAGCTTAATGGGAACGATGGTGTTAAAGGCTGAGCTATAGTCAATAAATAGCACCCTTACGTAGTTCCCACTTTTGCTGTCGATGTGAGTGAGGGAGGAGTGGAGGACATGAGAGATGGCATTTTCAGTCGATCTATTGGGACGATAGGCAAACTGAAGAGGGTCCAAAGTGTGAGGAATGAAGAAGCAAATGGTGTTTTTAATGAGTCTCTCAAAGACCTTCATGACTATAGACGTGAGAGCCACTGGACGATAGTCATTTAGGCAAGAGGGTTTACTGTTCTTAGGGACAGAGATGATAGTGGATTTTTTGAAGGAGGTGGGGACCACAGATGTAGCGAGGGACTCATTAAAGATAGATGTAAACAACCTGGCGAGCTGATCAGCACAGGACAGCAGAACACGACCTGAAATACCATCCGGCCCAGCAGCTTTCCTGACGTCCACACGCTTGAGTGCCCTCCGAACTTCATCCTCCGAGACAGAGATCATGTGGTTGTTGCTGCTCTGAGTGATTCCCTCTGACACGTCACTTGGCGGAGTCACGCTGCTGCGATTACAATCAAAGCGAGCGTAGAAAGAGTTTAACTCGTTCACAAGCAACTGATCAGCTCTGACCTCTGCAGAGGATTTAGATCCAAAAGAGCAGATGGACCTCAGTCCCTGCCACATGCGCCGCGAGTCGTTGAGTTGGAAATGAGACTCCACTCGATCCTTATAACAGAGCTTTGCAGCTTTAACTGCGCGTCGGAGAGCATAGCAGGATGATTTGTATTCATTCATTTTCCCCGATAGGAAACGGTGTTGTATGCGGCAGTGCGTGTGTTCACTGCAGCGCGGATTGAATTGTCCACCCACGGTTTCTGATTTGAGAAGGACGTTATTGTGATTGTTTGTGTGACTTGCTCTGTTAGCGTGTTGATGAAGCAAAGCGCCACATCCGTGAATTCGCTGACATTAGATGAACTCGCCCGGAACATGTCTTAGTCGACGTCATCCAGAGCTGCCTGTAGCGCGGTCTCTGAATGGGGTGACCAGCGTTTAACTTCCCGCCTCACCAGGGGTTCCTGAACGAGCCTTTGTCTGTATTCAGGTGTGAGGAAATTGGCGGCATGATCCGATTTGCCAATGGCTGGTAGTGACCGAGCTTTATAGGTATTCTTAAACGGAGAGTAACAATGATCCAGTGTGTTTGCTCCTCATGTAGGTGGTGAGAGTTTGGCAAGACTTTCTTTAGGTTTGCTTTGTTAAAATCGCCCGCGACGATGAAAGCAGCATCGGAGTGTTTGTTTATGAAGCTGCTGGTAACATCATGAAGGTCAGATAAAGCCAGCCCTGTGTCTGCCTGTGGTGGGATGTAAACGGCAGTGGCGATGAAAGAGGAAAACTCCCTCGGCAGATGGAATGGGCGGCAAATGATTGTTAAATGTTCCAGATGAGGCGAGCAGGATCGCGAAAGAATGGTGATGTTCCTGGGGTCGCACCATTTCTTGTTGATCATGAAACATACTCCACCGCCTTTGGATTTACCAGCCTCGGCTGTTCTGTCCATCCAAAAAACAGAGAAGTTCTCCGACGGCGTCACAGCTGTGTCTGGGACCGCGGGCGTGAGCCATGTTTCAGAGAAACAATAGATGTTACAGTCTCTCATGTCCCGTTGAAAACTTATCCTGGCTCTGAGATCGTCCATCTTATTTTCCAAGGATTGGACATTTGCGAGCAGGATGCTTGGGAGAGGTGGGCTGAATGCCCTTTTTCTCAGTCTGTTGCGGACCCCAGCATGTTTCCCACGGTGTTTCTTGATTCTTCGCCGTCGGCTCTGGCCATCTGGCACTCAGCGTTCCGATGAATCTCAGATGGCCACAGAGGATCAGTGAAAGTGTCCTGAAACAGTCCAGTGTAGAGGTAACCAATGTCCAAAAGAGTTTTGCTGTCATAGCAGATCAATGCAGATGATAAATTTGTAAAAATTGATGCACAATGATCGATGCCCGTTGATCACGCCTCTTGTGGTCTGATTGGTTGAAGGACTTTCCAATTGCATATAGAGTCATTTGAATTATGAAAATACATAGCAGACTCCCCAGAGCAATGTTCAATCTTAAATTGAGCTTGGTCTGGTGATAGCCAGACAACCGCTAAATGTGTCCGTTATTGACAGTTGAGATTCAGGATGCTGTCAATTATTAATAATATATATAAATAACAATAATCTTTCATAATGAAGTACTGTAATGTCTTGTGTTGAGGTGTGTGTATTAGGGTTGTGCTGATAGACGATAGTATTGTGTCTCGAATGATGACGATATTATTAACACATTACTGGCACAGGTTATGATTAGTAACCTCAGATAACTTCTGTAATCTCAGTTAACTCAAGTACTTTATGTGATTAACGTTCTGAACAGACACACTAGATCTAGGTCTAATAAAAGTTGTTGCAATTTTTTTGGACAGTAAGATTCCCTTATCAGATATTTACTTTCAAATTTCATCTTTGTTTTAAGCAGGAACAGGAAAATCATGAATTCTGCTATCTTAAAATCTACTCAAAGTCTTACTACTGCTGAAGACATGAGGAACCAAACCAAACTTATGATGCAGCCCTATGCCAACTGGGAAGAGTATCTGACTCCAGCACCTCTATCTATAGCCATCCTGGGGGAGCTGGTGTTCATCTCGTCCTCAACAGATTTCTCTATCAATAAAAATACACCCAAAGATGGCTATAAATTAATCAAATACCCTGATTCCTTTCGCGCTTGCCTCATGCAAGTGTGTAACTCTGGTTGGTGGGCATTTAATGAGGCCCATAAGAGCATGGATCAGATTCGCCTCCATACCGCCCAAGTTCCAGATTACATGAAGAGCGCTGTGAAAATTCTGTTCCAAGGTGATGATGAAGTTGTTAAAGCGCATCTTCCTGATCAGCTGAAGAATATCAAAGACATTGCTGATGAATGTCTCCAGTTGTCTGATGATGTTGACAAGCGTTTCACTGATGTCATCAATATCATCCAAGAGCTGCTAGAAGCCTGTGTGAATGCAGAGTACTTTTATGGGGAGGAGATGACAGCAATCAAGAAAAAAATAGAAGAGAGTAAACTGAGGGAAAAGTCAGCACTAGAAACCAAGAAAAGGACCGATAAGGCAATGATTACCATGGAGAATGACCTGACTGAGGCTAATGAGAGCTACAAGAAAGCTATGGATTCTCTCCCTAATGGATGGGATATGACTGGAATGGATTTTGTGGGTGGGATAACACAGAGTGTTTCAGGCATGATTAATGGAGTGACATCTATTATTTCTCAACCAGAGCAATCAAAAAGTGATGCAACAAAAGAGAAGCCTGATGCTGCGAGCGCCAATAAAGTTCAGAAAGGAGATATGGTAGATGAAATAACTGTATATAGTAAGTCAGCTGAAATTTTAAATTGCGCACAGAGTATCCAGAAAGATATCAATGTGAATGGTAATATGACAGACATCGTCTGGAAAAATCTATACGATCAGAAGAATAAAACCACAAAGAGTGATTTCATTGTACAGCAGTTTGAAAGAATCAGTGACACTTTACAGAAAATCCCTGACTGCCCAGCAAAGGAACAAGCTCAGAAGATGGGCCTACAGGGCATTCACATATGCAAAGAGCTTGCAGAATATGCACCAGGTGGCAAATGTGACAAAGATAAAAGCACAGAGATAATACAACAAGTCTTGGATCTGATTAAGTCTGCTCGTAGTTTTGATAGCAAAAGCAAAGACATCACAAATTCTCCAGCCATTTCTCAAAAAGCACCAATGATGTCTAATGAAGAAAAGACGAACACAAGTCCTTCACAGAAGGCTACAGATAATGCACGATTTGCCATAGAGCAGTCCCGAGCTCAGCTGAACAAGACAAGAGAGACCTATGAGAAGTGTGTGGAGAACCTAGAGAAGAACCAGAAGGAACTGACTGATATCCTGGTCACTATGAGACATTGTGAACTGAAAGAGATTGACTTCAAAACTACCATGGAGATGCTGGTCAAAGGAATGGATGCCATGGGGAGAGTGAAGGAGCAGTGGGAGAAGCTGGTTCGCTTCTTTCAGATGGTGTCCACCATTATAAAAACCAGCCTTAGCAAAACTCTCACAAACTTTGTCTCAACGTCTGAGAAAACACAAGCCCTCTCATACAATGCAAAGCTCTTCTCAAAAGATCTGCTGTACACGCAAGCTTTCCAAGCCTGTAACATTGCTAGTCTGATCCATATGATCTCTGGAACATACACGGATATTTCCAACAAGTACCTGATGGATCGTGTCAGTTCACTGGGCAAACTGATGGCCATGGATAAAAATAAACCAGAATTTGAAAAGGAGCGAAAACAGCTCCAGAACAGCTGTGATGAGGCACAGAAAGGCATATTAAGGCTTGTCCTGAAGAATAAAGAGGAGTATGACAAGAATAGCACCACAAGACAAGAAAGGATTGATCGCGAATTGCTTGCCATTCTACCTGCTGCTTCTCCCAAAGAAATCAAGAGTATTCAAGAAGATGTTCAAGATGGATTCAATGAGAACGCATACATCTGAGGGAATGTAAAGTAATGTGTATGTTCTGGTTTTACATGGGTGAGCACCAGATGATAATTCAAACTGAAACGTTGTTCTTTAACATGAAGCCATGATAGAACGTTTTAGACAATCACAATCATTATTTGCCATTACCATTATTTTTAAATTGTCATGAATTCAAACATTTCACTGAAGAAACATCATGAAATTTTATAATATTAAAACTTACATCTGACTTCAACATTGCCTGTATGATAGCTTTGTCTTTTAAAATGGTCCAGGATTTCCGATTTCAATAACTCTGTATGTTTCTTTTTAGAAAATGTGAGACAAGACAAAAGCCTCTTCTTTCAAAAGCAACAACCATTCCTGTCATCAATCAACATCTGCATTTTCCCCCAGATTAACTGTGGAAAATTGGAGAGCATCTTTTGAGTATATGGGATTTAGTGGGTTTTTTACTTATGATGTTTGCTCATGGATTTCTCTTTGGGTTTCAGTTATACTTCTGTTTACTTTTCCATTAAGAATGCATTTCTATTTAGGCATGTACTGTATGCAAATATTACTGGAGATCACAATTATTACTTTAGTTCTGTTTTAAGGTTACTTATATTGCCTTCTGCTTCTTGATTTTAATTACATATCATATCAAATATCACTCTTCTGCTTGCCAATTTGTGCTTCTTCCACAAAACAAATCAATAACACTTTACAATTCCATTTATTAATGTTAGTTAACTATATTAGTTAACATGAATAATAATGAAAATACTCCTAAAGAAGTTATTAATGTCATCATTTACTAATATGTTATTGACATCAAGAGATGTATCTGTTAATATTAAGACCTGAGAACTAAGAACGAACAGTTGTAATATTAACCGAGATGTTATCAACTAGCATTAACAAATATTAATAAACACTGTAACAAATGTATTGCTCATTGTTAGTTAATGCATTAACCAAAGATAACTAATGAAACCTTACTGTAAAGTGTTACCAATAGGCTAAATCTTATCTAAAGTATCTCTGTTCTGATAACCCATTGGTCAGAGTTTACACTTAAGGCTTTTAGCAGTGACTTATCAATGCAACAAAAAAAAAAAAATTAAATGTATTATAACAAACTACTTCTGAGTTTATTTATTAATCGATATGCAACAAAATGAATTTCAATTGATTATTTTAATCATTGCTAACAATAACAGACATTTATTGATGAAAATACTTTAAAATCAGCCAAACTTAGGCATGGACAAAAGGATAAGCTGAACAGGGGTCCGTTCTTCATATGTGGTTAACTCAGTTAGCTGGATTTGATTGTTAATTATTTGGCATGATCTTGGATTGTTTGGTTCTTCAATGCTCATCCTGGACTTGCCGTCATAGGAACAGGTCCGTAAGATTAAACCTGCTCGGGAGCAGCTTATTTCATGTAAAAGATTAGATTGCTTCTTTTTAAGCAGAGGTGATACTTAAAATCTGTTCCAGTCACTGCTACTTTATTACAAGAGTTCCTTACTGAACCAGGGGCGATAATAATTATAAAATATAATATACAGATTTATTTGAAAATAATATTATAATGTTGTGTAGTCTATAATACTGTAGACACAGCCACTTGATTGAGATATTTATTTCTGATGGACTAATTACTTTATTAGGGCCCAAGACCTAAAAGGGCAAAGGCCTTTGTAAGAGATTCAAGATGGCCCAGTGGTCATAGGAAATAAATTTGGACAGAGGTTCGGTTAGGTTTTTCTTCCCAAAGAAGGTGGTTTTATTCATATTAAAATGAGAAAAAAACAGTATTTACATGGTCACATACTGAAATACAAAAGAAAAACTGAACAAACAAAACTGCAACAATGTGCAAAGAAAGGCTACACCAAGTAATTTAATCCAATCTGCAACAGGTCTATCCTTTGGCCTTCAAAAAAACAAGACTGGTCTATAAGATCTACAGCTCCCCGTTTATAAGGCTAGGTCCACCCTCGACCCATACCAATTGAACAAGCCGGGGCCAACCATAGAATGCCATATACACAAAAATATAAAAATACACTAAATGGAACACTAAACATATACACAAATAACAATTAGTATAAACCCATGGGTACTTAAACACACTAGACAAAGAATAAAAAAAAAGGAAAAGAAAAAAATAATTTAGCTGTTATTCCCTCTCCCCCGGACAAAACTACAAATATTTCAGTCCAGTTAGGAGCATGCTAATGCTGTAAAAGCCAGTTTGATCCGGCTCTTTCGGGAAGATCCGCTGTGCCCGATATGGATCCTGGAAATGATGGCCATGCTTTCCCGGGCCGCTGAGAGAGTCGGGCTCATGTGGAACCCTCAACCAACCCTCCACGATCGGTTTCTCTGGGTGGCCCGTGCTGGTTCTTAGCGCCCCACCCCAGTTCCTTTCTTTCTGGAGGTGCACAATGAGCTCTCTAGGTCGTGGACGGCACCTTTTACTGCCCGAAACCGACCCAGTGGCTCCTCCTCACTCACCACCCTCGATGGATGAGCGCAGAAGGTTACACGAGGTTCCTCCTGCTATGCAATTGTGCACTAACTCCACATCCAGAGGGAACCCGTGTCTCCCCTCCCGGGCTTGTAGGTACTCGTCCGATATGATCGGAAAGGCCTACCAAGCTTGTGGGGATGCTGCCTCCTCCTTACACATGTAAAAAATTATCATATGATTTTAACGGTAAAAGGTTGTAAAATGCTACGGTTAAAAACAGTTAATTGGTTAACAGAAAGTTTCCATAATATATACAGTGAATAACTGCAATAGATCTAACCTTATGACCATGAAATTTACTGGAAAACAATGTTAAATCCTACAGAAAAGTATTGTAAATCCAAAAACGTATTTTTGTTTAAATCACAGTGAACTTTTGTAAACTATGAAACAAAATATTTTGTTATATTTACAACAACAATATGTGATTATAATCAAATTTATTTGTTAAAGCTACAAATATTGGTATTAAAAAGAGAGAAATACTGTAAAACTAAAGTTTTAGTCAGTTGTTCTTAAAAATACAAATAAAGTAAGTCACTTTACAAGTTTATGCACAAAAAAATCATGCCTAAACAGATACATTTGGATTACATAATTTTAACAAATTAATAAACTTAATGAAATTAATAATGAAATTCAACAGGTAAAATTTATGTACTTGTATTAATAAACTGAATGTGATTCATATATGCCAGTTATACGTAAATGAAATGGATAAGATTTATGTAATAGTACACAGCAAAATGCCCATGTTAAATGAACACATTAATAACCAGACTGACTTTATTTCTGTCATTTCTGTTTTAATGAAAATAATAGTTTAATTATTGATGATGGTGAGAACTGTTTGCTTTAGTTGGGCTCTTGACCCTTGACTCTTTAACATTAGTTTTTCTCTGACTGCTTTATGTGTTTATAAAGCACTTTTGTTATAGCAAGGGAAACCGGGAGAAAATGTTATCAGGTGATTTGGCTATTAATTGATGATGACATAATCATCATGTAGTGGTCACTTGTCTCGTTCAGTGTCTAATGCTCTGGTTATGTGTTATTAATTTTGTTTTATTCATAATAGTTGCCATTTGATTCTACAACATGAGTTTCAGTACTGTTGTGGTAATCAAATAATATGCAGGATTTAAAAAAGAGTGCACAGAAGGTTTTAATCTACAGCATTAATTAGACAAACAGACATCAAGAATCAACATATGAATCTCAACAATGGTGACAATCAATGAAAACCTTCATGCTGCAGTGCATGCTGGGTACCACCAACCAAAACTCCCCCATGGGTCCCAGCATGCATTGATAACATTGAGTTATCATCACCTGATAACATTTTCTCTCGGTTTCCCTTGCTATAACAAAAGTGCTTTATAAACACAGTTAAAACAGTCACAGAAAAACTAATGTTAAAGAGCCAAGGATCAAGATGCCAACTAAAGCAAACAGTTCTCACCATCATGGTGACTTCAAAATAAATTTATTATTTTCATTAAAACAGAAATGACAGAAATAAAGTCAGTCTGGTTAGTAATGTGTGAAGCTGGTAATGCTGATTGTGGAGTTGTTTAATCCTCCTCTGCGGAGATCTTCAGAGATTTAATGTCTTTTATCTTCAGTTGATTTCATCTAAAACTGTGGCTGAAGTCAGCTGTAGTTCTTGTGTTTCTCTTTCCTTCAGTGATTCTGCTCATTATCATCAGGTGTTCATCACTAATGCTCAATCATCACTTAATTATCACATTAACATCAACACTGCTTCAATGTTACTTTAACTCAGTAGTGAGTGTAAGGACCGGTTTTACTGCTAAGACAAAAGCTGAGATCCAACACCCTGCATTAAAACAATAAAACTCAATCTGAAGAGAAGATCTCACAGAGAAACTGTAGGACACCGCCATGACCAAAACTCTCTCCCCTCTCTACCTCCTTTCCCCTTCCCCTGATTCAAGTCCCAGAATATACTGCTTATATATAAAAATATATAAGATATACTACATATGATTTATCTTGTGAATCTATTGTTTTATCCCTTTCATGTCTGGTGTCTTTTTAAAGGTCATAGTGCGATTGGTAAAATGGTCTCAACATCACTGAAGTCACTGATAGGGTTAGAAAGATTGAAACATATGAGACTTGTGTTCTCTTTTGAGTGGTCTCTCCAAAGATATCTGATCTTCTCCCCAAACTAGGTGTTTGTGTTGCAAATAGTTACAACCCTTTGTTCTGGTCTGGGTATTTAAGGAAGGGTAGCAGGGCTGCCATTTGGGAATATTCTGTAGACAGAAGCCCCCATGCAGTGTTGTGTCGGTGTCATAAGAGACACGCACACACACACACTGTATGTATTGTGCCAGATATGACTCTTTGAAACTATTTTCATATTACTTAATTGTATTTTATGCTGAAAGTTGTGTACCATGGATTCATGTTTAATTATGTTCTTTAAGTTCTGTCTGGCCAAAATAAATGTTAATCTTGATTTATTCTGTATTTTTCATAAATCATTACTCAAGTAGTGTCGCATGAGGAGTTTGTAGGAGTTTCCGTAAATCTTTCTGTCAGGGCAAATTCATACCGAGGACCCCATGACCGGAGCATGGCGCTAAGCATGAGGGGCAATCTGATTTCTGGGTGTCACTGTTATTAACAAGTTGCAGTTTTCGTGACTATTGCTAAAATTACACTTTCTGTTATGAGTAAGCATGTGCGACTCACTTAAAGGTAAAATAGTTCACTCTGTAATCCTCTGTAATATCAGAACTGACTAATTTGCGTCCGTGAGGTAATGTAATTATAATCGCGAGCATTATCCTCTGAGCGACTCCGGTCCCATGGAGGAACGAGTATTTGAAATTAAGAGATACTAAGAGAAATCAAAGATCTAAATTAAATCACAACTAAACTTATGATCAGCTGTTAAGTTACAAATGTAACAAATGTCCTCTCCTTGAACTGTCACCTTATCGTGGTGGAGGGGTTTGAGTACCCGAATGACCCTGGGAGCTATGTTGTCTGGGGCTATATGCCCTGGTAGGGTCTCCCAAGGCAAACAGGTCCTTGGTGACGGGCCAGACTAAGAGCAGTTCAAAAACCCAGTATGAGTCTAATTAAAACAAGGACCGAGACGTCGCCCGGCATGGCGCAGCCGGGCCCCACCCTGGAGCCAGGCCGGGGTTGGGGCTCGTATCACGGCGCCTGGTGGCCGGGCCTGCCCCATGGGGCCCGGCCGGGCTCAGCCCGAACGAGCGACGTGGGGCCACCCTCCCGTGGGCTCACCACCTGCGGGAGGGATCATATGGGGCCGGTGCATAGTGGATCGGGCAGCAGTCGAAGCTAGGCCCCGGCGACCCGATCTCTGGACACGGAAACTGGCTTTAGGGACATGGAATGTCACCTCGCTGGCGGGAAGGAGCCTGAGCTTGTGCGGGAGGTTGAGAGGTACCGGCTAGAGATAGTCGGGCTCACTTCCACGCACAGCTTGGGCTCTGGAACCACACTTCTTGAGAGAGGCTGGACTCTCTACCACTCTGGAGTTGCCCATGGTGAGAGGCGGCGGGCTGGAGTGGGTTTGCTTATAGCCCCCCAGCTCAGCTGCCATGTGTTGGAGTTCAACCCGGTGAATGAGAGGGTCGCTTCCCTGCGCCTTCGGGTAGGGGATAGGTCTCTCACTGTCGTATGTGCCTCACGGGCCAAACGGCAGTGCGGAGTACCCGGCCCTAATGGGGTCTCTGGGAGGGTGCTGGAAAGTGCTCCAACTGGAGACTCCATCATTCTACTGGGGACTTCAACGCACATGTGGGCAGTGACAGTGATACCTGGAGGGGTGATTGGGAGGAACGGCCCCTGATCTGAACCCGAGTGGTGTTCTGTTATTGGATTTCTGTGCTAGCCACGGCTTATCCATAACGAACACCATGTTCAAGCATAAGGGTGTCCATCAGTGCACGTGGCACCAGAACACCCTAGACCGGAGGTCGATGATCGACTTTGTGGTCGTCTCATCTGACCTCCAGCCATATGTCTTGGACACTCGGGTGAAGAGAGGTGCGGAGCTGTCAACTGATCACCACCTGGTGGTGAGTTGGATCCAATGGTGGGGGAGGAAGCTAGACAGACTCGGGAGACCCAAACGTACTGTGAGGGTCTGTTGGGAACGTTTGGCCGAGCCCCCTGTCAGAGAGATCTTCAACTCCCACCTCCGACGGAGCTTCGACCAGATCCCGAGGGAGTCTGGAGATATTGAGTCCGAGTGGACCATGTTCTCCACCTCCCTTGTCGACGCGGCTGCTCGGAGCTGTGGCCGTAAGGTCTCTGGTGCCTGTCGAGGCGGAAATCCCGAACCCGGTGGTGGACACCGAAGTAAGGGATGCCGTCAAGCTGAAGAAGGAGTCCTATCGGGCCTGGTTGGCTTGTGGGACTCCTGAGGCAGCTGACGGGTACAGGCAGACCAAGCGGACTGCAGCCCGGATAGTTGTGGAGGCAAAAAATCGGGCCTGGGAGGAGTTCGGTGAGGCCATGGAGAAAGACTATCGGTTGGCCTCAAGAGATTCTGGCAAACCGTTCGCGCCTCAGGAGGGGAAGCAGTGCCCTACCAACACTGTTTACAGTGGAGATGGGCAGCTGTTGACCTCAACTGGGGATATCGTCGGACGGTGGAAGGAATACTTTGAGGATCTCCTCAATCCCACCAACACGTCTTCCATTGAGGAAGCAGTGGCTGAGGGCTCAGAGGTGGATTCATCCATCACCCGGGCTGAAGTCATCGAGGTAGTTAAAAAGCTCCTCGGTGGCAAGGCACCGGGGGTCGATGAGATCCGCCCTGAGTACCTCAAGTCTCTGGATGTTGTGGGGCTGTCTTGGCTGACACGCCTCTGCAACATCGCGTGGCGGTTGGGGACAGTGCCTCTGGACTGGCAGACCGGGGTGGTGGTCCCTCTTTTCAAGAAGGGGGACCGGAGAGTGTGTTCCAACTACAGGGGGATCACACTTCTCAGCCTCCCCGGGAAAGTCTATGCCAGGGTACTGGAGAGGAGAATTCGGCCGATAGTGGAACCTCGGATTCAGGAGGAACAGTGTGGTTTTCGTCCCGGTCGTGGAACACTGGACCAGCTCTATACCCTTTCCAGGGTGCTGGAGGGTTCATGGGAGTTTGCCCAACCAATCCACATGTGTTTTGTGGATTTGGAGAAGGCATTCGACTGTGTCCTCGTGGTGTCCTGTGGAGGGTGCTCTGGGAGTATGGGGTCCGGGGCCCCTTGCTTAGGGCTGTTTGGTCCCTGTACGACCAGAGCAGGAGCTTGGTCCACATTGCCGGCAGCGTCGGACAAGCAGAAGTCGGACTTGTTCCCGGTGCATGTTGGACTCCGGCAGGGCTGCCCTTTGTCACCGGTTCTGTTCATAATTTTTATGGACAGAATTTCTAGGCGCAGCCAAGGGCCGGAGGGTGTCCGGTTTGGGAACCACATGATTTCGTCGCTGCTTTTTGCGGATGACGTTGTCATGTTGGCCTCCTCAGACCAGGACCTTCAGCGTGCACTGGGGCGGTTTGCAGCCGAGTGTGAAGCGGCCGGGATGAGAATCAGCACCTCCAAATCCGAGGCCATGGTTCTCAGTCGGAAAAGGTGGCTTGCCCACTTCAGGTTGGTGGAGAGTATTTGCCTCAGGTGGAGGAGTTCAGGTATCTTGGGGTCTTGTTCACGAGTGAGGGAAGGATGGAACGGGAGATTGACAGACGGATCGGTGCAGCTTCTGCAGTAATGCGGTCGATGTACCGGTCTGTCGTGGTGAAAAGGAGCTGAGCTGTAAGGCGAAGCTCTCGATTACCGTCAATCTACGTTCCTACTCTCACCTATGGTCATGAGCTGTGGGTCATGACCGAAAGGACAAGATCCCGGATACAGGCGGCCGAAATGAGCTTTCTCCGCAGGGTTGCTGGGCGCTCCCTTAGAGATAGGGTGAGAAGCTCAGTTACTCGGGAGGAGCTCAGAGTAGAGCTGTTGCTCCTCCACATCGAGAGGAGCCAGTTGAGGTGGCTCGGGCATCTATTTCGGATGCCTCCTGGACGCCTTCCCGGGGAGGTGTTTCGGGCATGTCCCACCGGGAGGAGGCCCCGGGGAAGACCTAGGACACGCTGGAGGGATTATGTCTCCCAGCTGGCCTGGGAACGCCTCGGGGTTCCCCCGGAAGAGCTGGAGGAAGTGGCTAGGGAGAGGGAAGTCTGGGCGTCTCTGCTTAGACTGTTGCCCCCGCGACCCGGTCCCGGATAAGCGGAAGATAATGGATGGATGGATGGACAAATGTAACAAAGATACAAAGAATTGGAGTAAGATCAAATTATTCATGGAGTCAGATTTAAAATTCGATGGTCATAAATTAAGTGAATCCAACAGAAGTGCTGAGAAGGCGAACACGCAGAAGTCCTTCGACCAGGCCGTTAGATTCCGTCCTTGGGCTAACGGATGGACCTTACATGAGCACACACATGAACACTAGGAAGTGTTAATTTAACATGGGCATTTTTTCTGTGTACTATTTCATAAATCTTAACTGTTTATTGTTTATCAATTACACTACATAACACTACATAAAGCACCAAAAGTTCAAAGGAATTATATTTGAAACTAGACTTCTGAGTAATACTGAAGATATTACAAACCCGATTCCAAAAAAGTTGGGACACTGTACAAATTGTGAATAAAAAAGGAAAGCAATAATTTACAAATCTCATAAACTTATATTTTATTCACAATAGAATATAGATAACATATCAAATGTTCAAAGTGAGACATTTTGAAATGTCATGCCAAATATTGGCTCATTTTGGATTTCATGAGAGCTACACATTCCAAAAAAGTTGGGACAGGTAGCAATAAGACGCTGGAAAAGTTAAATGTACATATAAGGAACAGCTGGAGGACAAATTTGCAACTTATTAGGTCAATTGGCAACATGATTGGGTATAAAAAGAGCCTCTCAGAGTGGCAGTGTCTCTCAGAAGTCAAGATGGGCAGAGGATCACCAATTCCCCCAATGCTGCGGCCAAAAATACTGGACCAATATCAGAAAGGAGTTTCTCTGAGAAAAATTGCAAAGAGTTTGAAGTTATCATCATCTACAGTGCATAATATCATCCAAAGATTCAGAGAATCTGGAACAATCTCTGTGTGTAAGGGTCAAGGCCGGAAAACCATACTGGATGCCCGTGATCTTCAGGCCCTAAGACGACACTGCATCACATGCAGGAATGCTACTGTAATGGAAATCACAACATGGGCTCAAGAATACTTCCAGAAAACATTGTCGGTGAACACAATCAACCGTGCCATTCGCTGTTGCCGGCTAAAACTCTATAGGTCAAAAAAGAAGCCATATCTAAACATGATCCAGAAGCGCAGGTGTTTTCTCTGGGCCAAGGCTCATTTAAAATGGACTGTGGCCTTACTTTTTCCAAAATGACAATGCCAGACAGCATACTGCATCAATTACAACATCATGGCTGTGTAGAAGAAGGATCCAGGTACTGAAATGGCCAGCCTGCAGTCCAGATCTTTCACCCATAGAAAACATTTGGCACATCATAAAGAGGAAGATGCCACAAAGAAGACCTAAGACAGTTGAACAACTAGAAGTCTGTATTAGACAAGAATGGGACAACATTTCTATTCCTAAACTTGAGCAACTTGTCTCCTCAGTCCCCAGACGTTTGCAGACTGTTAGAAAAAGAAGAGGGGATGCCACACAGTGGGAAACATGGCCTTGTCCCAACTTTTTTGAGATGTGTTGATGCCATGAAATTTAAAATTAACTTATTTTTCCCTTAAAATTATAATTTTTCTCAGTTTAAACATTTGATATGTCATCTATGTTGTATTCTGAATAAAATATTGAAATTTGAAACTTCCACATCATTGCATTCTGTTTCTTTGGAATCGGGTTTGTAAATGTATAAACACTTACCTCTATTTTTATGGCGTCAGCAAATGTGCCGGTCATAAACAATGTATGTTTACAAGAAAAAAATCCCCCACTGTACTGTAACAGAAGTGACAAACTTATTATAACACCTGTTGGAGACAGACTATCATTAATGCAAATGTGCCGGTCATAAAAAAACCTCCAAAAAAACAAAGTATTTATAGGAGAAAAGTACTGTAATAGCGATATAGTAGCGATGACAGGAATCTTACCTGTCACCTGGATGTTGTTTGTATAACTGTCTACGACAGACACACGCTTCTAAGCATAGGTTCCTACGTCGCGAAGCACGAACCAGACTTTGAGTTCTTGAAGGCTGGCGCCCTGTTTACAAATACCGCATCAGAGTCCTTTGTCTGGGTCACACGGGCGCGACGGAGGAAAAGTCTCCGGAAAAGAGGGAAGAGAGCCGGCATCCTAGTAAGACTCAGACGTCGTCCCCTCCGACCTCCTCTCCCAACCATTCTGCTGGCTAACGTTCAGTCACTGGACAACAAACTCTGTGAACTGCAGGCACACGTCTCATACCAACGAGAAACAAGGGACTGCTGCATTATTTGCCTCACAGAATCCTGGATGTCTGCAGTGGTTCCAGACTCAGCCAACGAGCTCACAGGGTTCTCCGTGCACCGTTCGGACAGAACGAAAGAGCTCACGGGGAAAAGCAGAGGTGGGGGTGTTTGTTTATTTGTCAACCACTCGTGGTGTGACAAAAGGAACCTACACTCCATTAAATCCTTCTGCTCCCCTGATCTGGAATTTCACATGCTTCTGTGCCGACCATTCTGGCTACCGAGGAATTTACAGCGGTCATAATCACAGCTGTTTATATTCCTCCTCAAGCCAACACAGAACAGGCACTCAAGGAACTGTATGGGAATATAAGTGAGCAGGAAACCGCGTACTCCAGAAGCAGCGTTTATTGTTACGGGGACTTTAACAAAGCCAACTTCAGAACAATAGCCCCAAAATACTTTCAGCACATCACCATCAACACACGTGGTGATCGTGTACTGGACCACTGTTACTCTCCTTTTCGGACGCATACAAATCTCTCCCGCGCCCACCTTTACGCAAATCAGATCACTCTTCCATCCTGCTCCTGCCTGCTTACAGGCAGAAACTGAAACGGGAAGCACCCGCCCTCAGGACAATCCAATGCTGGTCGGACCAATCAGACGCTACACTACAGGACTGTTTTGATCACGTGGACTGGGACATGTTCCGGGCAGCTTCTGATGACGAGATAGAGGTGTACTCAGAGACTGTAATGTGTTTCATCAGGAAGTGTGTAGAAGACGTTGTGCCGACTAAAACAATCCGTATCTACCCCAACCAAAAACCGTGGATAAATAGCGATGTTCGAGCAGCCTTGTCAGCACGAACATCCGCTTTTAAATCCGGTAATGCCGATGATCGCAAACAAACCAGTTACGATCTCAGAAAATCCATCAAAGCCGCAAAAAGACAATATAAAAACAAAGTTGAAGATCAATTCAACACCAACGATGCAAGAAGTATGTGGCAGGGAATCAATAACATCACAGACTTTAAAGGGAATAAACCAGCTACTGTGAACATTGCCGAATCTCTACCGGATGAGCTGAATACCTTTTATGCTCGTTTCGAGGCTCACAACACCGCCCACACAGAGCACGCTCCCGCAGCTGCTGCAGGAGATGTGAGTGCACTCACCGTCTCCGTTGCGGATGTAACCCGATCCTTCCGACGGGTAAATATCCGGAAGGCTGCGGGTCCTGATGGCATCCCCGGCCGCGTGCTCCGAGCATGCGCATTACAACTAGCCGGTGTTTTCACAGACATTTTCAATCTCTCCTCTGTCTGTCTGTGGTTCCCTCGTGCTTCAAAAATCCACCATTGTGCCAATACCAAAGAAAAGCAAAACCACCTGCTTAAATGACTGGAGGCCCGTTGCTCTCACACCCATCTTCAGCAAGTGCTTTGAGAGACTCATCAGAGATCACATCTGCTCTGTGCTGCCTTCATCATTGGATCCGCTACAATTTGCATATCGTAGCAACCGTTCTACAGATGATGCTATTGCTTTCACCCTACACACTGCTCTCTCCCACCTGGAAAACAAGAACACCTATGTGAGAATGCTGTTTGTGGACTACAGCTCAGCATTTAACACCATAGTGCCCACTACACTTGTTGCGAAGCTCCAGACTCTGGGACTAAACAGATCTCTGTGCAGCTGGATCCTGGACTTCCTGACAGGCAGATGTCAGGTGGTCAGAATGGGCAACAACACATCATCCCCTCTGACCCTCAACACTGGTGCTCCTCAGGGCTGTGTCCTCAGCCCACTCCTGTACTCCTGTACACACATGACTGTACAGCCACACACAGCTCCAACGTCATTGTCAAATTCGCCCGATGACACAACGGTGATAGGCCTGATCACCGACAACGATGAGATGGCCTACAGAGAGGAGGTGAGCACTCTGACTAAATGGTGTCAGGAGAACCACCTCTCACTCAACACTGACAAGACCAAGGAGCTGGTGGTGGATTTCAGGAGACAGAGCAGAAAACACAAACCCATCACCATCGACAAGACACCAGTGGAGCGGGTTAACAGCTTTAAGTTCCTCGGTGTCAACATCAGTGAGGATCTCACCTGGTCCACACACACTGACGCAGTGCTGAAGAAGGCACATCAATGCCTCTTCTTCCTGAGATGACTGAGGAAGTTTGGAATGAGCCCCAGCATCCTCAGATCCTTCTACACGTGCACCATAGAGAGCATCCTGACGGGCTGCATCACGGCCTGGTTCGGAAACAGCACCGCTGGCAACCGTAAAGCTCTGAAGAGGGGCGTGCGAACTGCCAGCCACATTGTTGGAGGTGAGCTTCCCTCCCTCCAGGACATCTACACCAGGCGGTGTGCAAGGAAGGCCCGGAGGATCATCAGTGACTCCAGCCACCCGTCCCACAGACTGCTCTCTCTGCTGCCCTCAGGAAGACGTCTCCGCAGCATCCGATCCCGCACTAGCCGACTTAGGGATAGCTTTTTCCCTCAGGCTATCAGACTATTGAACGCTCAAAACTAATACTCTCTACAGCATACTCCCACAATATGGCATGCCACACACCGCACTCAACTATAACAGTCAACACTGGACTATATACACACACTTCATTTATCACCGCACTATCCACCGGTTACCACTGGATACATCCGATGCACACTCATGACATTCTGTATCCAGTTCACATACAATCATCATCATTTTATACGTATAAATGTCAATAATGTAGAATGTGTACATTCTGTGTATAGTGTTTATTGTGTGTAGTATTTAATGTGTACATTTTGTGTATAGTGCTTAATGTGTATATTCTGTGTACAGTGCTTAATGTGTATATTCTGTGTACAGTGCTTAATGTGTATAGTGCTTAATGTGTATATTCTGTGTACAGTGCTTAATGTGTATAGTGCTTACCATGTACCCATTCTCTAATGGCTACTTCCAGCAGGATAATGCACCATGTCACAAAGCTCGAATCATTTCAAATTGGTTTCTTGAACATGACAATGAGTTCACTGTACTAAAATGGACCCCACAGTCACCAGATCTCAACCCAATAGAGCATATTTGGGATGTGGTGGAACGGGAGCTTCGTGCCCTGGATGTGCATCCCACAAATCTCCATCAACTGCAAGATGCTATCCTATCAATATGGGCCAACATTTCTAAAGAATGCTTTCAGCACCTTGTTGAATCAATGCCACGTAGAATTAAGGCAGTTCTGAAGGTGAAAGGGGGTCAAACACAGTATTAGTATGGTGTTCCTAATAATCCTTTAGGTGAGTGTATAAAGTCACAGTGAGCAGCAATTGGCTCACTTGTGGATGTTACTACCAGAAATAAGGTCGTCTGACAAGTTGCTGTGTATCGGTTGATGAGACCTTCAATCGTTGGCCCGAGACCAAAACCTTCACTGGCTGTGAGCACAGACATGATCACCTGTCCATACTCATTTCCAACATTGGTTGCCCAGGTAGCGGTGCCATATGTAGCGCTCACTCTCTGGCTAATAACTTGTTATATGCCAATCTATGGACCAGCGTCTCAGAAGAATAGATTCGCTGCTGAGAAAGATGCAACAACAACAGTGAACAGACTCATAGAACAGTTGGGTCAAACACTCAATGTGTATTTGTTTAGGAGCAATCAAAAGGTGAGTTAAATCAACATGAAACAATTAAAACAGAAAAGAAAAAATAATAATTTCACAAATGCAATTCTTGTTTCTCAATCTTGTTATCACTCTTTTGTTTTTAGCAGGTTTCATCAACACTTTTCCACAGTTTTCAACAAGGTAAGTTATTTGTTCGTTCACTTTAACTCAGCATGTGATTCATTATCTTATCTTTGTTAACTCTTTTTCTTCTCTAAGTCAATCAGTATTCAAGTATCAAAAACTCAAACAATGTATCACAGTTGTCAACCCAACAGAAAATTAACACTTCTCAATGAAATAAAATAATGTCCTTCAGTATCAAAATCCTCAATTGCTCAGTCTTTCAAGAAAAACAGTTCCTCAAGGAGTCAGTGGAGAAATATAAATGTCTTTTCTCAGTTGATGAGGAAAAAAACACATCTCCATCCAGGAAATACCATTCGCAGAATTCAGATAAACTTGTCTTTTGTTCTCACAGAAAATCCAAGAACCGTCTTAAGGGAGGCTCGCCAATCTAAACCCTCTTCTGAACCACTGGCCAGGACAAAATCCTGAATGCAGGTGTCGGAACACTCGTTGCATCAGACAGAGGACAGAACAACAAGAAAAAAACCTGACATTGAATTAACAAGGTAACAAAAATATCATGACTATCTTCATTGTAACAACATACAATAAACATTTTTAACTTGTGAAAGTAAATGTACACTCATACATTTTACACAGAAATGTAACACATGTAAATGCATTTCCCAAATAAAGAATATTTTCTTTATATATACACAAAGCCTGTGACTATTTTTACAACATAACACATGTGTATATATAACTGTATATATAACTGGCCACTCTATCACATACCTGAGCACACCGTTAGCTCTTATGTACCAAATACAGCATTACATATTTTCCATACATTAATCACTCATAAATTAAATTTCTCTTGCTTTTCCCACTTATACAATAACAATGATGTGATTGATGACAATTAACAAGGCAAGGTGACTTACCAAGGAGTGGTAGAATTACCCAGAATGGTGCAGCACGTCCCTTTAAATCCTTTCCTTTACCTTTTTAATCAAAAATACACTATGTAAACACTTTAGCAACACACCATCACTATTAGTGTGTATGTAGGTCACCATACACTTTTAAATTTACAACTTAAACGTCCGGTTCACTCACATTACAATATCAACATAATTCACAACAATTGGAAAATAACTTCACTTCACTCACTTCACTCACATCAATCCATCAATAAGAGACATCCAGAAGACTATTTTCGTAATTTCTGTTCCCCAGAGCGCCAACAAACACCGCGCTCAAACATCTGCATGCGATAGAGAGAGCTGCCTCTCACTTCACGAGCAATGTGATTCATCAGGAAGTGTGTAGAAGACGTTGTGCCGACTAAAACAATCCGTATCTACCCCAACCAAAAACCGTGGATAAATAGCGATGTTCGAGCAGCCTTGTCAGCACGAACATCCGCTTTTAAATCCGGTAATGCCGATGATCGCAAACAAACCAGTTACGATCTCAGAAAATCCATCAAAGCCCCAAAAAGACAATATAAAAACAAAGTTGAAGATCAATTCAACACCAACGATGCAAGAAGTATGTGGCAGGGAATCAATAACATCACAGACTTTAAAGGGAATAAACCAGCTACTGTGAACATTGCCGAATCTCTACCGGATGAGCTGAATACCTTTTATGCTCGTTTGAGGCTCACAACACCGCCCACACAGAGCACGCCTCCGCAGCTGCTGCAGGAGATGTGAGTGCACTCACCGTCTCCGTTGCGGATGTAACCCGATCCTTCCGACGGGTAAATATCCGGAAGGCTGCGGGTCCTGATGGCATCCCCGGCCGCGTGCTCCGAGCATGCGCATTACAACTAGCCGGTGTTTTCACAGACATTTTCAATCTCTCCTCTGTCTGTCTGTGGTTCCCTCGTGCTTCAAAAAATCCACCATTGTGCCAATACCAAAGAAAAGCAAAACCACCTGCTTAAATGACTGGAGGCCCGTTGCTCTCACACCCATCTTCAGCAAGTGCTTTGAGAGACTCATCAGAGATCACATCTGCTCTGTGCTGCCTTCATCATTGGATCCGCTACAATTTGCATATCGTAGCAACCGTTCTACAGATGATGCTATTGCTTTCACCCTACACACTGCTCTCTCCCACCTGGAAAACAAGAACACCTATGTGAGAATGCTGTTTGTGGACTACAGCTCAGCATTTAACACCATAGTGCCCACTACACTTGTTGCGAAGCTCCAGACTCTGGGACTAAACAGATCTCTGTGCAGCTGGATCCTGGACTTCCTGACAGGCAGATGTCAGGTGGTCAGAATGGGCAACAACACATCATCCCCTCTGACCCTCAACACTGGTGCTCCTCAGGGCTGTGTCCTCAGCCCACTCCTGTACTCCCTGTACACACATGACTGTACAGCCACACACAGCTCCAACGTCATTGTCAAATTCGCCGATGACACAACGGTGATAGGCCTGATCACCGACAACGATGAGATGGCCTACAGAGAGGAGGTGAGCACTCTGACTAAATGGTGTCAGGAGAACCACCTCTCACTCAACACTGACAAGACCAAGGAGCTGGTGGTGGATTTCAGGAGACAGAGCAGAAAACACAAACCCATCACCATCGACAAGACACCAGTGGAGCGGGTTAACAGCTTTAAGTTCCTCGGTGTCAACATCAGTGAGGATCTCACCTGGTCCACACACACTGACGCAGTGCTGAAGAAGGCACATCAATGCCTCTTCTTCCTGAGATGACTGAGGAAGTTTGGAATGAGCCCCAGCATCCTCAGATCCTTCTACACGTGCACCATAGAGAGCATCCTGACGGGCTGCATCACGGCCTGGTTCGGAAACAGCACCGCTGGCAACCGTAAAGCTCTGAAGAGGGGTGCGAACTGCCAGCCACATTGTTGGAGGTGAGCTTCCTCCCTCCAGGACATCTACACCAGGCGGTGTGCAAGGAAGGCCCGGAGGATCATCAGTGACTCCAGCCACCCGTCCCCACAGACTGCTCTCTGCTGCCCTCAGGAAGACGTCTCCGCAGCATCCGATCCCGCACTAGCCGACTTAGGGATAGCTTTTTCCCTCAGGCTATCAGACTATTGAACGCTCAAAACTAATACTCTCTACAGCATACTCCCACAATATGGCATGCCACACACCGCACTCAACTATAACAGTCAACACTGGACTATATACACACACTTCATTTATCACCGCACTATCCACCGGTTACCACTGGATACATCCGATGCACACTCATGACATTCTGTATCCAGTTCACATACAATCATCATCATTTTATACGTATAAATGTCAATAATGTAGAATGTGTACATTCTGTGTATAGTGTTTATTGTGTGTAGTATTTAATGTGTACATTTTGTGTATAGTGCTTAATGTGTATATTCTGTGTACAGTGCTTAATGTGTATATTCTGTGTACAGTGCTTAATGTGTATAGTGCTTAATGTGTATATTCTGTGTACAGTGCTTAATGTGTATAGTGCTTAATGTGTATATTCTGTGTATTGTGTTTGTGTATAGGGTCTAATGTGTATATTCTGTGTATAGTGCTTAATGTGTATAGTGCTTAGTGTTTAATGTGTATAGTGTTTAATGTGTATAGTGTTTAATGTGTATAGTGTCTAACGTGGTGCTAACTGTATGCATGTACTTTCAGAGTATAATGTGTAATATAGTACTGACTGTAAGTATGTCCAATAGTACACTTTGTGTACTAACTATATGTATGTGCACATTGCACCTTTTTCTGTTTTTACCTGCTTAAGGTTATATGGTTATGTTAACTGTTACTGCAATTGTCTGGAGCACGCTCCCAAGAATTTCACTCTCCAAGGCACATGTGCTTTGGTGATGTGACAATAAAACTGACTTGACTTGACTTGACTTGACCTGATTGGTTAATATCGCAGCATGAGTCATTCTTTGATTGGCCAATGCATAGTGAACACGCATAGTGACATAATATCAACGGCATTTTTCTCATTGGTCGATTTCTCGTAGAATTCTATGAGTGATTGGCTCATTTGAGGTTGTTACTACCATATACACTCACCTAAAGAATCAACCAATCACATGGCAGTTGCTTCAATGCATTTAGGGGTGTGGTCCTGGTCAAGACAATCTCCTGAACTCCAAACTGAATGTCAGAATGGGAAAGAAAGGTGATTGAGCGTGGCATGGTTGTTGGTGCCAGACGGGCCGGTCTAAGTATTTCACAATCTGCTCAGTTACTGGGATTTTCACACACAACCATTTCTAGGGTTTACAAAGAATGGTGTGAAAAGGGAAAAAACATCCAGTATGCGGCAGTCCTGTGGGCGAAAATGCCTTGTTGATGCTAGAAGTCAGAGATTCAAGCTGATAGAAGAGCAACTTTGACTGAAATACCACTCGTTACAACCGAGGTATGCAGCAAAGCATTTGTGAAGCCACAACACGCACAACCTTGAGTCTGATGGGCTACAACAGCAGAAGACCCAACCGGGTACCACTCATCTTCACTACAAATAGGAAAAAGAGGCTACAATTTGCACAAGTTCACCAAAATTGGACAGTTGAAGACTGGAAAAATGTTGCCTGGTCTGATGAGTCTCGATTTCTGTTGAGACATTCAGATGGTAGAGTCAGAATTTGGCGTAAACAGAATGAGAACATGGATTCATCATGCCTTGTTACCACTGTGCAGGCTGCTGGTGGTGGTGTAATGGTGTGGGGGATGTTTTCTTGGCACACTTTAGGCCCCTTAGTGCCAATTGGGCATTGTTTAAATGCCATGGCCTACCTAAGCATTGTTTCTGACCATGTCCATCCCTTTATGACCACCATGTACCCATTCTCTAATGGCTACTTCCAGCAGGATAATGCACCATGTCACAAAGCTCGAATCATTTCAAATTGGTTTCTTGAACATGACAATGAGTTCACTGTACTAAAATGGACCCCACAGTCACCAGATCTCAACCCAATAGAGCATATTTGGGATGTGGTGGAACGGAGCTTCGTGCCCTGGATGTGCATCCCACAAATCTCCATCAACTGCAAGATGCTATCCTATCAATATGGGCCAACATTTCTAAAGAATGCTTTCAGCACCTTGTTGAATCAATGCCACGTAGAATTAAGGCAGTTCTGAAGGTGAAAGGGGGTCAAACACAGTATTAGTATGGTGTTCCTAATAATCCTTTAGGTGAGTGTATAAAGTCACAGTGAGCAGCAATTGGCTCACTTGTGGATGTTACTACCAGAAATAAGGTCGTCTGACAAGTTGCTGTGTATCGGTTGATGAGACCTTCAATCGTTGGCCCGAGACCAAAACCTTCACTGGCTGTGAGCACAGACATGATCACCTGTCCATACTCATTTCCAACATTGGTTGCCCAGGTAGCGGTGCCATATGTAGCGCTCACTCTCTGGCTAATAACTTGTTATATGCCAATCTATGGACCAGCGTCTCAGAAGAATAGATTCGCTGCTGAGAAAGATGCAACAACAACAGTGAACAGACTCATAGAACAGTTGGGTCAAACACTCAATGTGTATTTGTTTAGGAGCAATCAAAAGGTGAGTTAAATCAACATGAAACAATTAAAACAGAAAAGAAAAAATAATAATTTCACAAATGCAATTCTTGTTTCTCAATCTTGTTATCACTCTTTTGTTTTTAGCAGGTTTCATCAACACTTTTCCACAGTTTTCAACAAGGTAAGTTATTTGTTCGTTCACTTTAACTCAGCATGTGATTCATTATCTTATCTTTGTTAACTCTTTTTCTTCTCTAAGTCAATCAGTATTCAAGTATCAAAAACTCAAACAATGTATCACAGTTGTCAACCCAACAGAAAATTAACACTTCTCAATGAAATAAAATAATGTCCTTCAGTATCAAAATCCTCAATTGCTCAGTCTTTCAAGAAAAACAGTTCCTCAAGGAGTCAGTGGAGAAATATAAATGTCTTTTCTCAGTTGATGAGGAAAAAAACACATCTCCATCCAGGAAATACCATTCGCAGAATTCAGATAAACTTGTCTTTTGTTCTCACAGAAAATCCAAGAACCGTCTTAAGGGAGGCTCGCCAATCTAAACCCTCTTCTGAACCACTGGCCAGGACAAAATCCTGAATGCAGGTGTCGGAACACTCGTTGCATCAGACAGAGGACAGAACAACAAGAAAAAAACCTGACATTGAATTAACAAGGTAACAAAAATATCATGACTATCTTCATTGTAACAACATACAATAAACATTTTTAACTTGTGAAAGTAAATGTACACTCATACATTTTACACAGAAATGTAACACATGTAAATGCATTTCCCAAATAAAGAATATTTTCTTTATATATACACAAAGCCTGTGACTATTTTTACAACATAACACATGTGTATATATAACTGTATATATAACTGGCCACTCTATCACATACCTGAGCACACCGTTAGCTCTTATGTACCAAATACAGCATTACATATTTTCCATACATTAATCACTCATAAATTAAATTTCTCTTGCTTTTCCCACTTATACAATAACAATGATGTGATTGATGACAATTAACAAGGCAAGGTGACTTACCAAGGAGTGGTAGAATTACCCAGAATGGTGCAGCACGTCCCCTTTAAATCCTTTCCTTTACCTTTTTAATCAAAAATACACTATGTAAACACTTTAGCAACACACCATCACTATTAGTGTGTATGTAGGTCACCATACACTTTTAAATTTACAACTTAAACGTCCGGTTCACTCACATTACAATATCAACATAATTCACAACAATTGGAAAATAACTTCACTTCACTCACTTCACTCACATCAATCCATCAATAAGAGACATCCAGAAGACTATTTTCGTAATTTCTGTTCCCCAGAGCGCCAACAAACACCGCGCTCAAACATCTGCATGCGATAGAGAGAGCTGCCTCTCACTTCACGAGCAACCCTCGTGCAAACCCTGGAAATCATTTTTTCCACTGCACCACATCCTGCGCTCTCATTGGCCCATCTCAAGTTCAAAACTCATTGTTATTACTCACATTAATAACCAAATTAAAAAATATATATACACACATATATGTTACACTTTTAAGAAGGAAACAATGTCTGTTCTTGGGGCAACACATTTATTTTCTGTCAAAAGACAAAAACACAAGTTTATTCACGGAGCAAAACAACCACGTTGTGTGCACACTGCCACTCATCACATACTGACGCTGCTTCTCTGTTATCATTTACTGTATACCTTCTCATAACCCAATAGCACAAACCACGACAGGTCTAACAGTACAAATATATAGGCAGGTATATGGCAGTAAACAGGTCACTAGGTGATCATACTCATTTTTCAGACAGACCTGCTCTAATTACATTAACATTACTAATCAATTCAAACTTGTTCTGTGCTCATTCTCACATCAAAGTATGCATACAACAAATAACAAAGTATGAAAAACACTTCTAACATGAACATAAACAAATACTGCATACACTTAATAGCCATAACACTGGAAATAACCATTTAGACCATCCCCATTGCTTAACTGACTGAATTGATCCTTGTACGATCCTGCATTAATTACATTTTTAATTGTTTTCTTTTCTCACCGGGTTTTTGTTAGTCTCAGATGAAATACACTCGTGATCCAAATTTTTCATGCACTATATTTGGAACCGAACACCTGTTATTGTGTTTTCTTTTATAGCAACGTCACTCAATAGTTAATAAAAGCATTTTTCTAATGAATTTTGACTACTCCTTACTTTAAAGACATTCAGGATACTCGTTTAACTGTAATGACGGGCAGCACGATGTTAACTAACATGCAAGGTGCAAACAGATCATGAACACACACACTTTTTACTCAGACTGCACATCACCACACACATTCAACCCATGTTCAATATGTTCGTACAATTCACAATCATTCATTATTATCCCCCACAAACACATTGTTAGACGCTAACTCACTCACTTGACTAATATAGGACGTTACTAGATTTATTTTGGACATAAACTCTCGTCCGCCGTTTTGTGTATGACATTCCACAAATCAAACAGGTTAAACATCTCTTCATGTCTCGGGTATGAACTAGCACTCTAAGGCACTCCAATACAGTTCAATATTATTAGTGTGATCATTGTTTCACGCCAGCTTACCTGTCAAAAGACAAAAATGTGACAGTTTCTCAGTGGAAGAACTGTGATCCAGAGTCAGAGACTCTCTCCTCTCCACAAGGAAAAGGCTAGCCTTAGTGGTCTTGCTTGAGAAGTTGCAGCAACATCTGGTAGAGCCCCACTGCCAGGCTTGAGGAGAGGGCCTGAAGAGCCCTCTCCCTGGTGGTCTAGTGGTGAGGTTTCGGCGCTCCGGTCAGGGAATGCTTTTGTCCCTGTCTTCCTGGCATCGCTAACATAGCTGGCTTAGCACGTTACTTGAAAACAGGGTAAGGCTGGCCACTCGAGAAAGCCAGGCATACCTCAGAGACGACGACACTCCGTGCTAGTCGCTCTGTCACCCTGGAGCTCCTTTGCCAGATGCTCTGCAGATGAAGGGCTGAAAACAAAAAGCGGAGTGAGTCAGGCACCTTTTGGCAGTGAGACCACGGCTGGGCTCTCCTTGTCATCTTTTGCAAGCTGCTTTGATTGAATTGCAAGTTGTGGTGTTGTTAGGATATTCTTGCAGAGCATGTGACAATGTCTCAGTGGAAGAAATGTGATCCAGAGTCAGAGACTCTCTCCTCTCCACGAGGAAAAGGCTAGCCTTAGTGGTCTTGCTTGAGAAGTTGCAGCAACATCTGGTAGAGGCCCACTGCCAGGCTTGAGGAGACGGCCTGAAGAGCCCTCTCCCTGGTGGTCTAGTGGTTAGGATTCGGCGCTCTCACCGCCGCGGCCTGGGTTCGGTTCCCGGTCAGGGAACGCTTTTGACCTCCAGCGCAGCCAAGAAAGTGTTTGCGTTTGGAAAAAGACCTCCTTTCATTCGAGCCGGAGTCGAACCAGCGACCTAAGGATTGCCAACATTCCACCTACAGTCCTCCGGTCTACCAGCTGAGCTATCGAAGGCACGCAGGTGAGGAGCAGAACCTCAACCTGTCCGGTTGCTGCAGCTCCACTGCTGGCTGAAAGTGCTTCTGGCGCAGACAGACGCGCTGGCTGTTCGATAAGGGAAGCAAAGACAAGCCCTACTTCCCATACCGGGAGTCGAACCCGGGCCGCCTGGGTGAAAACCAGGAATCCTGACCGCTAGACCATATGGGAAAAACCTCAAGGCTGGCCGCTCGAGAAAGCCAGGCATACCTCAGAGACGACGACACTCCGTGCTAGTCGCTCTGTCACCCTGGAGCTCCTTTGCCAGATGCTCTGCAGAAGAAGGGCTGAAAACATAAAGCGGAGTGAGTCAGGCACCTCTTGGCAGTGAGACCACGGCTGGGCTCTCCTTGTCATCTTTTGCAAGCTGCTTTGATTGAATTGCAAGTTGTGGTGTTGTTAGGATATTCTTGCAGAGCATGTGACAGTTTCTCAGTGGAAGAACTGTGATCCAGAGTCGGAGACTCTCTCCTCTCCACGAGGAAAATGCTAGCCTTAGTGGTCTTGCTTGAGAAGTTGCAGCAACATCTTGTAGAGGCCCACTGCCAGGCTTGAGGAGACGGCCTGAAGAGCCCTCCCTGGTGGTCTAGTGGTTAGGATTCGCGCTCTCACCGCCATGCCCGGGTTCGATTCCCGGTCAGGGAACGCTTTTGCCCTCCAGCGCAGCCAAGAAAGTGTTTGCGTTTGGCAAAAGACCTCCTTCGAGCCGGTCGAACCAGCGACCTAAGGATTACCAACATTCCACCTACAGTCCTCCGCTCTACCAGCTGAGCTATCGAAGGCACGCAGGTGAGGAGCAGAACCTCAACCTGTCAGGTTGCTGCAGCTCCACTGCTGGCTAAAAGTGCTTCTGGCGCAGTCAGACGCGCTGGCTGTTCAATAAGGGAAGGAAAGACAAGCCCTACTTCCCATACCGGAGTCGAACCCGGGCCGCCTGGGTGAAAACCAGGAATCCTGACCGCTAGACCATATGGGAAAAACCTCAAGCGCTGATCAGGCTTGTGGGGCATTTTCAATGCACGTGGCCAGTACCAGGGCAGGGTTATGTTGAGCCCTTTGGCTTTCAGTGTGTGACCGCCCCTTTAAGAATATGGGAATGATCCGAGGGGATTGTTTACCGAGTTCAGTTGTAACAGACTCAATGGAGGAGCTGTCATTTGTCTCACCCAGGGGTGCAGCTCTCTCCGCTCTTGTGATCGCATGATAGATACTATAAACTGCTCTTTAAAGCAAGGTACCTGTGACAGCGCTTATGCGATGCATTTGAAAACACGCATGGTATTGTGTGGTAACTGCTATCTCACTGACAAAACAGCCTATGGTTGGACTGTCAATGTATAATAAACATAAATCAATCTAGTAATAATAGTCAGAAAACGATGGGCTAATAAAACGAAATGATACGACTGCGTAGGCTGACAGCGAAGCAAAAGAGGCGGATCGAGCCAGCCAGGAGTCGAACCTAGAATCTTCTGATCCGTAGTCAGACGCGTTATCCATTGCGCCACTGGCCCACCGGTCAGGCGGCCAGGTGTTCACACGCACCTTGTTGGTGTTTGGCTGGACGGAGGCACGTCACTACACATCGACTTTTTCTCATGCCATTAACAGGCCTGGAGCCAACGTTAGGAAGAGGTCCGATGAGGGGCCCGCTATAAAAAGCTTCATGACGGAGGTGTCACATGTTGGGGATCTCTGTCTTCCTGGCATCGCTAACGTAGCTGGCTTAGCACGTTACTTGAAAACAGGGCAAGGCTGGCCGCCGAGAAAGCCAGGCATACCTCAGAGACGACGACACTCCGTGCTAGTCGCTCTGTCACCCTGGAGCTCCTTTGCCAGATGCTCTGCAGAAGAAGGGCTGAAAACATAAAGCGGAGTGAGTCAGGCACCTCTTGGCAGTGAGACCACGGCTGGGCTCTCCTTGTCATCTTTTGCAAGCTGCTTTGATTGAATTGCAAGTTGTGGTGTTGTTAGGATATTCTTGCAGAGCATGTGACAGTTTCTCAGTGGAAGAACTGTGATCCAGAGTCGGAGACTCTCTCCTCTCCACGAGGAAAATGCTAGCCTTAGTGGTCTTGCTTGAGAAGTTGCAGCAACATCTTGTAGAGGCCCACTGCCAGGCTTGAGGAGACGGCCTGAAGAGCCCTCTCCTGGTGGTCTAGTGGTTAGGATTCGGCGCTCACCGCCATGCGCCCGGTTCGATTCCCGGTCAGGGAACGCTTTTGCCCTCCAGCGCAGCCAAGAAAGTGTTTGCGTTTGGAAAAGACCTCCTTCGAGCCGGAGTCGAACCAGCGACCTAAGGATTACCAACATTCCACCTACAGTCCTCCGCTCTACCAGCTGAGCTATCGAAGGCACGCAGGTGAGGAGCAGAACCTCAACCTGTCAGGTTGCTGCAGCTCCACTGCTGGCTAAAAGTGCTTCTGGCGCAGTCAGACGCGCTGGCTGTTCAATAAGGGAAGGAAAGACAAGCCCTACTTCCCATACCGAGTCGAACCCGGGCCGCCTGGGTGAAAACCAGGAATCCTGACCGCTAGACCATATGGGAAAAACCTCAAGCGCTGATCAGGCTTGTGGGGCATTTTCAATGCGTGGCCAGTACCAGGGCAGGGTTATGTTGAGCCCTTTGGCTTTCAGTGTGTGACCGCCCCTTTAAGAATATGGGAATGATCCGGGGATTGTTTACCGAGTTCAGTTGTAACAGACTCAATGGAGGAGCTGTCATTTGTCTCACCCAGGGGTGCAGCTCTCTCCGTTCTTGTGATCGCATGATAGATACTATAAACTGCTCTTTAAAGCAAGGTCCCTGTGACAGCGCTTATGCGATGCATTTGAAAACACGCATGGTATTGTGTGGTAACTGCTATCTCACTGACAAAACAGCCTATGGTTGGACTGTCAATTTATAATAAACATAAATCAATCTAGTAATAATAGTCAGAAAACGATGGGCTAATAAAACGAAATGATACGACTGCGTAGGCTGACAGCGAAGCAAAAGAGGCGGATCGAGCCAGCCAGGAGTCGAACCTAGAATCTTCTGATCCGTAGTCAGACGCTGTTATCCATTGCGCCACTGGCCCACCGTCAGGCGGCCAGGTGTTCACACGCACCTTGTTGGTGTTTGGCTGGACGGAGGCACGCCACTACATCGACTTTTTCTCATGCCATTAACAGGCCTGGAGCCAACGTTAGGAAGAGGTCCGATGAGGGGCCCGCTATAAAAGCTTCATGACGGAGGTGTCACATGTTGGGGATCTCTGTCTTCCTGGCATCGCTAACGTAGCTGGCTTAGCACGTTACTTGAAAACAGGGCAAGGCTGGCCGCCGAGAAAGCCAGGCATACCTCAGAGACGACGACACTCCGTGCTAGTCGCTCTGTCACCCTGGAGCTCCTTTGCCAGATGCTCTGCAGAAGAAGGGCTGAAAACATAAAGCGGAGTGAGTCAGGCACCTCTTGGCAGTGAGACCACGGCTGGGCTCTCCTTGTCATCTTTTGCAAGCTGCTTTGATTGAATTGCAAGTTGTGGTGTTGTTAGGATATTCTTGCAGAGCATGTGACAGTTTCTCAGTGGAAGAACTGTGTGATCCAGAGTCGGAGACTCTCTCCTCTCCACGAGGAAAATGCTAGCCTTAGTGGTCTTGCTTGAGAAGTTGCAGCAACATCTTGTAGAGGCCCACTGCCAGGCTTGAGGAGACGGCCTGAAGAGCCCTCTCCTGGTGGTCTAGTGGTTAGGATTCGGCGCGCTCACCGCCGCGGCCCGGGTTCGATTCCCGGTCAGGGAACGCTTTTGCCCTCCAGCGCAGCCAAGAAAGTGTTTGCGCTTGGAAAAAGACCTCCTTCGAGCCGGAGTCGAACCAGCGACCTAAGGATTACCAACATTCCACCTACAGTCCTCCGCTCTACCAGCTGAGCTATCGAAGGCACGCAGGTGAGGAGCAGAACCTCAACCTGTCAGGTTGCTGCAGCTCCACTGCTGGCTAAAAGTGCTTCTGGCGCAGTCAGACGCGCTGGCTGTTCAATAAGGGAAGGAAAGACAAGCCCTACTTCCCATACCGAGTCGAACCCGGGCCGCCTGGGTGAAAACCAGGAATCCTGACCGCTAGACCATATGGGAAAACCTCAAGCGCTGATCAGGCTTGTGGGGCATTTTCAATGCACGTGGCCAGTACCAGGGCAGGGTTATGTTGAGCCCTTTGGCTTTCAGTGTGTGACCGCCCCTTTAAGAATATGGGAATGATCCGAAGGGATTGTTTACCGAGTTCAGTTGTAACAGACTCAATGGAGGAGCTGTCATTTGTCTCACCCAGGGGGTGCAGCTCTCTCCCGTTCTTGTGATCGCATGATAGATACTATAAACTGCTCTTTAAAGCAAGGTCCCTGTGACAGCGCTTATGCGATGCATTTGAAAACACGCATGGTATTGTGTGGTAACTGCTATCTCACTGACAAAACAGCCTATGGTTGGACTGTCAATTTATAATAAACATAAATCAATCTAGTAATAATAGTCAGAAAACGATGGGCTAATAAAACGAAATGATACGACTGCGGTAGGCTGACAGCGAAGCAAAAGAGGCGGATCGAGCCAGCCAGGAGTCGAACCTAGAATCTTCTGATCCGTAGTCAGACGCGCTTATCCATTGCGCCACTGGCCCACCGGTCAGGCGGCCAGGTGTTCACACGCACCTTGTTGGTGTTTGGCTGGACGGAGGCACGCCACTACATCGACTTTTTCTCATGCCATTAACAGGCCTGGAGCCAACGTTAGGAAGAGGTCCGATGAGGGGCCCGCTATAAAAAGCTTCATGACGGAGGTGTCACATGTTGGGGATCTCTGTCTTCCTGGCATCGCTAACGTAGCTGGCTTAGCACGTTACTTGAAAACAGGGCAAGGCTGGCCGCCGAGAAAGCCAGGCATACCTCAGAGACGACGACACTCCGTGCTAGTCGCTCTGTCACCCTGGAGCTCCTTTGCCAGATGCTCTGCAGAAGAAGGGCTGAAAACATAAAGCGGAGTGAGTCAGGCACCTCTTGGCAGTGAGACCACGGCTGGGCTCTCCTTGTCATCTTTTGCAAGCTGCTTTGATTGAATTGCAAGTTGTGGTGTTGTTAGGATATTCTTGCAGAGCATGTGACAGTTTCTCAGTGGAAGAACTGTGATCCAGAGTCGGAGACTCTCTCCTCTCCACGAGGAAAATGCTAGCCTTAGTGGTCTTGCTTGAGAAGTTGCAGCAACATCTTGTAGAGGCCCACTGCCAGGCTTGAGGAGACGGCCTGAAGAGCCCTCTCCCTGGTGGTCTAGTGGTTAGGATTCGGCGCTCTCACCGCCATGCCCGGTTCGATTCCCGGTCAGGGAACGCTTTTGCCCTCCAGCGCAGCCAAGAAAGTGTTTGCGCTTGGAAAAGACCTCCTTCGAGCCGGAGTCGAACCAGCGACCTAAGGATTACCAACATTCCACCTACAGTCCTCCGCTCTACCAGCTGAGCTATCGAAGGCACGCAGGTGAGGAGCAGAACTCAACCTGTCAGGTTGCTGCAGCTCCACTGCTGGCTAAAAGTGCTTCTGGCGCAGTCAGACGCGCTGGCTGTTCAATAAGGGAAGGAAAGACAAGCCCTACTTCCCATACCGAGTCGAACCCGGGCCGCCTGGGTGAAAACCAGGAATCCTGACCGCTAGACCATATGGGAAAAACCTCAAGCGCTGATCAGGCTTGTGGGGCATTTTCAATGCACGTGGCCAGTACCAGGGCAGGGTTATGTTGAGCCCTTTGGCTTTCAGTGTGTGACCGCCCCTTTTAGAATATGGGAATGATCCGAAGGGATTGTTTACCGAGTTCAGTTGTAACAGACTCAATGGAGGAGCTGTCATTTGTCTCACCCAGGGGTGCAGCTCTCTCCCGTGCTTTGTGATCGCATGATAGATACTATAAACTGCTCTTTAAAGCAAGGTCCCTGTGACAGCGCTTATGCGATGCATTTGAAAACACGCATGGTATTGTGTGGTAACCGCTATCTCACTGACAAAACAGCCTATGGTTGGACTGTCAATTTATAATAAACATAAATCAATCTAGTAATAATAGTCAGAAAACGATGGGCTAATAAAACGAAATGATACGACTGCGGTAGGCTGACAGCGGCAAAAGAGGCGGATCGAGCCAGCCAGGAGTCGAACCTAGAATCTTCTGATCCGTAGTCAGACGCGCGCTATCCATTGCGCCACTGGCCCACCGGTCAGGCGGCCAGGTGTTCACACGCACCTTGTTGGTGTTTGGCTGGACGGAGGCACGCCACTACATCGACTTTTTCTCATGCCATTAACAGGCCTGGAGCCAACGTTAGGAAGAGGTCCGATGAGGGGCCCGCTATAAAAAGCTTCATGACGGAGGTGTCACATGTTGGGGATCTCTGTCTTCCTGGCATCGCTAACGTAGCTGGCTTAGCACGCTACTTGAAAACAGGGCAAGGCTGGCCGCCGAGAAAGCCAGGCATACCTCAGAGACGACGACACTCCGTGCTAGTCGCTCTGTCACCCTGGAGCTCCTTTGCCAGATGCTCTGCAGAAGAAGGGCTGAAAACATAAAGCGGAGTGAGTCAGGCACCTCTTGGCAGTGAGACCACGGCTGGGCTCTCCTTGTCATCTTTTGCAAGCTGCTTTGATTGAATTGCAAGTTGTGGTGTTGTTAGGATATTCTTGCAGAGCATGTGACAGTTTCTCAGTGGAAGAACTGTGATCCAGAGTCGGAGACTCTCTCCTCTCCACGAGGAAAATGCTAGCCTTAGTGGTCTTGCTTGAGAAGTTGCAGCAACATCTTGTAGAGGCCCACTGCCAGGCTTGAGGAGACGGCCTGAAGAGCCCTCTCCTGGTGGTCTAGTGGTTAGGATTCGGCGCTCACCGCCGCGGCCCGGGTTCGATTCCCGGTCAGGGAACGCTTGCCCTCCAGCGCAGCCAAGAAAGTGTTTGCGCTTGGAAAAAGACCTCCTTCGAGCCGGAGTCGAACCAGCGACCTAAGGATTACCAACATTCCACCTACAGTCCTCCGCTCTACCAGCTGAGCTATCGAAGGCACGCAGGTGAGGAGCAGAACCTCAACCTGTCAGGTTGCTGCAGCTCCACTGCTGGCTAAAAGTGCTTCTGGCGCAGTCAGACGCGCTGGCTGGCTGTTCAATAAGGGAAGGAAAGACAAGCCCTACTTCCCATACCGAGTCGAACCCGGGCCGCCTGGGTGAAAACCAGGAATCCTGACCGCTAGACCATATGGGAAAACCTCAAGCGCTGATCAGGCTTGTGGGGCATTTTCAATGCACGTGGCCAGTACCAGGGCAGGGTTATGTTGAGCCCTTTGGCTTTCAGTGTGTGACCGCCCCTTTAAGAATATGGGAATGATCCGGGGATTGTTTACCGAGTTCAGTTGTAACAGACTCAATGGAGGAGCTGTCATTTGTCTCACCCAGGGGTGCAGCTCTCTCCCGCTTCTTGTGATCGCATGATAGATACTATAAACTGCTCTTTAAAGCAAGGTCCCTGTGACAGCGCTTATGCGATGCATTTGAAAACACGCATGGTATTATATGTGTGGTAACCGCTATCTCACTGACAAAACAGCCTATGGTTGGACTGTCAATTTATAATAAACATAAATCAATCTAGTAATAATAGTCAGAAAACGATGGGCTAATAAAACGAAATGATACGACTGCGTAGGCTGACAGCGAAGCAAAAGAGGCGGATCGAGCCAGCCAGGAGTCGAACCTAGAATCTTCTGATCCGTAGTCAGACGCTGTTATCCATTGCGCCACTGGCCCACCGGTCAGGCGGCCAGGTGTTCACACGCACCTTGTTGGTGTTTGGCTGGACGGAGGCACGCCACTACATCGACTTTTTCTCATGCCATTAACAGGCCTGGAGCCAACGTTAGGAAGAGGTCCGGCGAGGGGCCCGCTATAAAAAGCTTCATGACGGAGGTGTCACATGTTGGGGATCTCTGTCTTCCTGGCATCGCTAACGTAGCTGGCTTAGCACGTTACTTGAAAACAGGGCAAGGCTGGCCGCCGAGAAAGCCAGGCATACCTCAGAGACGACGACACTCCGTGCTAGTCGCTCTGTCACCCTGGAGCTCCTTTGCCAGATGCTCTGCAGAAGAAGGGCTGAAAACATAAAGCGGAGTGAGTCAGGCACCTCTTGGCAGTGAGACCACGGCTGGGCTCTCCTTGTCATCTTTTGCAAGCTGCTTTGATTGAATTGCAAGTTGTGGTGTTGTTAGGATATTCTTGCAGAGCATGTGACAGTTTCTCAGTGGAAGAACTGTGATCCAGAGTCGGAGACTCTCTCCTCTCCACGAGGAAAATGCTAGCCTTAGTGGTCTTGCTTGAGAAGTTGCAGCAACATCTTGTAGAGGCCCACTGCCAGGCTTGAGGAGACGGCCTGAAGAGCCCTCTCCTGGTGGTCTAGTGGTTAGGATTCGGCGCTCACCGCCATGCCCGGGTTCGATTCCCGGTCAGGGAACGCTTTTGCCTCCAGCGCAGCCAAGAAAGTGTTTGCGTTTGGAAAAAGACCTCCTTCGAGCCGGAGTCGAACCAGCGACCTAAGGATTACCAACATTCCACCTACAGTCCTCCGCTCTACCAGCTGAGCTATCGAAGGCACGCAGGTGAGGAGCAGAACCTCAACCTGTCAGGTTGCTGCAGCTCCACTGCTGGCTGTGCGCTTTCTGGCGCAGTCAGACGCGCTGGCTGTTCAATAAGGGAAGGAAAGACAAGCCCTACTTCCCATACCGAGTCGAACCCGGGCCGCCTGGGTGAAAACCAGGAATCCTGACCGCTAGACCATATGGGAAAAACCTCAAGCGCTGATCAGGCTTGTGGGGCATTTTCAATGCACGTGGCCAGTACCAGGGCAGGGTTATGTTGAGCCCTTTGGCTTTCAGTGTGTGACCGCCCCTTTAAGAATATGGGAATGATCCGAAGGGATTGTTTACCGAGTTCAGTTGTAACAGACTCAATGGAGGAGCTGTCATTTGTCTCACCCAGGGGTGCAGCTCTCTCCCTTCTTGTGATCGCATGATAGATACTATAAACTGCTCTTTAAAGCAAGGTCCCTGTGACAGCGCTTATGCGATGCATTTGAAAACACGCATGGTATTGTGTGGTAACTGCTATCTCACTGACAAAACAGCCTATGGTTGGACTGTCAATTTATAATAAACATAAATCAATCTAGTAATAATAGTCAGAAAACGATGGGCTAATAAAACGAAATGATACGACTCGCGTAGGCTGACAGCGAAGCAAAAGAGGCGGATCGAGCCAGCCAGGAGTCGAACCTAGAATCTTCTGATCCGTAGTCAGACGCTGTTATCCATTGCGCCACTGGCCCACCGGTCAGGCGGCCAGGTGTTCACACGCACCTTGTTGGTGTTTGGCTGGACGGAGGCACGCCACTACATCGACTTTTTCTCATGCCATTAACAGGCCTGGAGCCAACGTTAGGAAGAGGTCCGGCGAGGGGCCCGCTATAAAAGCTTCATGACGGAGGTGTCACATGTTGGGGATCTCTGTCTTCCTGGCATCGCTAACGAGCTGGCTTAGCACGTTACTTGAAAACAGGGCAAGGCTGGCCGCCGAGAAAGCCAGGCATACCTCAGAGACGACGACACTCCGCGCTAGTCGCTCTGTCACCCTGGAGCTCCTTTGCCAGATGCTCTGCAGAAGAAGGGCTGAAAACATAAAGCGGAGTGAGTCAGGCACCTCTTGGCAGTGAGACCACGGCTGGGCTCTCCTTGTCATCTTTTGCAAGCTGCTTTGATTGAATTGCAAGTTGTGGTGTTGTTAGGATATTCTTGCAGAGCATGTGACAGTTTCTCAGTGGAAGAACTGTGATCCAGAGTCGGAGACTCTCTCCTCTCCACGAGGAAAATGCTAGCCTTAGTGGTCTTGCTTGAGAAGTTGCAGCAACATCTTGTAGAGGCCCACTGCCAGGCTTGAGAGGAGACGGCCTGAAGAGCCCTCTCCCTGGTGGTCTAGTGGTTAGGATTCGGCGCTCACCGCCATGCCCGGGTTCGATTCCCGGTCAGGGAACGCTTTTGCCTCCAGCGCAGCCAAGAAAGTGTTTGCGCTTGGAAAAGACCTCCTTCGAGCCGGAGTCGAACCAGCGACCTAAGGATTACCAACATTCCACCTACAGTCCTCCGCTCTACCAGCTGAGCTATCGAAGGCACGCAGGTGAGGAGCAGAACCTCAACCTGTCAGGTTGCTGCAGCTCCACTGCTGGCTGTGCGTGCTTCTGGCGCAGTCAGACGCGCTGGCTGTTCAATAAGGGAAGGAAAGACAAGCCCTACTTCCCATACCGAGTCGAACCCGGCCGCCTGGGTGAAAACCAGGAATCCTGACCGCTAGACCATATGGGAAAACCTCAAGCGCTGATCAGGCTTGTGGGGCATTTTCAATGCACGTGGCCAGTACCAGGGCAGGGTTATGTTGAGCCCTTTGGCTTTCAGTGTGTGACCGCCCCTTTAAGAATATGGGAATGATCCGAAGGGATTGTTTACCGAGTTCAGTTGTAACAGACTCAATGGAGGAGCTGTCATTTGTCTCACCCAGGGGTGCAGCTCTCTCCGCTCTTGTGATCGCATGATAGATACTATAAACTGCTCTTTAAAGCAAGGTCCCTGTGACAGCGCTTTATGCGATGCATTTGAAAACACGCATGGTATTGTGTGGTAACCGCTATCTCACTGACAAAACAGCCTATGGTTGGACTGTCAATTTATAATAAACATAAATCAATCTAGTAATAATAGTCAGAAAACGATGGGCTAATAAAACGAAATGATACGACTGCGTAGGCTGACAGCGAAGCAAAAGAGGCGGATCGAGCCAGCCAGGAGTCGAACCTAGAATCTTCTGATCCGTAGTCAGACGCGTTATCCATTGCGCCACTGGCCCACCGGTCAGGCGGCCAGGTGTTCACACGCACCTTGTTGGTGTTTGGCTGGACGGAGGCACGCCACTACATCGACTTTTTCTCATGCCATTAACAGGCCTGGAGCCAACGTTAGGAAGAGGTCCGGATGAGGGGCCCGCTATAAAAAGCTTCATGACGGAGGTGTCACATGTTGGGGATCTCTGTCTTCCTGGCATCGCTAACGTAGCTGGCTTAGCACGTTACTTGAAAACAGGGCAAGGCTGGCCGCCGAGAAAGCCAGGCATACCTCAGAGACGACGACACTGCGTGCTAGTCGCTCTGTCACCCTGGAGCTCCTTTGCCAGATGCTCTGCAGAAGAAGGGCTGAAAACATAAAGCGGAGTGAGTCAGGCACCTCTTGGCAGTGAGACCACGGCTGGGCTCTCCTTGTCATCTTTTGCAAGCTGCTTTGATTGAATTGCAAGTTGTGGTGTTGTTAGGATATTCTTGCAGAGCATGTGACAGTTTCTCAGTGGAAGAACTGTGATCCAGAGTCGGAGACTCTCTCCTCTCCACGAGGAAAATGCTAGCCTTAGTGGTCTTGCTTGAGAAGTTGCAGCAACATCTTGTAGAGGCCCACTGCCAGGCTTGAGGAGACGGCCTGAAGAGCCCTCTCCTGGTGGTCTAGTGGTTAGGATTCGGCGCTCTCACCGCCATGCCCGGTTCGATTCCCGGTCAGGGAACGCTTTTGCCCTCCAGCGCAGCCAAGAAAGTGTTTGCGTTTGGAAAAAGACCTCCTTCGAGCCGGAGTCGAACCAGCGACCTAAGGATTACCAACATTCCACCTACAGTCCTCCGCTCTACCAGCTGAGCTATCGAAGGCACGCAGGTGAGGAGCAGAACCTCAACCTGTCAGGTTGCTGCAGCTCCACTGCTGGCTAAAAGTGCTTCTGGCGCAGTCAGACGCGCTGGCTGTTCAATAAGGGAAGGAAAGACAAGCCCTACTTCCCATACCGGGAGTCGAACCCGGGCCGCCTGGGTGAAAACCAGGAATCCTGACCGCTAGACCATATGGGAAAAACCTCAAGCGCTGATCAGGCTTGTGGGGCATTTTCAATGCACGTGGCCAGTACCAGGGCAGGGTTATGTTGAGCCCTTTGGCTTTCAGTGTGTGACCGCCCCTTTTAAGAATATGGGAATGATCCGAAGGGATTGTTTACCGAGTTCAGTTGTAACAGACTCAATGGAGGAGCTGTCATTTGTCTCACCCAGGGGTGCAGCTCTCTCCCGCTCTTGTGATCGCATGATAGATACTATAAACTGCTCTTTAAAGCAAGGTCCCTGTGACAGCGCTTATGCGATGCATTTGAAAACACGCATGGTATTGTGTGGTAACCGCTATCTCACTGACAAAACAGCCTATGGTTGGACTGTCAATTTATAATAAACATAAATCAATCTAGTAATAATAGTCAGAAAACGATGGGCTAATAAAACGAAATGATACGACTGCGCGTAGGCTGACAGCGAAGCAAAAGAGGCGGATCGAGCCAGCCAGGAGTCGAACCTAGAATCTTCTGATCCGTAGTCAGACGCTGTTATCCATTGCGCCCACTGGCCCACCGGTCAGGCGGCCAGGTGTTCACACGCACCTTGTTGGTGTTTGGCTGGACGGAGGCACGCCACTACATCGACTTTTTCTCATGCCATTAACAGGCCTGGAGCCAACGTTAGGAAGAGGTCCGATGAGGGGCCCGCTATAAAAGCTTCATGACGGAGGTGTCACATGTTGGGGATCTCTGTCTTCCTGGCATCGCTAACGTAGCTGGCTTAGCACGCTACTTGAAAACAGGCAAGGCTGGCCGCCGAGAAAGCCAGGCATACCTCAGAGACGACGACACTCCGTGCTAGTCGCTCTGTCACCCTGGAGCTCCTTTGCCAGATGCTCTGCAGAAGAAGGGCTGAAAACATAAAGCGGAGTGAGTCAGGCACCTCTTGGCAGTGAGACCACGGCTGGGCTCTCCTTGTCATCTTTTGCAAGCTGCTTTGATTGAATTGCAAGTTGTGGTGTTGTTAGGATATTCTTGCAGAGCATGTGACAGTTTCTCAGTGGAAGAACTGTGATCCAGAGTCGGAGACTCTCTCCTCTCCACGAGGAAAATGCTAGCCTTAGTGGTCTTGCTTGAGAAGTTGCAGCAACATCTTGTAGAGGCCCACTGCCAGGCTTGAGGAGACGGCCTGAAGAGCCCTCTCCCTGGTGGTCTAGTGGTTAGGATTCGGCGCTCACCGCCATGCCCGGTTCGATTCCCGGTCAGGGAACGCTTTTGCCCTCCAGCGCAGCCAAGAAAGTGTTTGCGTTTGGAAAAAGACCTCCTTCGAGCCGGAGTCGAACCAGCGACCTAAGGATTACCAACATTCCACCTACAGTCCTCCGCTCTACCAGCTGAGCTATCGAAGGCACGCAGGTGAGGAGCAGAACCTCAACCTGTCAGGTTGCTGCAGCTCCACTGCTGGCTAAAAGTGCTTCTGGCGCAGTCAGACGCGCTGGCTGTTCAATAAGGGAAGGAAAGACAAGCCCTACTTCCCATACCGGGAGTCGAACCCGGCCGCCTGGGTGAAAACCAGGAATCCTGACCGCTAGACCATATGGGAAAACCTCAAGCGCTGATCAGGCTTGTGGGGCATTTTCAATGCACGTGGCCAGTACCAGGGCAGGGTTATGTTGAGCCCTTTGGCTTTCAGTGTGTGACCGCCCCTTTAAGAATATGGGAATGATCCGAAGGGATTGTTTACCGAGTTCAGTTGTAACAGACTCAATGGAGGAGCTGTCATTTGTCTCACCCAGGGGTGCAGCTCTCTCCGTTCTTGTGATCGCATGATAGATACTATAAACTGCTCTTTAAAGCAAGGTCCCTGTGACAGCGCTTATGCGATGCATTTGAAAACACGCATGGTATTGTGTGGTAACCGCTATCTCACTGACAAAACAGCCTATGGTTGGACTGTCAATTTATAATAAACATAAATCAATCTAGTAATAATAGTCAGAAAACGATGGGCTAATAAAACGAAATGATACGACTGCGTAGGCTGACAGCGAAGCAAAAGAGGCGGATCGAGCCAGCCAGGAGTCGAACCTAGAATCTTCTGATCCGTAGTCAGACGCTGCTATCCATTGCGCCACTGGCCCACCGGTCAGGCGGCCAGGTGTTCACACGCACCTTGTTGGTGTTTGGCTGGACGGAGGCACGCCACTACATCGACTTTTTCTCATGCCATTAACAGGCCTGGAGCCAACGTTAGGAAGAGGTCCGGCGAGGGGCCCGCTATAAAAGCTTCATGACGGAGGTGTCACATGTTGGGGATCTCTGTCTTCCTGGCATCGCTAACGTAGCTGGCTTAGCACGTTACTTGAAAACAGGGCAAGGCTGGCCGCCGAGAAAGCCAGGCATACCTCAGAGACGACGACACTCCGTGCTAGTCGCTCTGTCACCCTGGAGCTCCTTTGCCAGATGCTCTGCAGAAGAAGGGCTGAAAACATAAAGCGGAGTGAGTCAGGCACCTCTTGGCAGTGAGACCACGGCTGGGCTCTCCTTGTCATCTTTTGCAAGCTGCTTTGATTGAATTGCAAGTTGTGGTGTTGTTAGGATATTCTTGCAGAGCATGTGACAGTTTCTCAGTGGAAGAACTGTGATCCAGAGTCGGAGACTCTCTCCTCTCCACGAGGAAAATGCTAGCCTTAGTGGTCTTGCTTGAGAAGTTGCAGCAACATCTTGTAGAGGCCCACTGCCAGGCTTGAGGAGACGGCCTGAAGAGCCCTCTCCTGGTGGTCTAGTGGTTAGGATTCGGCGCTCACCGCCATGCCCGGGTTCGATTCCCGGTCAGGGAACGCTTTTGCCCTCCAGCGCAGCCAAGAAAGTGTTTGCGTTTGGAAAAAGACCTCCTTCGAGCCGGAGTCGAACCAGCGACCTAAGGATTACCAACATTCCACCTACAGTCCTCCGCTCTACCAGCTGAGCTATCGAAGGCACGCAGGTGAGGAGCAGAACCTCAACCTGTCAGGTTGCTGCAGCTCCACTGCTGGCTAAAAGTGCTTCTGGCGCAGTCAGACGCGCTGGCTGTTCAATAAGGGAAGGAAAGACAAGCCCTACTTCCCATACCGAGTCGAACCCGGGCCGCCTGGGTGAAAACCAGGAATCCTGACCGCTAGACCATATGGGAAAAACCTCAAGCGCTGATCAGGCTTGTGGGGCATTTTCAATGCACGTGGCCAGTACCAGGGCAGGGTTATGTTGAGCCCTTTGGCTTTCAGTGTGTGACCGCCCCTTTAAGAATATGGGAATGATCCGGGGATTGTTTACCGAGTTCAGTTGTAACAGACTCAATGGAGGAGCTGTCATTTGTCTCACCCAGGGGTGCAGCTCTCTCCCGCTCTTGTGATCGCATGATAGATACTATAAACTGCTCTTTAAAGCAAGGTCCCTGTGACAGCGCTTATGCGATGCATTTGAAAACACGCATGGTATTGTGTGGTAACCGCTATCTCACTGACAAAACAGCCTATGGTTGGACTGTCAATTTATAATAAACATAAATCAATCTAGTAATAATAGTCAGAAAACGATGGGCTAATAAAACGAAATGATACGACTGCGTAGGCTGACAGCGAAGCAAAAGAGGCGGATCGAGCCAGCCAGGAGTCGAACCTAGAATCTTCTGATCCGTAGTCAGACGCTGTTATCCATTGCGCCACTGGCCCACCGGTCAGGCGGCCAGGTGTTCACACGCACCTTGTTGGTGTTTGGCTGGACGGAGGCACGCCACTACATCGACTTTTTCTCATGCCATTAACAGGCCTGGAGCCAACGTTAGGAAGAGGTCCGGCGAGGGGCCCGCTATAAAAGCTTCATGACGGAGGTGTCACATGTTGGGGATCTCTGTCTTCCTGGCATCGCTAACGTAGCTGGCTTAGCACGTTACTTGAAAACAGGGCAAGGCTGGCCGCCGAGAAAGCCAGGCATACCTCAGAGACGACGACACTCCGTGCTAGTCGCTTGTCACCCTGGAGCTCCTTTGCCAGATGCTCTGCAGAAGAAGGGCTGAAAACATAAAGCGGAGTGAGTCAGGCACCTCTTGGCAGTGAGACCACGGCTGGGCTCTCCTTGTCATCTTTTGCAAGCTGCTTTGATTGAATTGCAAGTTGTGGTGTTGTTAGGATATTCTTGCAGAGCATGTGACAGTTTCTCAGTGGAAGAACTGTGATCCAGAGTCGGAGACTCTCTCCTCTCCACGAGGAAAATGCTAGCCTTAGTGGTCTTGCTTGAGAAGTTGCAGCAACATCTTGTAGAGGCCCACTGCCAGGCTTGAGGAGACGGCCTGAAGAGCCCTCTCCTGGTGGTCTAGTGGTTAGGATTCGCGCTCACCGCCGCGCCCGGTTCGATTCCCGGTCAGGGAACGCTTTTGCCTCCAGCGCAGCCAAGAAAGTGTTTGCGTTTGGCAAAAGACCTCCTTCGAGCCGGAGTCGAACCAGCGACCTAAGGATTACCAACATTCCACCTACAGTCCTCCGCTCTACCAGCTGAGCTATCGAAGGCACGCAGGTGAGGAGCAGAACCTCAACCTGTCAGGTTGCTGCAGCTCCACTGCTGGCTAAAAGTGCTTCTGGCGCAGTCAGACGCGCTGGCTGTTCAATAAGGGAAGGAAAGACAAGCCCTACTTCCCATACCGGGAGTCGAACCCGGGCCGCCTGGGTGAAAACCAGGAATCCTGACCGCTAGACCATATGGGAAAAACCTCAAGCGCTGATCAGGCTTGTGGGGCATTTTCAATGCACGTGGCCAGTACCAGGGCAGGGTTATGTTGAGCCCTTTGGCTTTCAGTGTGTGACCGCCCCTTTAAGAATATGGGAATGATCCGAAGGGATTGTTTACCGAGTTCAGTTGTAACAGACTCAATGGAGGAGCTGTCATTTGTCTCACCCAGGGGGTGCAGCTCTCTCCCGCTCTTGTGATCGCATGATAGATACTATAAACTGCTCTTTAAAGCAAGGTCCCTGTGACAGCGCTTATGCGATGCATTTGAAAACACGCATGGTATTGTGTGGTAACCGCTATCTCACTGACAAAACAGCCTATGGTTGGACTGTCAATTTATAATAAACATAAATCAATCTAGTAATAATAGTCAGAAAACGATGGGCTAATAAAACGAAATGATACGACTGCGGTAGGCTGACAGCGAAGCAAAAGAGGCGGATCGAGCCAGCCAGGAGTCGAACCTAGAATCTTCTGATCCGTAGTCAGACGCGTTATCCATTGCGCCACTGGCCCACCGGTCAGGCGGCCAGGTGTTCACACGCACCTTGTTGGTGTTTGGCTGGACGGAGGCACGCCACTACATCGACTTTTTCTCATGCCATTAACAGGCCTGGAGCCAACGTTAGGAAGAGGTCCGATGAGGGGCCCGCTATAAAAGCTTCATGACGGAGGTGTCACATGTTGGGGATCTCTGTCTTCCTGGCATCGCTAACGTAGCTGGCTTAGCACGTTACTTGAAAACAGGGCAAGGCTGGCCGCCGAGAAAGCCAGGCATACCTCAGAGACGACGACACTCCGTGCTAGTCGCTCTGTCACCCTGGAGCTCCTTTGCCAGATGCTCTGCAGAAGAAGGGCTGAAAACATAAAGCGGAGTGAGTCAGGCACCTCTTGGCAGTGAGACCACGGCTGGGCTCTCCTTGTCATCTTTTGCAAGCTGCTTTGATTGAATTGCAAGTTGTGGTGTTGTTAGGATATTCTTGCAGAGCATGTGACAGTTTCTCAGTGGAAGAACTGTGATCCAGAGTCGGAGACTCTCTCCTCTCCACGAGGAAAATGCTAGCCTTAGTGGTCTTGCTTGAGAAGTTGCAGCAACATCTTGTAGAGGCCCACTGCCAGGCTTGAGGAGACGGCCTGAAGAGCCCTCTCCTGGTGGTCTAGTGGTTAGGATTCGGCGCTCACCGCCGCGCCCCTGGTTCGATTCCCGGTCAGGGAACGCTTTTGCCCTCCAGCGCAGCCAAGAAAGTGTTTGCGTTTGGAAAAAGACCTCCTTCGAGCCGGAGTCGAACCAGCGACCTAAGGATTACCAACATTCCACCTACAGTCCTCCGCTCTACCAGCTGAGCTATCGAAGGCACGCAGGTGAGGAGCAGAACCTCAACCTGTCAGGTTGCTGCAGCTCCACTGCTGGCTAAAAGTGCTTCTGGCGCAGTCAGACGCGCTGGCTGTTCAATAAGGGAAGGAAAGACAAGCCCTACTTCCCATACCGGGAGTCGAACCCGGGCCGCCTGGGTGAAAACCAGGAATCCTGACCGCTAGACCATATGGGAAAAACTCAAGCGCTGATCAGGCTTGTGGGGCATTTTCAATGCACGTGGCCAGTACCAGGGCAGGGTTATGTTGAGCCCTTTGGCTTTCAGTGTGTGACCGCCCCTTTAAGAATATGGGAATGATCCGGCGGGATTGTTTACCGAGTTCAGTTGTAACAGACTCAATGGAGGAGCTGTCATTTGTCTCACCCAGGGGGTGCAGCTCTCTCCCGTTCTTGTGATCGCATGATAGATACTATAAACTGCTCTTTAAAGCAAGGTCCCTGTGACAGCGCTTATGCGATGCATTTGAAAACACGCATGGTATTGTGTGGTAACCGCTATCTCACTGACAAAACAGCCTATGGTTGGACTGTCAATTTATAATAAACATAAATCAATCTAGTAATAATAGTCAGAAAACGATGGGCTAATAAAACGAAATGATACGACTGCGTAGGCTGACAGCGAAGCAAAAGAGGCGGATCGAGCCAGCCAGGAGTCGAACCTAGAATCTTCTGATCCGTAGTCAGACGCGTTATCCATTGCGCCACTGGCCCACCGGTCAGGCGGCCAGGTGTTCACACGCACCTTGTTGGTGTTTGGCTGGACGGAGGCACGCCACTACATCGACTTTTTCTCATGCCATTAACAGGCCTGGAGCCAACGTTAGGAAGAGGTCCGGCGAGGGGCCCGCTATAAAAAGCTTCATGACGGAGGTGTCACATGTTGGGGATCTCTGTCTTCCTGGCATCGCTAACGTAGCTGGCTTAGCACGTTACTTGAAAACAGGGCAAGGCTGGCCGCCGAGAAAGCCAGGCATACCTCAGAGACGACGACACTCCGTGCTAGTCGCTCTGTCACCCTGGAGCTCCTTTGCCAGATGCTCTGCAGAAGAAGGGCTGAAAACATAAAGCGGAGTGAGTCAGGCACCTCTTGGCAGTGAGACCACGGCTGGGCTCTCCTTGTCATCTTTTGCAAGCTGCTTTGATTGAATTGCAAGTTGTGGTGTTGTTAGGATATTCTTGCAGAGCATGTGACAGTTTCTCAGTGGAAGAACTGTGATCCAGAGTCGGAGACTCTCTCCTCTCCACGAGGAAAATGCTAGCCTTAGTGGTCTTGCTTGAGAAGTTGCAGCAACATCTTGTAGAGGCCCACTGCCAGGCTTGAGGAGACGGCCTGAAGAGCCCTCTCCTGGTGGTCTAGTGGTTAGGATTCGCGCTCACCGCCGCGCCCGGTTCGATTCCCGGTCAGGGAACGCTTTTGCCCTCCAGCGCAGCCAAGAAAGTGTTTGCGCTTGGAAAAAGACCTCCTTCGAGCCGGAGTCGAACCAGCGACCTAAGGATTACCAACATTCCACCTACAGTCCTCCGCTCTACCAGCTGAGCTATCGAAGGCACGCAGGTGAGGAGCAGAACCTCAACCTGTCAGGTTGCTGCAGCTCCACTGCTGGCTAAAAGTGCTTCTGGCGCAGTCAGACGCGCTGGCTGTTCAATAAGGGAAGGAAAGACAAGCCCTACTTCCCATACCGAGTCGAACCCGGGCCGCCTGGGTGAAAACCAGGAATCCTGACCGCTAGACCATATGGGAAAACCTCAAGCGCTGATCAGGCTTGTGGGGCATTTTCAATGCACGTGGCCAGTACCAGGGCAGGGTTATGTTGAGCCCTTTGGCTTTCAGTGTGTGACCGCCCCTTTAAGAATATGGGAATGATCCGAAGGGATTGTTTACCGAGTTCAGTTGTAACAGACTCAATGGAGGAGCTGTCATTTGTCTCACCCAGGGGTGCAGCTCTCTCCCGCTCTTGTGATCGCATGATAGATACTATAAACTGCTCTTTAAAGCAAGGTCCCTGTGACAGCGCTTATGCGATGCATTTGAAAACACGCATGGTATTGTGTGGTAACCGCTATCTCACTGACAAAACAGCCTATGGTTGGACTGTCAATTTATAATAAACATAAATCAATCTAGTAATAATAGTCAGAAAACGATGGGCTAATAAAACGAAATGATACGACTGCGTAGGCTGACAGCGAAGCAAAAGAGGCGGATCGAGCCAGCAGTCGAACCTAGAATCTTCTGATCCGTAGTCAGACGCGTTATCCATTGCGCCACTGGCCCACCGGTCAGGCGGCCAGGTGTTCACACGCACCTTGTTGGTGTTTGGCTGGACGGAGGCACGCCACTACATCGACTTTTTCTCATGCCATTAACAGGCCTGGAGCCAACGTTAGGAAGAGGTCCGATGAGGGGCCCGCTAAAAAAGCTTCATGACGGAGGTGTCACATGTTGGGGATCTCTGTCTTCCTGGCATCGCTAACGTAGCTGGCTTAGCACGTTACTTGAAAACAGGGCAAGGCTGGCCGCCGAGAAAGCCAGGCATACCTCAGAGACGACGACACTGTGCTAGTCGCTCTGTCACCCTGGAGCTCCTTTGCCAGATGCTCTGCAGAAGAAGGGCTGAAAACATAAAGCGGAGTGAGTCAGGCACCTCTTGGCAGTGAGACCACGGCTGGGCTCTCCTTGTCATCTTTTGCAAGCTGCTTTGATTGAATTGCAAGTTGTGGTGTTGTTAGGATATTCTTGCAGAGCATGTGACAGTTTCTCAGTGGAAGAACTGTGATCCAGAGTCGGAGACTCTCTCCTCTCCACGAGGAAAATGCTAGCCTTAGTGGTCTTGCTTGAGAAGTTGCAGCAACATCTTGTAGAGGCCCACTGCCAGGCTTGAGGAGACGGCCTGAAGAGCCCTCTCCTGGTGGTCTAGTGGTTAGGATTCGCGCGCTCACCGCCATGCCCGGGTTCGATTCCCGGTCAGGGAACGCTTTTGCCCTCCAGCGCAGCCAAGAAAGTGTTTGCGTTTGGAAAAAGACCTCCTTCGAGCCGGAGTCGAACCAGCGACCTAAGGATTACCAACATTCCACCTACAGTCCTCCGCTCTACCAGCTGAGCTATCGAAGGCACGCAGGTGAGGAGCAGAACCTCAACCTGTCAGGTTGCTGCAGCTCCACTGCTGGCTAAAAGTGCTTCTGGCGCAGTCAGACGCGCTGGCTGTTCAATAAGGGAAGGAAAGACAAGCCCTACTTCCCATACCGAGTCGAACCCGGGCCGCCTGGGTGAAAACCAGGAATCCTGACCGCTAGACCATATGGGAAAACCTCAAGCGCTGATCAGGCTTGTGGGGCATTTTCAATGCACGTGGCCAGTACCAGGGCAGGGTTATGTTGAGCCCTTTGGCTTTCAGTGTGTGACCGCCCCTTTTAAGAATATGGGAATGATCCGAAGGGATTGTTTACCGAGTTCAGTTGTAACAGACTCAATGGAGGAGCTGTCATTTGTCTCACCCAGGGGTGCAGCTCTCCCGCTCTTGTGATCGCATGATAGATACTATAAACTGCTCTTTAAAGCAAGGTCCCTGTGACAGCGCTTATGCGATGCATTTGAAAACACGCATGGTATTGTGTGGTAACCGCTATCTCACTGACAAAACAGCCTATGGTTGGACTGTCAATTTATAATAAACATAAATCAATCTAGTAATAATAGTCAGAAAACGATGGGCTAATAAAACGAAATGATACGACTGCGCGTAGGCTGACAGCGAAGCAAAAGAGGCGGATCGAGCCAGCCAGGAGTCGAACCTAGAATCTTCTGATCCGTAGTCAGACGCTGCGTATCCATTGCGCCACTGGCCCACCGGTCAGGCGGCCAGGTGTTCACACGCACCTTGTTGGTGTTTGGCTGGACGGAGGCACGCCACTACATCGACTTTTTCTCATGCCATTAACAGGCCTGGAGCCAACGTTAGGAAGAGGTCCGATGAGGGGCCCGCTATAAAAGCTTCATGACGGAGGTGTCACATGTTGGGGATCTCTGTCTTCCTGGCATCGCTAACGTAGCTGGCTTAGCACGTTACTTGAAAACAGGGCAAGGCTGGCCGCCGAGAAAGCCAGGCATACCTCAGAGACGACGACGACACTCCGTGCTAGTCGCTCTGTCACCCTGGAGCTCCTTTGCCAGATGCTCTGCAGAAGAAGGGCTGAAAACATAAAGCGGAGTGAGTCAGGCACCTCTTGGCAGTGAGACCACGGCTGGGCTCTCCTTGTCATCTTTTGCAAGCTGCTTTGATTGAATTGCAAGTTGTGGTGTTGTTAGGATATTCTTGCAGAGCATGTGACAGTTTCTCAGTGGAAGAACTGTGATCCAGAGTCGGAGACTCTCCTCTCCACGAGGAAAATGCTAGCCTTAGTGGTCTTGCTTGAGAAGTTGCAGCAACATCTTGTAGAGGCCCACTGCCAGGCTTGAGGAGACGGCCTGAAGAGCCCTCTCCTGGTGGTCTAGTGGTTAGGATTCGGCGCTCACCGCCATGCCCGGGTTCGATTCCCGGTCAGGGAACGCTTTTGCCCTCCAGCGCAGCCAAGAAAGTGTTTGCGCTTTGGAAAAAGACCTCCTTCGAGCCGGAGTCGAACCAGCGACCTAAGGATTACCAACATTCCACCTACAGTCCTCCGCTCTACCAGCTGAGCTATCGAAGGCACGCAGGTGAGGAGCAGAACCTCAACCTGTCAGGTTGCTGCAGCTCCACTGCTGGCTAAAAGTGCTTCTGGCGCAGTCAGACGCGCTGGCTGTTCAATAAGGGAAGGAAAGACAAGCCCTACTTCCCATACCGGGAGTCGAACCCGGGCCGCCTGGGTGAAAACCAGGAATCCTGACCGCTAGACCATATGGGAAAAACCTCAAGCGCTGATCAGGCTTGTGGGGCATTTTCAATGCACGTGGCCAGTACCAGGGCAGGGTTATGTTGAGCCCTTTGGCTTTCAGTGTGTGACCGCCCCTTTAAGAATATGGGAATGATCCGGCGGGATTGTTTACCGAGTTCAGTTGTAACAGACTCAATGGAGGAGCTGTCATTTGTCTCACCCAGGGGTGCAGCTCTCTCCCGCTCTTGTGATCGCATGATAGATACTATAAACTGCTCTTTAAAGCAAGGTCCCTGTGACAGCGCTTATGCGATGCATTTGAAAACACGCATGGTATTGTGTGGTAACCGCTATCTCACTGACAAAACAGCCTATGGTTGGACTGTCAATTTATAATAAACATAAATCAATCTAGTAATAATAGTCAGAAAACGATGGGCTAATAAAACGAAATGATACGACTGCGTAGGCTGACAGCGAAGCAAAAGAGGCGGATCGAGCCAGCCAGGAGTCGAACCTAGAATCTTCTGATCCGTAGTCAGACGCTGTTATCCATTGCGCCACTGGCCCACCGGTCAGGCGGCCAGGTGTTCACACGCACCTTGTTGGTGTTTGGCTGGACGGAGGCACGCCACTACATCGACTTTTTCTCATGCCATTAACAGGCCTGGAGCCAACGTTAGGAAGAGGTCCGATGAGGGGCCCGCTATAAAAAGCTTCATGACGGAGGTGTCACATGTTGGGGATCTCTGTCTTCCTGGCATCGCTAACGTAGCTGGCTTAGCACGTTACTTGAAAACAGGGCAAGGCTGGCCGCCGAGAAAGCCAGGCATACCTCAGAGACGACGACACTCCGTGCTAGTCGCTCTGTCACCCTGGAGCTCCTTTGCCAGATGCTCTGCAGAAGAAGGGCTGAAAACATAAAGCGGAGTGAGTCAGGCACCTCTTGGCAGTGAGACCACGGCTGGGCTCTCCTTGTCATCTTTTGCAAGCTGCTTTGATTGAATTGCAAGTTGTGGTGTTGTTAGGATATTCTTGCAGAGCATGTGACAGTTTCTCAGTGGAAGAACTGTGATCCAGAGTCGGAGACTCTCTCCTCTCCACGAGGAAAATGCTAGCCTTAGTGGTCTTGCTTGAGAAGTTGCAGCAACATCTTGTAGAGGCCCACTGCCAGGCTTGAGGAGACGGCCTGAAGAGCCCTCTCCTGGTGGTCTAGTGGTTAGGATTCGGCGCTCACCCCCGCGCCCGGGTTCGATTCCCGGTCAGGGAACGCTTTTGCCCTCCAGCGCAGCCAAGAAAGTGTTTGCGCTTGGGAAAAGACCTCCTTCGAGCCGGAGTCGAACCAGCGACCTAAGGATTACCAACATTCCACCTACAGTCCTCCGCTCTACCAGCTGAGCTATCGAAGGCACGCAGGTGAGGAGCAGAACCTCAACCTGTCAGGTTGCTGCAGCTCCACTGCTGGCTAAAAGTGCTTCTGGCGCAGTCAGACGCGCTGGCTGTTCAATAAGGGAAGGAAAGACAAGCCCTACTTCCCATACCGAGTCGAACCCGGGCCGCCTGGGTGAAAACCAGGAATCCTGACCGCTAGACCATATGGGAAAAACCTCAAGCGCTGATCAGGCTTGTGGGGCATTTTCAATGCACGTGGCCAGTACCAGGGCAGGGTTATGTTGAGCCCTTTGGCTTTCAGTGTGTGACCGCCCCTTTAAGAATATGGGAATGATCCGAAGGGATTGTTTACCGAGTTCAGTTGTAACAGACTCAATGGAGGAGCTGTCATTTGTCTCACCCAGGGGTGCAGCTCTCTCCCGCTCTTGTGATCGCATGATAGATACTATAAACTGCTCTTTAAAGCAAGGTCCCTGTGACAGCGCTTATGCGATGCATTTGAAAACACGCATGGTATTGTGTGGTAACCGCTATCTCACTGACAAAACAGCCTATGGTTGGACTGTCAATTTATAATAAACATAAATCAATCTAGTAATAATAGTCAGAAAACGATGGGCTAATAAAACGAAATGATACGACTCGCGTAGGCTGACAGCGAAGCAAAAGAGGCGGATCGAGCCAGCCAGGAGTCGAACCTAGAATCTTCTGATCCGTAGTCAGACGCGTTATCCATTGCGCCACTGGCCCACCGGTCAGGCGGCCAGGTGTTCACACGCACCTTGTTGGTGTTTGGCTGGACGGAGGCACGCCACTACATCGACTTTTTCTCATGCCATTAACAGGCCTGGAGCCAACGTTAGGAAGAGGTCCGGCGAGGGGCCCGCTATAAAAGCTTCATGACGGAGGTGTCACATGTTGGGGATCTCTGTCTTCCTGGCATCGCTAACGTAGCTGGCTTAGCACGTTACTTGAAAACAGGGCAAGGCTGGCCGCCGAGAAAGCCAGGCATACCTCAGAGACGACGACACTCCGTGCTAGTCGCTCTGTCACCCTGGAGCTCCTTTGCCAGATGCTCTGCAGAAGAAGGGCTGAAAACATAAAGCGGAGTGAGTCAGGCACCTCTTGGCAGTGAGACCACGGCTGGGCTCTCCTTGTCATCTTTTGCAAGCTGCTTTGATTGAATTGCAAGTTGTGGTGTTGTTAGGATATTCTTGCAGAGCATGTGACAGTTTCTCAGTGGAAGAACTGTGATCCAGAGTCGGAGACTCTCTCCTCTCCACGAGGAAAATGCTAGCCTTAGTGGTCTTGCTTGAGAAGTTGCAGCAACATCTTGTAGAGGCCCACTGCCAGGCTTGAGGAGACGGCCTGAAGAGCCCTCTCCTGGTGGTCTAGTGGTTAGGATTCGGCGCTCACACGCCGCGTCCCGGTTCGATTCCCGGTCAGGGAACGCTTTTGCCCTCCAGCGCAGCCAAGAAAGTGTTTGCGCTTGGAAAAGACCTCCTTCGAGCCGAGTCGAACCAGCGACCTAAGGATTACCAACATTCCACCTACAGTCCTCCGCTCTACCAGCTGAGCTATCGAAGGCACGCAGGTGAGGAGCAGAACCTCAACCTGTCAGGTTGCTGCAGCTCCACTGCTGGCTAAAAGTGCTTCTGGCGCAGTCAGACGCGCTGGCTGTTCAATAAGGGAAGGAAAGACAAGCCCTACTTCCCATACCGAGTCGAACCCGGCCGCCTGGGTGAAAACCAGGAATCCTGACCGCTAGACCATATGGGAAAAACCTCAAGCGCTGATCAGGCTTGTGGGGGCATTTTCAATGCACGTGGCCAGTACCAGGGCAGGGTTATGTTGAGCCCTTTGGCTTTCAGTGTGTGACCGCCCCTTTAAGAATATGGGAATGATCCGAAGGGATTGTTTACCGAGTTCAGTTGTAACAGACTCAATGGAGGAGCTGTCATTTGTCTCACCCAGGGGGTGCAGCTCTCTCCCGTTCTTGTGATCGCATGATAGATACTATAAACTGCTCTTTAAAGCAAGGTCCCTGTGTGACAGCGCTTATGCGATGCATTTGAAAACACGCATGGTATTGTGTGGTAACCGCTATCTCACTGACAAAACAGCCTATGGTTGGACTGTCAATTTATAATAAACATAAATCAATCTAGTAATAATAGTCAGAAAACGATGGGCTAATAAAACGAAATGATACGACTCGCGTAGGCTGACAGCGGCAAAAGAGGCGGATCGAGCCAGCCAGGAGTCGAACCTAGAATCTTCTGATCCGTAGTCAGACGCTGTTATCCATTGCGCCACTGGCCCACCGGTCAGGCGGCCAGGTGTTCACACGCACCTTGTTGGTGTTTGGCTGGACGGAGGCACGCCACTACATCGACTTTTTCTCATGCCATTAACAGGCCTGGAGCCAACGTTAGGAAGAGGTCCGATGAGGGGCCCGCTATAAAAGCTTCATGACGGAGGTGTCACATGTTGGGGATCTCTGTCTTCCTGGCATCGCTAACGTAGCTGGCTTAGCACGTTACTTGAAAAACAGGCAAGGCTGGCCGCCGAGAAAGCCAGGCATACCTCAGAGACGACGACACTCCGTGCTAGTCGCTCTGTCACCCTGGAGCTCCTTTGCCAGATGCTCTGCAGAAGAAGGGCTGAAAACATAAAGCGGAGTGAGTCAGGCACCTCTTGGCAGTGCAGTGAGACCACGGCTGGGCTCTCCTTGTCATCTTTTGCAAGCTGCTTTGATTGAATTGCAAGTTGTGGTGTTGTTAGGATATTCTTGCAGAGCATGTGACAGTTTCTCAGTGGAAGAACTGTGATCCAGAGTCGGAGACTCTCTCCTCTCCACGAGGAAAATGCTAGCCTTAGTGGTCTTGCTTGAGAAGTTGCAGCAACATCTTGTAGAGGCCCACTGCCAGGCTTGAGGAGACGGCCTGAAGAGCCCTCTCCTGGTGGTCTAGTGGTTAGGATTCGGCGCTCTCACCGCCGCGGCCCGGTTCGATTCCCGGTCAGGGAACGCTTGCCCTCCAGCGCAGCCAAGAAAGTGTTTGCGTTTGGAAAAAGACCTCCTTCGAGCCGGAGTCGAACCAGCGACCTAAGGATTACCAACATTCCACCTACAGTCCTCCGCTCTACCAGCTGAGCTATCGAAGGCACGCAGGTGAGGAGCAGAACCTCAACCTGTCAGGTTGCTGCAGCTCCACTGCTGGCTAAAAGTGCTTCTGGCGCAGTCAGACGCTGCTGGCTGTTCAATAAGGGAAGGAAAGACAAGCCCTACTTCCCATACCGAGTCGAACCCGGGCCGCCTGGGTGAAAACCAGGAATCCTGACCGCTAGACCATATGGGAAAAACCTCAAGCGCTGATCAGGCTTGTGGGGCATTTTCAATGCACGTGGCCAGTACCAGGGCAGGGTTATGTTGAGCCCTTTGGCTTTCAGTGTGTGACCGCCCCTTTAAGAATATGGGAATGATCCGAAGGGATTGTTTACCGAGTTCAGTTGTAACAGACTCAATGGAGGAGCTGTCATTTGTCTCACCCAGGGGTGCAGCTCTCTCCAAGCTCTTGTGATCGCATGATAGATACTATAAACTGCTCTTTAAAGCAAGGTCCCTGTGACAGCGCTTATGCGATGCATTTGAAAACACGCATGGTATTGTGTGGTAACCGCTATCTCACTGACAAAACAGCCTATGGTTGGACTGTCAATTTATAATAAACATAAATCAATCTAGTAATAATAGTCAGAAAACGATGGGCTAATAAAACGAAATGATACGACTGCGGTAGGCTGACAGCTTAAGCAAAAGAGGCGGATCGAGCCAGCCAGGAGTCGAACCTAGAATCTTCTGATCCGTAGTCAGACGCGTTATCCATTGCGCCACTGGCCCACCGGTCAGGCGGCCAGGTGTTCACACGCACCTTGTTGGTGTTTGGCTGGACGGAGGCACGCCACTACATCGACTTTTTCTCATGCCATTAACAGGCCTGGAGCCAACGTTAGGAAGAGGTCCGATGAGGGGCCCGCTATAAAAAGCTTCATGACGGAGGTGTCACATGTTGGGGATCTCTGTCTTCCTGGCATCGCTAACGTAGCTGGCTTAGCACGTTACTTGAAAACAGGGCAAGGCTGGCCGCCGAGAAAGCCAGGCATACCTCAGAGACGACGACACTCCGTGCTAGTCGCTCTGTCACCCTGGAGCCTCTTGCCAGATGCTCTGCAGAAGAAGGGCTGAAAACATAAAGCGGAGTGAGTCAGGCACCTCTTGGCAGTGAGACCACGGCTGGGCTCTCCTTGTCATCTTTTGCAAGCTGCTTTGATTGAATTGCAAGTTGTGGTGTTGTTAGGATATTCTTGCAGAGCATGTGACAGTTTCTCAGTGGAAGAACTGTGATCCAGAGTCAGAGACTCTCTCCTCTCCACGAGGAAAATGCTAGCCTTAGTGGTCTTGCTTGAGAAGTTGCAGCAACATCTGGTAGAGGCCCACTGCCAGGCTTGAGGAGATGGCCTGAAGAGCCCTCTCCTGGTGGTCTAGTGGTTAGGATCCGGCGCTCACCGCCGCGGCCCGGTTCGATTCCCGGTCAGGGAACGCTTTTGCACTCCAGAGCAGCCAAGATAGTGTTTGCGTGCTTTGGAAAAGACCTCCTTCGAGCCGGAGTCGAACCAGCGACCTAAGGATTACCAACATTCCACCTACAGTCCTCCGCTCTACCAGCTGAGCTATCGAAGGCACGCAGGTGAGGAGCAGAACCTCAACCTGTCAGGTTGCTGCAGCTCCACTGCTGGCTAAAAGTGCTTCTGGCGCAGTCAGACGCGCTGGCTGTTCAATAAGGGAAGGAAAGACAAGCCCTACTTCCCATACCGAGTCGAACCCGGGCCGCCTGGGTGAAAACCAGGAATCCTGACCGCTAGACCATATGGGAAAAACCTCAAGCGCTGATCAGGCTTGTGGGGCATTTTCAATGCACGTGGCCAGTACCAGGGCAGGGTTATGTTGAGCCCTTTGGCTTTCAGTGTGTGACCGCCCCTTTTAAGAATATGGGAATGATCCGGCGGGATTGTTTACCGAGTTCAGTTGTAACAGACTCAATGGAGGAGCTGTCATTTGTCTCACCCAGGGGTGCAGCTCTCTCCGCTTCTTGTGATCGCATGATAGATACTATAAACTGCTCTTTAAAGCAAGGTCCCTGTGACAGCGCTTATGCGATGCATTTGAAAACACGCATGGTATTGTGTGGTAACCGCTATCTCACTGACAAAACAGCCTATGGTTGGACTGTCAATTTATAATAAACATAAATCAATCTAGTAATAATAGTCAGAAAACGATGGGCTAATAAAACGAAATGATACGACTCGCGTAGGCTGACAGCGAAAGCAAAAGAGGCGGATCGAGCCAGCCAGAGTCGAACCTAGAATCTTCTGATCCGTAGTCAGACGCGTTATCCATTGCGCCACTGGCCCACCGGTCAGGCGGCCAGGTGTTCACACGCACCTTGTTGGTGTTTGGCTGGACGGAGGCACGTCACTACATCGACTTTTTCTCATGCCATTAACAGGCCTGGAGCCAACGTTAGGAAGAGGTCCGATGAGGGGCCCGCTATAAAAAGCTTCATGACGGAGGTGTCACATGTTGGGGATCTCTGTCTTCCTGGCATCGCTAACGTAGCTGGCTTAGCACGTTACTTGAAAACAGGGCAAGGCTGGCCGCTCGAGAAAGCCAGGCATACCTCTTTAAAGCAAGGTCCCTGTGACAGCGCTTATGCGATGCATTTGAAAACACGCATGGTATTGTGTGGTAACCGCTATCTCACTGACAAAACAGCCTATGGTTGGACTGTCAATTTATAATAAACATAAATCAATCTAGTAATAATAGTCAGAAAACGATGGGCTAATAAAAAGAAATGATACGACTGCGGTAGGCTGACAGCGAAGCAAAAGAGGCGGATCGAGCCAGCCAGGAGTCGAACCTAGAATCTTCTGATCCGTAGTCAGACGCGTTATCCATTGCGCCACTGGCCCACCGGTGAGGCGGCCAGGTGTTCACACGCACCTTGTTGGTGTTTGGCTGGACGGAGGCACGTCACTACATCGACTTTTTCTCATGCCATTAACAGGCCTGGAGCCAACGTTAGGAAGAGGTCCGATGAGGGGCCCGCTATAAAAAGCTTCATGACGGAGGTGTCACATGTTGGGGATCTCTGTCTTCCTGGCATCGCTAACGTGCTGGCTTAGCACGTTACTTGAAAACAGGGCAAGGCTGGCCGCCGAGAAAGCCAGGCATACCTCAGAGACGACGACACTCCGTGCTAGTCGCTCTGTCACCCTGGAGCTCCTTTGCCAGATGCTCTGCAGAAGAAGGGCTGAAAACATAAAGCGGAGTGAGTCAGGCACCTCTTGGCAGTGAGACCACGGCTGGGCTCTCCTTGTCATCTTTTGCAAGCTGCTTTGATTGAATTGCAAGTTGTGGTGTTGTTAGGATATTCTTGCAGAGCATGTGACAGTTTCTCAGTGGAAGAACTGTGATCCAGAGTCGGAGACTCTCTCCTCTCCACGAGGAAAATGCTAGCCTTAGTGGTCTTGCTTGAGAAGTTGCAGCAACATCTTGTAGAGGCCCACTGCCAGGCTTGAGGAGACGGCCTGAAGAGCCCTCTCCTGGTGGTCTAGTGGTTAGGATTCGGCGCTCTCACCGCCACGCGGCCGGGTTCGATTCCCGGTCAGGGAACGCTTTTTGCCCTCCAGCGCAGCCAAGAAAGTGTTTGCGTTTGGAAAAGACCTCCTTCGAGCCGGAGTCGAACCAGCGACCTAAGGATTACCAACATTCCACCTACAGTCCTCCGCTCTACCAGCTGAGCTATCGAAGGCACGCAGGTGAGGAGCAGAACCTCAACCTGTCAGGTTGCTGCAGCTCCACTGCTGGCTAAAAGTGCTTCTGGCGCAGTCAGACGCGCTGGCTGTTCAATAAGGGAAGGAAAGACAAGCCCTACTTCCCATACCGAGTCGAACCCGGCCGCCTGGGTGAAAACCAGGAATCCTGACCGCTAGACCATATGGGAAAAACCTCAAGCGCTGATCAGGCTTGTGGGGCATTTTCAATGCACGTGGCCAGTACCAGGGCAGGGTTATGTTGAGCCCTTTGGCTTTCAGTGTGTGACCGCCCCCCTTTAAGAATATGGGAATGATCCGAAGGGATTGTTTACCGAGTTCAGTTGTAACAGACTCAATGGAGGAGCTGTCATTTGTCTCACCCAGGGGTGCAGCTCTCTCCGCTTCTTGTGATCGCATGATAGATACTATAAACTGCTCTTTAAAGCAAGGTCCTGTGACAGCGCTTATGCGATGCATTTGAAAACACGCATGGTATTGTGTGGTAACCGCTATCTCACTGACAAAACAGCCTATGGTTGGACTGTCAATTTATAATAAACATAAATCAATCTAGTAATAATAGTCAGAAAACGATGGGCTAATAAAACGAAATGATACGACTGCGGTAGGCTGACAGCGAAGCAAAAGAGGCGGATCGAGCCAGCAGTCGAACCTAGAATCTTCTGATCCGTAGTCAGACGCGTTATCCATTGCGCCACTGGCCCACCGGTCAGGCGGCCAGGTGTTCACACGCACCTTGTTGGTGTTTGGCTGGACGGAGGCACGTCACTACATCGACTTTTCTCATGCCATTAACAGGCCTGGAGCCAACGTTAGGAAGAGGTCCGATGAGGGGCCCGCTATAAAAAGCTTCATGACGGAGGTGTCACATGTTGGGGATCTCTGTCTTCCTGGCATCGCTAACGTAGCTGGCTTAGCACGTTACTTGAAAACAGGGCAAGGCTGGCCGCTCGAGAAAGCCAGGCATACCTCAGAGACGAGCGACACTCCGTGCTAGTCGCTCTGTCACCCTGGAGCTCCTTTGCCAGATGCTCTGCAGAAGAAGGGCTGAAAACATAAAGCTGGAGTGAGTCAGGCACCTCTTGGCAGTGAGACCACGGCTGGGCTCTCCTTGTCATCTTTGCAAGCTGCTTTGATTGAATTGCAAGTTGTGGTGTTGTTAGGATATTCTTGCAGAGCATGTGACAGTTTCTCAGTGGAAGAACTGTGATCCAGAGTCGAGACTCTCTCCTCTCCACGAGGAAAATGCTAGCCTTAGTGGTCTTGCTTGAGAAGTTGCAGCAACATCTTGTAGAGGCCCACTGCCAGGCTTGAGGAGACGGCCTGAAGAGCCCTCTCCTGGTGGTCTAGTGGTTAGGATTCGCGCTCTCTCACCGCCATGGCCGGTTCGATTCCCGGTCAGGGAACGCTTTTGCCCTCCAGCGCAGCCAAGAAAGTGTTTGCGTTTGGAAAAGACCTCCTTCGAGCCGAGTCGAACCAGCGACCTAAGGATTACCAACATTCCACCTACAGTCCTCCGCTCTACCAGCTGAGCTATCGAAGGCACGCAGGTGAGGAGCAGAACCTCAACCTGTCAGGTTGCTGCAGCTCCACTGCTGGCTAAAAGTGCTTCTGGCGCAGTCAGACGCGCTGGCTGTTCAATAAGGGAAGGAAAGACAAGCCCTACTTCCCATACCGAGTCGAACCCGGGCCGCCTGGGTGAAAAACCAGGAATCCTGACCGCTAGACCATATGGGAAAAACCTCAAGCGCTGATCAGGCTTGTGGGGCATTTTCAATGCACGTGGCCAGTACCAGGGCAGGGTTATGTTGAGCCCTTTGGCTTTCAGTGTGTGACCGCCCCTTTAAGAATATGGGAATGATCCGGCGATTGTTTACCGAGTTCAGTTGTAACAGACTCAATGGAGGAGCTGTCATTTGTCTCACCCAGGGGTGCAGCTCTCTCCGCTTCTTGTGATCGCATGATAGATACTATAAACTGCTCTTTAAAGCAAGGTCCTGTGACAGCGCTTATGCGATGCATTTGAAAACACGCATGGTATTGTGTGGTAACCGCCATCTCACTGACAAAACAGCCTATGGTTGGACTGTCAATTTATAATAAACATAAATCAATCTAGTAATAATAGTCAGAAAACGATGGGCTAATAAAACGAAATGATACGATCGCGTAGGCTGACAGCGAAGCAAAAGAGGCGGATCGAGCCAGCCAGGAGTCGAACCTAGAATCTTCTGATCCGTAGTCAGACGCCGTTATCCATTGGCGCCACTGGCCCACCGGGTCAGGCGGCCAGGTGTTCACGCACCTTGTTGGTGTTTGGCTGACGGAGGCACGCTACTACATCGACTTTTTCTCATGCCATTACAGGCCTGGAGCCAACGTTAGGGAAGAGGTCCGATGAGGGGCCCGCTTATAAAAGCTTCATGACGGAGGTGTCACATGTTGGGGATCTCTGTCTTCCTGGCATCGCTAACGAGCTGGCTTAGCACGTTACTTGAAAACAGGGCAAGGCTGGCCGCCGAGAAAGCCAGGCATACCTCAGAGACGATTTACACTCCGTGCTAGTCGCTGATCACCCTGGAGCTCCTTTGCCAGATGCTCTGCAGAAGAAGGGCTGAAAACATAAAAGCGGAGTGAGTCAGGCACCCTCTGGCAGTGAGACCACGGCCTTTCCTTGTCATCTTTTGCAAGCTGCTTTGATTGAATTGCGTGTTGTGGTGTTGTTAGGATATTCTTGCAGAGCATGTGACAGTTTCTCAGTGGAAGAACTGTGATCCAGAGTCGGAGACTCTCTCCTCTCCACGAGGAAAATGCTAGCCTTAGTGGTCTTGCTTGTGAAGTTGCAGCAACATCTTGTAGAGGCCCACTGCCAGGCTTGGAGGAGAGGCCTGAAGAGCCCTCTCCTGGTGGTCTAGTGGTTAGATTCGATGCTTCTCACTGGCCGCGTCTCGGTTCGATTCCTCGGTCAGGGAACGCTTTTTGGCCTCCAGCGCAGCCAAGAAAGTGTTTGGCTTTGGAAAAAGACCTCCTTTATAATCTAACCAGCGACCTAAATTACCAACATTCCACCTACATCCTCCGCTCTACCAGCTGAGCTATGGAAGGCACGCAGGTGAGGAGCAGAACCTCAACCTGTCAGGTTGCTGCAGCTCCACTGCTGGCTAAAAGTGCTTCTGGCGCAGCCAGACGCGCTGGCCATGTTCAATAAGGATCCGAAAGTCAAGCCCTACTTCCCTTCATACCGGAGGTGGAACCCGGCCGCCTGGGTGAAAGGCCAGGAATCCTGACCGCTAGACCATATGGTGTTTGGCTCCTCATGCGCTGATCAGGCTTGTGGGGCATTTTCAATGCAACGTGGCCAGTACCAGGGCAGGGTTATGTTGAGCCCTTTGGCTTTCAGTGTGTGACCGCCCCCTTTAAGAATATGGGAATGATCCGGAGGGGATTGTTTACATGTTCAGTTGTAACTGACTCAATGGAGGAGCTAATCATTTGGCTCACGTTAGGGGTGCAGCTCTCTCCAGGCTCTTGTGGATCGCGATGATAGATACTATAAACTGCTCTTTAAAGCAAGGTCCCTGTGACAGCGCTTATGCGATGTATTTGAAAACACGCATGGTATTGTGTGGTAACCGCTATCTCACTGACAAAACAGCCTATGGTTGGACTGTCAATTTATAATAAACATAAATCAATCTAGTAATAATAGTCAGAAAACGATAGGCTAATAAAAAGAAATGATACGACTACGGTAGGCTGACAGCGAGAAGCAAAAGAGAGCGGATCGAGCCAGCCCAGAGTCGAACCTAGAATCTTCTGATCCGTAGTCAGACGCGCGTTATCCGTTGCGCCACTGGCCACGGTCAAGGCTGACCCAGGTGTTCACCGCACGCCGGTGTTTGGCTGGGCCAGACACGTCACTACATCGACTTTTTCTCATGCCATTAACAGGCCTGGAGCCAGCGTTAGGAAGAGGTCAGGTGAGGCCCGCTATAAAAGCTTCATGCGGAGGTGTCACATGTTTGGGATCTCTGTCTTCCTGGCATAGCTAACGTGGCTGGCCCAGCACGTTAGAAAACCAGGGCAAGGCTGGCGCTCGAGAAAGCCAGGCATACCTCAGGGCAGGCAGAAACACTCCGTGCTAGTCGCTCTGTCACCTGGAGCTCCTTTGCCAGATGCTCTGCAGAA